>CM046441.1:75745807-75935807 GCA_025506515.1 Flaveria trinervia | reverse complement strand
TTATAGATATTTATTATAAATCATAATTTTTATTAAAATTGGTATTAAACATGTCATGAATAAAATAAAAATTTTAATTTGGTCTCATAAAACATTTCATAAATCAAATGAGAGTTTTGATTGTGAATCATAAAATTCACATTAATATAAATTTATTAGCATGAGTATATAACAAACTCATGATGATAGAAAGAGAGAAGAAGAAATTTATTCTCTTTAGATTCAACAAGTTTTATAGAAATTTAGAGATGAGCACTCTCTAACTTGTTCTTTATACATCATCATCTTTATCATTTTTTCACATAACATCATAACACATATTTTACCCGGTGATCTCTGGAAGACAGACGCGTTGTCTTGAGTAGAGACGCGAAATCTATTTTAAGGGACTCGTGTGTAACACGATCCTCAGCCACAACCGGCAATCTTTTGTTTGTTAATTGTTGCAGTCAAGGGGTATAATTGAATATTCAAACACGATAAAGACTCTTGTCAAGAATACTATATGAAGACTCGTTAGAGTATATACTAGAGAGTATCGTTAGAATTAATACTTTTAATATATAAGTGAACCTACTTCTTACAATCTTAAAACAGATTTTGTGATGGAATTCTTAAAACCTTATTACTATGGTTTTTTTGTTCACGAAATTTTAAAAAAAAATATTATTTTAGATTTTTGTTAAAATCAAACAACTTTTTTGGAAAATATCGTAGTACATATAACGTCGTGTTTGGATTTTAATAAAGATTAGAGTACAATCTAATATCCAAAATACCGTGTTACCAAACGAATATTTTGATTCTATCATGTGTTAAAACATTTTTGTAAATATTTAATAATCTAACATGTGTGTTAGAGATGGTTTAATTTCTAAAAACCATTAGAAAGTCATGGGTTTATAGTTTTAAACTATTTATGACTACAATGAGTTAAGCAAAACCAATTTTTGTTTTAGAAAGAATTAAAACTAATATTTTGCAATAAAAAAAGAAATAGTTTTTTTATATGAGTTGAGAAGCTTACAAATGACTTAATAGTCGTTTAGATCTAACGAATGTGTTAAAAGAGGGTTTATTGTATATAAACCGATAAGCTTAAAAACAATATTTTTGTTGTTATTTATTTCTAACAAGCATGTTAGAACCGGATTGTATTTTATATATAAAAAACGATTTATGTAATCGTTTATTTCTAACGAGTAAGTTAAAACTAGATTTATTTTATATAAATCGGATTTTAAAACAATCTTTGTATTTGTTTATTTCTAACGTATGGGTTAGAAGTGGTTATTTCTAACCAATAAGCTTAAAATGATATTTGTGATCATTTATTTTCTAATGAGCGTGTTAGAAAATGGTTTATGTAATAAGAACTGTAATATTTAAAAGATTGTTGTAATCATTTGTTAAAACCTGTTTATGTATAAAAACCAAAAAGTGTTTAAAAACGTTTTACAATCATTTATTCTCTAAGGAATGCGTTAGAAATTGTTTATTTTATAAATCAAAAAGTGTTAATTAAAAAAAATGTTTGTAATTGTTTGTCTTCTAACGAGCATTTTAGAAATAAAACCATTTTTGTAGTTATGGTTTTGACTATTGTGATCAAGAGATAAAATAAAAATGACATATTTTTTAAAAATTGCAAAGCTAGGAAATGTTTTGAATTAATAAAACATGTGTTATGCAATCTAAAATGGTTAACTACTCATGGGAGAAAGTAGCACATCACGAACCACATAATAGTCTCGATGAGTTTATTAAAAAAACAACTTGAGGTTGTTGTGAATAGAAATAATTATTCAAATACAACTACTTACGAATAAGATAATGTATACACAACGTTGTTTTTCTCCGGTTTTAACTATTTAAATTAGAGTTTCAAGATAAGATGAGAAACTTGATCGTATGAGTGCATGAAGTATATTAAGGGAATACCTGAAGACATACCATAAAATTGATATCATTACTAATGATGGTAGTGTTATAGATAATATCACTTTGAGATTTGATGTCTAGATGTAACTTTTATCCGTATAAATTATTATTAAAAAGTGTTTTACACTTTATGTTTCATTTTCGGTTGTTTTATTATTTGTGTTCAATATCTTAAGACAACGAAATAAATTAATTTCTATTATGACTTTCAAAATGATTTGAGGGAAATAATTTAAACGGAAATATATAACTTTAAATGGATAGTGCAATAAGAGAATTGTATATAAAACAACTTAAGAGTTGTTGAATTGTTTTAAGTGTCGAAAATGAGACATCAAATGTCATATAATATCATGAGAACGAAAATATGATAAGTGTATCATGAGATCGAAAATATGATAAGTGTATTGAGATGAAATACACAAGTATAAGATATAACGATAAACTTCATTTGCAATTATCATAAAAATTCACAAGTGTGGATAGATCTCCATATGAAAGCAATATATGTTATCTTTAATGAATTTAGCTAAATTCATTCTAAAAGATCTAAATGTAAATACATCGACCATTTTAATATCATTAGAGCTATGTGTAGGATTTTTTCTTTCGTTTGAGAAAGTATCATAGTTATACATAGATTAAAAGGAAACAACGATACACGTGTGACGGTGTCAATGTGTTTAACTCTGTCTTAATGTAATATTCATTGTAGACGAGTTTCATTTATCTTGTTAATGATAAATGTGTTCCCCAAAGTGAATTGAATCAAGACTTATTACCAAGTCTTTATAAGTCAAAGGGAAGATAGTGCCCTTTGCACTTCGCACACTCGCACTGTTGTGCTTCAAAATCGGTTGAGTAGTTTTGAAAGATGCTACTGAGATCTTGGGTTTAACTCAAGGCCAAATACTGAAGTGTGTGTATGCTAGATTGGTACCAATCTTGCCTTTGAGTTGCTACCAACCTATTGTGGTAATGTCGAGTTCCGGTAGTTACTACCGACTGGCTACTGCTGAGTTGGCGCTGAGGCGACTACCGGGTCTAGCGTTATGACTGGTAACTTGCTTGTGGGTGAGAGGTTTAAAGGAAAACAAGTTATGTTCCTAAACCGAATGATGACGAATAAGTCACATGATTTGTCTATAATAAGATATGGATATGGATAAGGGATAGTGTGTTATTCCTTAAAGTTGTGAAGGATCAGAATGATGCATCTTCTGTTCACATGCTAAAGTACTATAGTCTAAAGCATGCTAGCCTACTACTTATCAATTATGATGCTCTAAGGAGGTCAATTATGTATAGAAAAATTTGAAAGATGATTTTCATTCGGTTCAAGAAGGTTGATATAACCTATGGAAAACTTAACTAAGTAGATAATGTTATCTAGTATACAAAGCCTAATGAGGAGGATTTAGTTTTCTAGGTTTGTCTGATAGCAAACTTCACTTTGAAATCAAATTGCAAGAAATATAGGGAGAGGCCATTTTAGAAACAACTCTTTAGGGTATGTAGAAACAATTTTGTGAGAAGTTTTTTCAAACCTATTTAGAAAAGGAGAATCTTTAATTACCCTATATGGATGTTATTCAATAACACTTAAATGTGGGGGTTCTCAAACCTATTTAGAAAAAGAGAACCTTTCATTACCTCATATGGATGTTATCCAATAACACTTAAATGTAAAGGTTTCTTACATTTAAAAATAAAATGTTAGCAATATGGATTTTGACAATCCAAAGATATTGCAAACACATGATCTCGTGTAGTACACAAAGATAATAAGAAGTCTATGATAGACTCAAATTCTAATTGGCTAGATTTAAAATCTTGATAGATGTCTAATACCAAAGACATAAAAGAGATGTGTTCGTCTTGAAATAATAATTGTATTCTTAAAATACACTTAGAAGTTTCATAAAAGTAATTATTAACTTATGAGTTAAGAACACATCATGAAAAACTTATCTCGATTGAAGTTATCTATATCAACTTGACAAAGTGATAGTTAGTAATTTTGGAACCAAACAACCAGTGGGTTAAAATGAGACGAGATAGAGAGGAATTTGATTAAAGCATGTCGGAAAAGGAAAATATGAGGAAAACCTAACCTAGCTGACTGGAGATCCCAAGATCTAGGTTCAATAGAACAACTTAATCATATGACCAATGGAGTCACTATAGGGGAGTATCCTAAAAGAAAAAAAGGAGTCATGAACTTCCTAGTCCATTCACTCTGGGGGAGTACCCGAACCAATTACCAAGGAAAGGTTAAGCATATTCAAGTTAAATGATTGTGGGAATCAATATAACCATAATGCTTTTAATGATTCATGGAATCACCTATGTTAGAGAGAAGTGGGATCGCTTCGAACGGATTTGTGGGGTGGCACAAATCCTAGAGCTCTCGCAGAATCAGGATAGTGATCTATGACCATAGCGGACACAATAATGATGGGATATGCCAGACTAGGAAGAGTCTTGTGTGAATGTTATTGTCATCTACATAAAACAGGGTCTGTTCAAAGACATCGCGCCTACACACCACCAGTAGGCTAAATATGTTTCACAAAGGAAGGTTCAATGGGAACACCAACCTATCTTGCAAGACTCAACGGTCGAGTTTTCATTGGGAATTTTATGTGTTTTGATCTATCCCCATTCATGTGTGGGATTATTGGAATTTTGGATACAAAATAATTATATTTATATATTTGTTATATAAATAGTTATTTATTTATTGGTTTAAGTTCTCGTTTTGTAATGAACTATGCTCGAAGTTGAATAGCCGGAATGAAGAAAATGAAACTTGAGTGACTATAGTAGGAAATTGTTGCAATTTCTTTAATGCTAAAAAATACATACACTATTAAAATGAATGTTTTATGTTGATCAAGTCTTTTAATAAATATTATTAATATTTATGATGAATCATAATTTTTATTAGAATTGATATTAAACATGTTATGAATAAAATAAAAGTTTTAATTTGGTCTCATAAAACATTTCATAAATCAAATGGAAGTTTTGATTGTGAATCATAAAACTCACATTAATATGAACTTATTAGCATGAGTATATAAACAAACTCATGATGATGAAAAGTGAGAAGAATAAATTTATTCTCTTTAGATTCAACAACTTTTATAAAAATTTAGAAATGAGCACTCTCTAAATTATTCTTTGTATTCCGTCATCTTTATCATTTTTCACATAACATCATAACACGTATTTTACTTGGTGATCTCTGGGGTCGAGGCACTCTCCGGCAATACATACTGCTTTGGTTATTGTACCCTGGGAGACAGACGCGTTGTTTTGAGTAAAGGCGTAAAATTTGTTTTAAGGGACCCGTGTCTAACACGGTCCTCAGCCACAACCGTCAATATTTTGTTTGTTAATTGTTGCAGTCAAGAGGTATAATTAAAGATTTAAGCACGATAAAGACTCATGTCAAGAATACTATATGAAGACTCGTTAGAGTATATACTAAAGATGGATGTTTGTATCAAGTTTGGTGTGTATATATATATATATATATTATTGTTAATATTTATTTTCAAGTCGTATTTGTAAATGATATTGTACTAGAATATTTCTCATGATTAACGAGAGTATCATTAGAATTAATATTTTTAATATATAAGTAAACTTACTTCCTACAGACAGAGCCAACTGAACTACCAGGGTCTCAAGGTAGTCCCGTTATTAGCTGGTCCAAGGGCCTACAACCCTTGGTGGGTCTAATAGGCAAGGAATCTTATGAAAATTGAGATTGCTTAACAAATACTTTAAGTTGCTTTCGGATTCTTGATAAAATTTTCTCGAAATTGATATTGGTATTTACTTTGATCACCGGTAGTAAAACTAAAGGTTGATAGCAACCTTAATTTCAATATCAACTTGGTCTTTGGTAGCAAAACTAGTAATCGGTAGAAATTAATTCTTGGTAGCAAAATGGATTAGCAACAACTTTTTATTGATGACAAGTTTTCGGTAATACTTACTACCATTGTAACTGCAAACGGTTGTGACACTTGTATTCACTTACCATTTTGCTGCTTTATGAAAAGTTACGATGATTCATCGCATTGTCTCAACCCTCATATAAAAGAATCATGTTCTTTGTTTTAAAAACCGAATACAATACTAATACAAAAAAAAACAATCAATACGAACCATTCTACATCTATTACATTTTAAATTGATATTGATATATACAATATTTAATCACTACTGGGCCGCCTTATCACGTGACGCAAGGATTTTTTATTTTTAATTTATTTTTTATGGTTTTACTAAGTTTATAATATGGGTAATACACAAGATAATACACCAAAAGAGCTCTAGCCAAATGAAAAAAAAACAACCCTTTTTCTACCTCACTCGCCTACCAGACTTGCTTTTCGGGCTGTGTTTGAATCTTGGCAACCTCCATGCCTATGTTTCAAAAAATCATTTTTCGAAATTTATTAGCAGCTGAAATTTTGTTTATAAATAATATCATGATACTTTTTATTAACCAAATCAAACTTCAAAACTAGATCATACTTGACTCAAACTAGATCATACTTGACTCATAATATCATATTACAAAAAATGATGTTCATATTTACAAGCCATATGATTTCAAAACTAGAGATGCGTCCATCTAAGCTTTCAACTGGTATAACTCAAATATTAACGATAGATACACCCATAGAGTTTATATTGTAGCATGATCTAATGTCATATTCAGTTTAATCATTCTTTACTTGCAAAAGGTTTAAATTTTCAATATCAACGATATGCTTGTGAATAACATTGACCAGATCCAAATCATTTTTATGATCAAGCATGAGAACATAAATTTAAGATTAACCTAGGTTAATAGGATGAAATACATATCAAGATTTTTCATTAGAGGTGTGGATGTGTGAATATTGTTTGAGTGCTTACCTTTATATAAGCGAGGTTGGCTAGCTGATGCATCCCGTATCGCGTGTACCCTTTGCATGCGTGACACGTGTCACACATGCATTACCTCAAGCCCTTAATGTAGTGCGCATCGGTGTCCACATGTCAAATTTTGTCCAGTAGTTAGCATCCACCTGTCAACTCTGAACTGTTTCCTTAGCCTAGTCGATGCACCCCTCCCCCTTCCCTTCTTCAACGTTGGGCCGCATCGACTAACTTTTCCCATTTTGTGTTTTTTCTTCAATTTTCCTCATTATAATACTTGTTTAAAATGATATTTTTATGAGTCGACTCGATAGCTCAACATAGCCACTGACTTTAACCCTTTTACCCCACTAGGGGCTGCCACTTCGTGAACCTTGTTTTCAAGGGTTGTTGCCTTCGAAGTTGCGATGCCCTGCGAATGCTTTGGGTCCGGATTTCTAAAGTGTTATGATTTTTGTTTCACAACTTGTATGGTTTGATTCTAGTTTTCTTTTGTTTTTCAATTTATTTTTATTAACTTTCTAGATATTTTAGTTACATTTTGGTTTACGCAATGATATTTAATTTTGATCTTACTTTAACGTTACAAATTTCAACACCCTCTATACATTAACATTTCAAAATATATACAAACATGCTTTACGTTTTTATGTATGAAAAAATTGTTATCCCTGTATAGCGTGTATTGCATACATCAAATACTCATATACGAAATATACAAACATTTTGTGTGAAAGAAAAACTTAACGTACAAGAGCACATACTTTCGAAATTTTAACTAAACATGCAAGAGCACATAATTTTGAAATTTGCATTCATGTCCTAGAGTCGACATTGGCTCAATGGCTTTAAGCTATTTAGCCCAAGTGTCATTTTAGACACAATAATCCAACATGTACAATTTTCGTGTAGGCGAGAATGATGCAAATAGTGTATACATGCATATCACATACACTTTATTCTAAAGAGTTGGCTGCATTCGAGACCCCATACCAGAACTTTGATAAATTAAAAAAGCACAAAATCATTAAAATAAAGTGTACTGTTTGCCAACACCCCTTATCATTTGCATTTTCGCTTTCGCTTCCATCAAATCATTAATTCTTTGAAATCGACTTCTATATGATATCACATAAATGTGAATTAATTGTTTGTTTATGTAATTAATAGATGTCGTTACACGATATTATAAATAGATAGATTGTTTTTATGACTTCAAGTTTTTTTTTATAATCTCATGCAAACTCAAAGCATTATAATAACTCGGGTTCATCACTTTATCCAAGACTCCTTTCTTTTTCTTATTGTTTACTTTATTGGCTGGCTAGCAGAACTACTTGTCTAGTGCCTAATGGAACTACGGAACTAGATTGCTCTTAGATCAATACTAAACTAGCACAAAACAAGAAATGCTACATAATTAACCCTGGGTATTAATTAACTGCTAATAAGTATTTCCTCAAATTTTATATCTCCCTCTAAACTTGAAAATTTATATCTTTTCTTAAATTATGCTTCAAGAACATTATATCTTATGCATTAAAAAATTATGTTTTGATAAAATATGTAATTTATAAATTTACAATGAGATATATGTAATTTTCTCTTTTTATTTTCATGGTTGCTTGATGATATATTTTTTTAGAACCTTTTGAAGGAATGATTAAAAGTGCAAAGTCTAATCCCTAGGAAAGATATGATGGATTATCTACGGATCATCATTATGTAAAAGTACCAAAGAAACGTTATCGAGTTTAAGTTTCGATCCAAGTAGAGAAAATCACAAGTATATCTATCATGTCACATACAATTTTAACTTTATAGTCGGAGAGATTATCATTTTTTTCACGAATCCTCTTAGATGTTAAAAGGCGTCAAAATTACATTTAAATGTCGTCTGGATCTGACATTTATTAATTTCTTTTGGAGTTGGTGCATTTTTTATTTCTTTATATGGAATTTAGCGAAGTAATCTTAAAAAGTATGAATGTACATATGTGATAAGATAGTAAGTGGAGTGTAGAAAAGAAACTTAATAATTTGTGTAAATTATCTTAATTGTATTTACATGCATAGAAAGTGAAAGTTAAAATGATGTATGTTCACGGAAAACCTAATAGATGATTGTTCCTACAAAAGTTTCGTAAGTTTAAACTTTTATAAGTACAATGTTCGGTGGTGTTATGAAGTAAAAAAATTATCATTCAAAAAACATGACGTTTCTTTTGATTTTGAACAAAATTTGGTGAACATCCTTTCGAGTGAACTTACATGATTCACGGAATTATAGAGGACTCAAATATACACAATTTATTTAATGAATTTTATAGCTGTAAAGATTATAAAGTGTATGAGATAAAGAGTGACATATAAATATACATGGCAAAAGAAAATTGTATTTTTATGTTTTCATCATTATCATTTATAGAATTAATTAAATTAAACCTAATACGATTAAAAAGGTGAAATTAAGAAACAAAAATACTTCTAAACCACTGATTCTTAATACCAAAAAATTAAATGTTCAGTCCTAGCTAAAAAATAAATAAGCATGCTCAAATAAAAATAAAAATCTATTATCCAAATCAAAATCAAACATTTTCAAAAAAAAAGCAAACTTATGAAATGCATAATATGATTATTCATACGTAGCACACCTCTCAAAGCTAGATAAGCTTACCAAAGCACATCTTTTTAGGTTTAATCAACGCACAAAGGGGATGCGTCCATGGGACCCACCTTATAATTATTGGTGCTGACATGGCAACATTATGGGTAGAATTTTAAGATTGTGGATTGGCTTCATAATGATAAAGCAAAAAATATGATGTGAAAATAGGGTAATAAATGAGTTGTAACCCCTTAAACCCTATTGGATATGTGGGTGACACGTCAGAAAGCGGTGAGTGTGAGTCCCACTGCTAAGGGACACATACCCTAAAAATAGGAAGTATGAGCAAGTGTTGGTGTGGATCAAGTGGATCATTGTCCTACGAAACTATCTAATTTTGGGATTCGAATTGACAAATTTTATTAGGCAATTGGATTTTAAAGATACCACAAAACGTATATTTTCATCAACTTGTTATATTCGGATAGTGTACAAACATATATACAATAATTGTTCAAATGGATATCTGAAATAAAGTTAAGAATATTAGGTTAGTTCATAAAGAGGAATGCAATCAATATATTGATTTGTGTGTCTAAGAACAAACTTTTTTTTTCAAAAGAGAGACTAGAACGTAGTTAATTGTTGCAACATATGTTTCTAGGGTGGCAAGTTTGCTCCACAAGAAAATTTGAGTGAAGATGATAATAAATTATCGATAGATGATCACAAACAACAAAGGCTCGAACATTAAAAAACTAAAAAATGAAAAAAAAGATAAGTTGGTAATCTATCAACATAACCTAGTAAGCGAATTGAGATAATTACAACAAGACCACCAACACATGAACATCAATCACCGGTTGTTGTTTGTGAGAAACAATATCATAAAACCAAATGTTGTTGAAAATTTGATGATAGTAAAGTAATATTTTGGATAAGATTCTAGAGTGCTAATTCTTACATCAATAATCCCTTAATAATTTCTGTCGGTGAATGAATTACCAGCCCATGACCTAATTTTTGATGAAGTATCACTACATATTATTAGCGGGATGTTTTGACTGACAAATTTGTCTGTTTTTAAAAGTAATTTGTTTTGTAGTATTCTTTGGTTGGACGTGATATGTAACAAATCAACAATGACTCGGTCAAAATCAGTTGTTTTTAAGTATTTGTCTCGCGTAATCAACCATAATTTCCAACAACACTAATTTTTTTTAGTTTCTCTTATATCTTTATAAATATTTATGTGTCAAAGTATATATTATGGCAATGACTATTATTAATTGTTAAACTGATAATTTAAATAAGTTTGCGCACGATTTGTATATATTTATACACTAGTGGACTCTGATTTATGTGTGAACCATATTCTCTAACTTTTTCCCTTCTGAAGTTTTGTATGTTTTATGAAAAATTTCAATTTTTGGAATTTTATATATATATTTTTTAATTTTAAATTATTTATGACACAATTAATGTCTTAATTTTTTGTGTAGTGTTCAAAACAAAAAGATTTGGTTAAATAGACACCCCATGATTTTAAATCAACACGCCAAAATTTCTACACGTGTCGTATAGCCCCATACGCGTCGTATAGAGGGAGGTCGTATAGGACTGTATGTGTCATATAGGGCTATATGTGTCGTATAGCCATCTAACAGCCCCCTAAATTTTTCCTCGTAGTCAGTTTCGAAATTCACTATATGCGTCGTATAGCCCTATATGTGTCTTATAGGGGGGTCGTATAGGGCTATACGAGGCATATAGCTCTCTGACAGCCCCTCTGAATTTTCCTCGTTTTTAGTGTATTCGACCTTATACGTCGCGTATGGACCCATACGCGGCGTATTGGGGGTGTCGATTTATCCGGTGGGTGTCTCTATATTAGGACCTAAACAAAAACATTGATAGTGAGTTGCGACACATAAGTGCGTATAATTTAGTATGGTGGTTGCTCACACCACACCTATCATAGTACACTATACACTCATCAATCAAAACATGTTAAATCATACCATATTATAGCACACCACACCACACCAATTTGAAAAGGGCACTCACATCACACTACATCACATAATTTTTTAAGATAAAATTTCACAATATAGTAAATAAGTTTTAAATTTTTTTTTTAATTTAGTCACTCATGTATAATTTTCTCAAATTGGATCACTAACGATCAAATCGAGTCATCATTAAAATTTCTTTTGTTAAGAAAGTAACGGTAGAGAAGACGTGGGGGTCAGAATTTTCAATATATAATATTATATTAAAAAACAAAAAACATGTTAATTATTTTAAAATAAAAAATTACCTAAAATTTACATCGACGTTCCATACCGCATCAAAAGATAGAAAAAATCTATTTTTAATTGAAGCAAAATGTATAACATGCTAAAATTCGGGGGGGTGTTTCTTCGATGTGAATATCTTCATCTTCACTTTCATAAACTTGAAGATTATTGAATGATTCATTTTCTTCTTATTCATTTTATTCGGTCTTCTTTTTGTACGTATTGAGGTGGATTTTGAAAAGTGTTTGAGATGTTTGTGTAATAAGAAAATTATGGTGGGTTTTAAAACTGGGGCATAGTTGGATGGTAGACCAATGGTTAAAGGGATTCGTAAGGATTTTGAAACCAGTTTCTTGTATGCGGTGGTGGTGGGTTGAATGCTTGGGTAAAAGACACCGGTTCACTTGGCCCCGACTGCAGTTTTTGAAGCTTTGGCATTAGGATTTTAAGGATTTTTTGGTAGGATCCACTTTTTGAAGTTAATTATGAATTTGTATAAAAAAAGATGAAATGTATTTGAGAATGTTGTAAAATTAATGAGTTTGAGTTTAATATTTATAGTGTATTTTTTTTTTAAAATGGCATATAGCCGTTGGGGTAGGGTGGGGGTGTGGGCTCAAACGGTCAAACAAGTGACTGTTGTCAGCGGTCAAAAGAGGGTTTGTGGGGGTGTGGCATGGCTCGGATGTGTGGCCCAACGTGATCTTTACATGACGTCAGGAACCAGCGACACATCAATTAATTTTTTTTTAAAATTATTATAGATTTAAAACATCATGCGTGATGCATAGATTATACTTGTTAGTATGTTTCAAATATTAATATCAGATAGTTACATTTAAAAAAGATTTTAAAAAATATTTTTGAAGAATTAAACATATAAAATAAAACTTTGTAGACCAATTGATAAAAAATTGTTTTCTAGAACTTATTCCATTAACCGTTTTAAAAAAGTTAATAAAATTAAAACTTTTTTAACCAATAAGATTATGAATGAGATAATGAAACCTTTAATAAATACCCATTTTGAAATATATCTTTTAAAACGATCGTTTTGATAAATAAAATTTCTAGAAACACCAATTTAGTAAAAAAAACTCTATAATGATTTCATCATTGATATTTTCAAACAATTGAAAGTTAGGACTTGTTAAGCTTCATTTTCTACGATGATCCTTAATCAATAATGGTTTTAAGCGTAATTAAGATGTTCTAGGATCAATAAAGTGGAGGAAAACTAGGGTTAATTCCAATCCTTGTTAAGGTTTTAAAAGTTAGGTGGTTGATCATCTAGTTGAGTTCTATAACTCATTTTCAATACTTTTGGGTGACATATATGCTTCAAACATTGATTTACAAAAAGAATGTCTATTAACGTAAGCTTTTATGCATGTTCATAGTTTTGTGATGCCTTAATGTTTTTATGCACCGCCAACTTTAAAGAGGGGTGAGATGGACAACCGTCCAGGGCTCATTTGCTTGGGGAACGGCCAAAGAAAATATTAAAAGATTTATATACATGGTTGTTTAATAGTTATTATAGTTGGTTTACTCTAATAAAATTATGAGTTAATTAGATGGATAGTCTTTGTGATATGTCTTTATTTTAGTTTTGATTATTAAATATTTGAAATTATACGGTCGGTCTAATACTTTGTAAAAATATCACATTAATGATCTTTAGGTTGGACAAACTTTATCTTTTTCAATTAAATGGTTGTGATATAATCAAATTACCCTTGCATTAAGAAAACTTGATTTTATATTTATTGACCTCAACCCATCTCACCCCACCTCTACCACTCCCCTTCTTCTTCCAGCTTCCCCTCCCCTTTCACCGACGAGACAACCCACCACAGTCATCATCTCCTTGGTAAACTACCATGCCCATCTCCATCACAACCATGATTTTTGTAAAATGCCACCACAACCATTGTCTTTATCACAACACTGGTTATTAGAGTGGCAACAACAAATCATCTTCCTTCTAAATCTCAACCAACCGACTACACCATTGTCGTATAAACCAACCACCATAACTCGCTAGAAAACTGACCACCGTGGTCGGCCTCTCTTTCTTTAAACAAAATCACCGGCTATGAAGAACTGACTGATGCGTCGATGGTGATAGGGATGGCAGCAATGGAATGGTGGCGACAGAAGTTAACCAGATCTGCAAATAATGGAGGGTCTTCAAGGTGGAGGGTTGCCGAAGATAGAAGGTTGTCGAAGATGGAGGGTTTGATTGTAGAGTTGCTGGAGTTGGAGAGATGCATGAAAAGACGATAAATGAAAGTGTCGTCTAAGGACTCATGGTTTTCTGAGTGGTTCCCATTAGATTTATTGATGATGTATTATTGTTTATTATTCAAAAGGGTGGTGTAACAACATAGAATTTTTTTAATTTCTTTTCTAATTTGAGAGGTAATATGGTATTTTTCTATAATTTAACGGAAAAGTTAACATCCGTCCAACCCAGGGACCATTAGTATTATGTTTGTGCAAATTATTGAAACAACCTTATAATTTTAAAGAGTTAGGAACTAAAAGTGAAATAAGAACATATCACAGGGACCATCTGTGAAATTAATTTTAAATTTTTTAACCCAAATACAATTCGTTAGGCTTGTTTATATTAAAAAAATTATTTGTTAAAAAATAGTTTATGTAATTTAATTTGTTAGGGTCAAGTGGCATTTTTTCCGACTCGTCTAGGTCACAAATTCTCAAAACCAGCCCAGCTTTTATGTGATTGAGTCTTGATTATAATGTATGTAGCTAGTGTTATAATGTATATACAAGATTAAAGAAAATTATTTTTTTTCTTAAACAATGTTAGTTCTATAAAAACCAAGTTAGATTCTAAAGAATGACAATTTTCAATTGTTAAGTATAAAAGAAGTTTACAAGACATCTAAAGTAATGTGTTGTGCCATATGAACCTAACCATAAGTTTTTGAAGTCTTGCAATGATCTAACATGCAACCCCACTAGCGACGTCATGGTACTGCAACCCCATTAGGGACAACATAGAGTTAGAGTCCAACCTCACTAGGGGCTTATAGAGTCCAACTACATATACTCGATAATCTTATGTTCAGTATTATGTATGACTTCTGTTCAGATTTACATGACGTAACAAAGGGGGAGCGATATCATTAATGTTTGACTAAAAGAAGTAATATGATTATATGGGATTATGGGCCCGTAATCTAAGATGTTTATTGCTACTTGTTTGTGTTGGATTGTTGTTGTGATGTTAATGTGCTTATATGATGTTTAAAGTCAAAATGGTTGATTTAGTATAAAACTAGAACTTAATCATTATCATAGACGTACTTTTAACATACATGTTAGCTAGGTTAAACATTTATTGACTAGAGCTATTTGTTTCCTTGGCATGAAAGGTAGGCTTTCAATAAAGATTGTTTTTTTATTTTAGAAAACTTTACGTTAACTTGAATTGTTGTTTGAATAATCTTTGTATCCTGAATACTATTATTGTTTCTATTCTTCTTACATAATTATACTAGTTAAGAATATTATAGGATTAAACTAATTAAATAATAAAAAATAGCCCTAGAGTGAATATTGTCGCTACAAGCTTGATTTCTCTTTTTATTTGTCTATTAATTAATAAAATATAGCACACATATACATGCATACATATAGATACACATACACACATACATATGCATAGTAGAAGGTTCATATAAGAACTATATTTTGTCTAAGTATCGTAAGAAAGATTTTTTCCACCTTGAAACCAACGCACATGAATTTTGATTAAACTCAATCCGGATGTGTTGGAATCAACTCGTCCTATTGTGATCTATTATCGACAATACACAAATACCATTAATGACAAAATCAAAATTTGATATTGCAAAACAAACAGTACAAATTTCAAAAAACAATACAAAATTCAATCATATAACCCAAAAATTAATCAAGTGGCTTAAATTTTAAAACAAACAGTACACAATTCAACCGGATAGCACAAATTAAAAAAATAATATAATTTTAAAAAAGACAGTATGATTTTAGACTTGTTAGACAAAAGTTACTTTTTATAACCTTCCTCCTGCATATTGATAGTTACATGCATACATACATGGTATACATATACGTATACATAATTAAATACATATACATATATATATACATACACATACATATACATATACATATACATATACATAATTACTGACATACATATACATAGTTACTAACATACATATACACAAATACATAGTCATATACATACATAGTTACACACATAGATATACATGCAGTACATATATACTATACACGTACAATATTTTACCTTTGTTACATTTGATATTAAAATATTAGAAAAAGTAAAAAAAATTGAGTTTAAACCATATAATAGCTACATAGAGGCGGTTTGAACCCAAAATCATTTCAATATATTTATCCAACCGTCTAAAAAAACAAACTTTTGTATTGCATATAGACTCCACATTATATTTTTTATTAATTTAGATTTGAAATGAAAAATATTTTTTAACTTATGATAATGACGATAATGACGTGTCATCGCTATACGATATAATTTATTATGTTTTGCTTTTTTTTCAAAACCTGTTAAGAGTTTAACACTATCATCCAAAACTAAAGAAAAAAACAACTAACCATGTAGCGACAATAAGGTTCAAGAATGGTACCCAATTTCTAGCCACCCCGCCAACTATTTAGAGATGACATGTATTGATTTCTAAATTATGTCTTTAAATGATAATTTCCGGACATTTAAGATTAAAAACATATAACACAACATAAATATAACGCTTTTTAACAATTAGTTGGGGAAAATATTCTATGTGTATTACACGAAATAATCGGAAAAGATGTATGTAAGGCCTAAAAAGAAAATTATAAAAAGGAAAAGCTGAGAAGCAGTCTTTAAACCTTGTAAACAACTTGTCTCTTTTGGTCCTAATAAAGAGATATCCCATTTTATAAATCGACACTCATCTATACGTCGCGTATGGGTTCATACGCAGCGTATAGGGTCGAATACACTAAAAACGAGAAAACTTCAAGGGGGCTATACGCTCCATATAGCCCTATACGACCCCCCTATACGACACATATAGAGCTATACGACGCGTATAACGAATTTCGACACTGACTACGAGGAAAAATTCAGGGGCTGTCAGAGAGCTATACGCCCCATATAGCCCTATACGACCCCCCTATACGACACATATAGCCCTATACGACACATACAGCTTTATACGACCCCCCTCTGTACGACGTGTATGGGGCCATACGACACGTATAGAAATTTTGAGGTGTTGATTTAAAATATTATGGTGTCTATTTAAAAAAACCGTAATTTAATTTAATTTAATTAATTTTTCCCAAAAACTTTATGATATAATTGAAGTATCTAAAGGAATTATAATCTGTATATGTTAATGGCTGACCCACCACCCATTACCCTCAATCTTCCGTATATAAACCATCCTCCTTCACCATTTCTTATGCACCACTCATCATCATCATCATCACCACCACCACCACCACCACCACCACCACCACCAGCCACCACACTACCACCACCAGCAGTTCACTGCAACTGGTTGATTTGAGTGTGTGATTTCAAGTGCAAAAGCTGCAACAATGGTGATTGCTGGTCAATTCCCTCATCTCACTTTTGCATTTGGCCTTATGGGTACTCTCTCTCTTTCTCTCTAGAGATCTTTCTATCTCTCTCTCCACCATTCATGTTCTCTGATCCGATCATTTAAAACATCTATCGATTTACCCGCCAACTGTAATCGTTTGATGATATGATATCCAGCGTAGTCAATCATATGATGAATGAAGACTCACAAACCATGAATTATACTATATGTAACTTAATGCATGCATGGACTTATAAAGGTTAGCTGACATGCACGTAACATATATACCCAAACCCTAGCTAACACTATGCTTGTTTTATTATTTGTTTGTAGGCAACATTGTCTCATTCATGGTGTTTCTTTCACCGTTGTAAGTTTTTAATCCTTTTTATGACAAACTAATCATTGTTAATAATAAGTTATATATATATGTATCTATAGTTATATTTCCTTATGCTAGTTGATATCCTGATCGATTCAAATAATTATGTATTGAAAAAACTTAGGCCAACGTTCTACAAAGTTTACAAAAAGAAATCAACCGAAGGGTTTCAATCAATACCTTATGTAGTTGGATTATTTAGTGCCATGCTTTGGATCTATTACGCATTGCTAAAGGGCAATGCGATGCTTCTTATCACCATCAACTCGGTTGGCATTGTTATACAAACCTTTTATCTCTGTGTTTTCGTCTTCTATGCCCCGAAGAAAGCAAGGGTATGCATGTGTGAATTTGTATAATGTCATCTTCTTTTGGTTATTTGTATATATCTCTTAACCCTAATTTGAAAGCGTTATTTCATGTGTAGATGGAAAGTTTGAAGCTAATCATGCTATTTATAGTTTTTGGATTCGGATTGATTGTTCTCCTAACTCAATTCCTTACGAAAGGCATTCAACGTGGTGTGATAGTCGGATGGATTTGTCTTGTATTTTCTCTGTGTGTTTTTGTTGCGCCATTAGGGGTTTTGGTACGTTCAAGCGATTTAAAAATAGTAATAACCATTGACGAAATCCATATTTTTAACAAATACTTGCATTTGCTCTTTTAAAAAAAAGTTCGTAAAAAACTCATATACATATATGTGTGTATATATTCTCTAATAACTTATTGAACTTTTTAACTACAATAAATATAATAAATAAGATTATGATATATACCATATGTGTATTATATATTGTTTATGTCCTTTGGGAGTAAGTATTTTTCTTGAATTTACTCTATTTCTTTTTGCAGAGACAAGTGATCAAGACAAAAAGTGTAGAGTACATGCCAATTCTTTTGTCGCTCGCCCTAACACTTAGTGCAGTCATGTGGTTCTTTTATGGTCTACTTCTTGGGGACTTTAACATCGCGGTATGTCTGATATCTTACATAACAATTTCATACTATCTTAAATGTTCTAATGCTTTTTTGATATTATAGATCCCAAATACCCTTGGATTCACCTTCGGTATCATTCAAATCATACTTTACTTTGTGTACAAGAACAAGAAGCCAGCAGTCACTGATGACAAAATCACAGAATTCAAAGAGAAAACGAGTGAAGTGGATGAACCAAGGGCCCGAGAAGTTAAAGATCAACACACGATTGATATGGTCAAGCTTGCATTTACACGCGTTGAAAACGTTTCAAATCCACATGCTGTGGCTGTTGGTCGTAGTCCAATTGTGGCTAATCACACCATTGAAGTCACAGCTTGAGATTAATCCTAACTATTTTTGGTTAATTTAATGTCAAAGTGTACTAATGCTCTATAAATTATTGTACACTTCTTGATTACAAGTTTTCAGGCACCTTAATTTCGGCATTAAATGTATTCTCAATATATTCTGATATTTATCACTTTTATTTTCTTTATAAAAACAGTCATTAGTTTCCTATAATTATTTTAGGATACTATTACAACTTTTATAAAGAGAGATGGGAGGGGGCATGATTATCAAGATACATAGATAATATTACTTTGATAGGCTAGCTAATAATGATCCTTTTCCAAGGAAAAAAGATATATTTTTCTCACATTATAGCATAATTATAGTAGTGGTAGCAACTTTAATGACTATTTTACTTTTTTAATGAAGTTGAATTAAAATAGACGCGGTTATTAAGGAAAAAAATACCATTTTAGCTCATATATAGGAATTAGGTTAGAACCCCGTGTATTACACGGGTTGAATAATAAAATATTAAATAATTAGTATTGAAAATGTAATAATTATAAAACGATATGATTGAAATTGCATATGAGTAATAATATAAGTAAAAAAAAAATATATCATTATTTTAAACTTTTATTTTTAAACCCTAATTGCATTTTTAATAAACATTTTATGCAAAATAAACAATTTTAAAAAATATCAATATTAAAATTTTTCTTATTATAACTCCTAATTTTAGTTATTTTGTTTTATAAAAAATTATTTAAAAAAACCATTTTAAAATACTTTATATTTTTAAACATGTTTGTTGTTTTAGAAAAAAATTTTATTTTTAAAATTTTGTTTATTTAGAAGTTATATTTATAAAAACATCTTTCTTAATTTATTGAAAAATAATTTTTTATCTCAAAAAAAATT
This sequence comes from Flaveria trinervia, assembly GCA_025506515.1. NCBI lineage: Eukaryota > Viridiplantae > Streptophyta > Magnoliopsida > Asterales > Asteraceae > Flaveria > Flaveria trinervia. The sequence continues at coordinate 75,915,776 of CM046441.1, read as the reverse complement.
AAATAGTATTATAAGTATTTAAGGTAATTGCTTAATAGGAGAGAGAAGCGGGAAAATTAAAATTAGATGGTCTAAAATTGTGCGAAGTGACATCTTAAAACCTTTTTTTATTATAATAGTTAGATTTTAGCTTCATATATATGAATGGACACACATTTATTTCAAAATTTCAAAATAAATATTGCCGGCATTTTGTACAAAATAAACTTCATTGTAATTTATTCTCATTAGTACTATTGCATAATTATAAATTAATCCATTAATTAATAACCTTGAAAATATTATTTTATTTTTCAAGAGATTAAAATAAGAGGTGTCTTGCATGTGAAAAATGAACTGAGGATTAAGGGATGAGTCGATGACACCATTAATTATTTATTTGCCCACTAAAAATTTTTTGCTGATAGAGATAAAAAGGCTTCATGAAAAAGGTAGCCCAAAGAAAAAAAAAGTTCACAATAAATCGACGTGAGGTGACGAATCCCACCTACGTTAGCTGTCCAGGTTTTCCTTTGTCTCAAAATTTTATAATAAATTCAAGCGTAACTTTTTGCTTTTTTCTCTTATTATATTATCCTAGATATTTTCTTATTATTATATCCTAAATGTGAAACAATGATTATGAGATGATAGTAACGCTTTTCACAAAGATCGGCTCGAAGCGCTTTTGAAAAAAGCCAACATGCATGAGATCAACTAACTTTGTAAATTAAAGAGTATAGTGATCAAGTAGGCGCTACTAGCTAAAAATTAAATATGTTTACTCGGTTTATAAACAAGCAGAGCTTAGTCAAACAAGCTCGATTGTTGGCTCTTTTGTATGACTTGCTCGCTAATATTTGTTGCGATATAATTTAAATAACAGTGTAATCTTAATCTTTCTAATCATCAGTTTTACATCAATTTAAGTTTATTAGCAGCTCACTGTTTGGCTGGTACATGGGGTTGGTACATGATTTATCGATAAATTTTACAAGTATGTAAAAATATTATTTCTTTTTCTAAATTTTAAATAAGTGTTCAACTTTTTACAAGTCAAGCCCCAGCTCAAAGTTCATTTTGTTATAAAAAAAAACAAGTTGAGCTAAGCCAGCTCATTTAACTTCGAGCCCAAACATGAGGAGAAGTTGGTTCAGCTCGGCTCGCTCTTAAGCAGTCATACATGATAGATGATTATATTGTGATCTAATTCACTATCATAGTCTGTTTCTGCAAAATTAATTTTAACGAAATTTGAGTGGTCAGGGAAATAAAAAGCAAAGTATAGATCATATGAAAGAAAGGTCCAATTCTCCTTATCATTCCAGTGTTAATCCTATTTACTAAGAACAGAAGGGAACGATTTCAAAAGTTCAAAAACAAAAGAAATAGTTACTACAATCGTAATGATAAGATATATGTCAAAAACCAATGGGAGTTTTAGGATTTAAAAAGTTATGATTCACCAAGTTCTAATGTCAATAGATGCCCACCTTTATTTTGTATGAATGATGCAATATTAAATGTTTTGCAATTATCACAAAATAATGAACAGATTAGTTTCAAATGATTTGGAGTTAAATTGAGTTAAAAGTTATGAAAATAGAAGGTTTAAACATAACGAGAGATACTTATGTGTTTCAAAAACAATTTTAAGATATCAAACTTAAGCGTGGGCCGGGTCTTATTTTTCATAAAAATCTATGTACTTACTTACCTTGATTATTGTAAGTGTAAACCTTGTAGTCCAATCTCCAAAAATGTATTTCTTTTTGTAACTTGAATATGGATACATGTTAAATCACGTATAAATCATTTATTTATTAATCTATTCATATTGCATTAGTCGATATGTTACCATGATGACCGGTCCAATGCGCGCCTATGTGACCATTTCTTTAAGTTTTTGGCCCTTTTGATTGACACATTTCCATCATCTTTTTGAAAGTAATCGTGATATTTCAAAATATTCCCTTCACCTTCATTCACTCAAAACAATCATATCTATAACTTATAATATAAAAAAGATTTTTTAAGTTATGTGTCATCATTTTAACACATTATATGACACGTGTCTTCATTCTAACATATCAGAAAAATTATTTTCCGACTCTCTCTCATAATAAATGCGAAAATCATAACAACAATCAATTTGATTTTCCTCTATTACTAAATATGTTTAACAAATATATCTATATTTATGTTTTTGTCTTTCTCATATTAAATGATAATTAATTTAAGCAACTAAATTAAACTATCAAAAATCTAAAATATAAATTATTTTTATTTTAGCAATTTATTAATACATACAAAATTATATGATTTCAACTATATTTTATCTTTAAAGATAGCGTAATAATTTTTAATTTCATTATTTGTTATAATTGTCAAATATTAATTATATTTTTATTTCATCAAAAACTTATAACATCTAGAAAAATAAGATATTTATAATACTAATAATTTTGACATGTTTTACTTTTTCCACCCATGTAATACATTATGGGCTCTAACTAGTAAATAATACGACGGAGAGAAGGAATTACAGGAGGTAACAAAGGAAACTACCTACAATTATTAACAATAAAATATTCACAAAATATACGGCAATAATTCGGATGCGAAATTATTGGTTAACACTCCCCTGCAGTTTAAGCCGGGTGTTGATGAAGGCACAAACTGGTTCGATAACATTGGAAAAGATGTTTCGGTAATCCCTTTGTGAAGATATCGGCATATTGATAGTCTGTCAAGACGTGGATCACCTTTACAGTACCAACTCGGATCTTTTCTTTGACGAAGTGGATATCAAGCTCGACATGTTTGGTACGTTGATGTTGTACGGATTTTTGTGAGGTAGACTGCAGAGACCTTGTCACAATAGATAATGCTCGCATGGGCAACCGGGGCATTAAGCTCAGGAAGAAAGTTGTGAATCCAACATACTTCGGTGGTAGTGTTGGCTACCTTTGTATTCGGCTTCAGCACTAGACCGCGAGACCGTTGGTTGTCATTTCGATGACCAAAAATCAAATTTGCTCCCATGTAAACACAATAGCCAGAAGTGGAATGTCTAAAGTCAAGGCACCCACCCCAATCTGCATCCGAGTAAGCTATAAGCTTCATGGAGAGGGAGAGAGAAATCAGAAGGCCTTGGTTTAATGTTCCTTTGATGTACCGTAGGATCCGTTTAAGTACTTGAAAATGTGGTTCTTGTGGATCATGCATGAAAAGACAAACTTGTTGAACTACATAAGAGATATTCGGTCATGTAATTATGAGATATTGAAGAGCACCGGCTAGGCTTAGATATAAAGACCTGTTTTGAAATGGTAGACCTTCGGTGGCACTTAGTTTAGAGCCCGCCTCAACTGCGGTGCTTACTGGCTTGCAGTTTGACATGGTAGCCCGGGAAAGGATGTCGGATGCATAGCTCGACTGAGATAAAAACAGGCCATGATGTTGTCTTTGAACAACTATGCCAAGGAAATAGTGAAATGATCCAAGGTTTGACATGTTGAACTCTGTTGATAGAGACCAAATGATTTGTCGAAGTAATGTGTCTGTCGAAGCAGTGCAGATGATATCATCAACAAATAAGAGAAGATAGGCAATCTGATCACCTTGTTTATAGACAAATAAGGAGGTGTCGCACATGCTACTCTTGAAGCCACACTTTGAAAGATATGTTGCAAACTGATGATACCAAGCCCATGGAGCTTGTTTTAATCCATATAAAGAACAATTAAGTTTGCAAACATGCTTGGGGTTTGTTTTTGAGCCAAATCCTGGTGGTTGGAACATATAAACCGTCTCCTTTAAATGCCCATGAAGGAATGCATTTTGGACATCTAATTTATGAATAGGCCATGATCGGGAGACTGCTAGACTGAGAATGGTCCGAATGATAGTGGGCTTGGCAACAGGGCTAAAGGTTTCATCACAGTCGATGCCCACAGTTTGACTTTTTCCATTAACGACTAGTCGCGCTTTGTACGGTTCCATTGTGTCATCGGCTTTAAATTTATGTTTGTATAACCACATACACCGTATAATGGGGACATCCTTAGTTCTTGGTACTAGTTCACACGTATTCTTAGCCAATAGATCGTTATATTCATTTGTCATAGCAACTTTCCCGTTTGGATTAGATAGGGCTAAAAGATGAGATTTTGGTAATGGCGAGAGGGAAGAGGCAGTTTGGGTGTGTAGGGAAAAAGGTACATATGGTTTGAATATACCGAATTGAGAACGGTTTTGCATAGGGTGATTAGAGGTGACAGTTGGATTAGTTGTAGGAGGGAAAGGGGTGGCAGTTGGGCTGTCGATGGAGGTTGTGAGTTGTTGTGGCAGTCGATTAGTGAGGATGGGCCTGGATGAGATTTCGGGCTATTTTGCAATCTAGTGGGTTGTGTTTGAGGTGGACTGTGTTCATAAGGTGGGGTAGGGAAGGTGGGCGGGTTGTGTGATGGTCCAATAGGCGGAAAGGGTGGGCTTGGGGGTTGTTGGGGAGAATGGGTTGGGCCGGCCTATGACGAAGAGTTAGGATTTGCATAGGGTGGATGAGGGGATGAGTAAGTAGTTTCGGTGAAAATTAGGGGTGATGGGTCTAAGAATAAGTGAATGGGTTGAGGATGTTGGGTAGAGGTGTAAGGAAATTTTGACTCATCAAAAATAACATGTCTTGAAAATATTGTTTTGTCGGTTGAAATGTCAAGACAACGGTATCCGCGATAGTTGGCGGGGTATCCAAGGAAAATACACGGAGTGAGCGGTGGGCCAACTTGTGAGGATGAGTAGAGGAGATGTTAGGATAGGATAAGCAATCAAACACACGGAGATGGTTGTAGGATGGTTGACGGTGGTAAAGGAGAGAGGTGGGTGTATGGTTGTTGTGTAATTTGGTAGGGGGGATGTTGTGAAGGTAAGATGTCGTGTGAAGGGCCTCAACCCAAAAGGATAACGGGAGGGATGCATGGGTAAGTAAGGTGAACATGATTTCGTTTAAGCGACGAATCATTCTTTTGGATTTGCCATTTTGTCGAGATATGTGTGGGCAAGAAAAACGAAGTTGAATGCCCTTGTTGGTGGCAAACTTTTTACAATTTTTGTTATCGAATTCTCCCGCCATGTCGCATTGAAATGATTGTATTGGCAAGTGAAGTTGGGTGTCAATATATTTATGAAAGTTGATAAATTTATCAAATGTTTTGGACTTAAATTTTAAAGGATAGACCCATGTATATTCAATGAAGTTGTCCGTTAAAACCATATAGTATTTGTAACCCACGTTGTGCACGATAGGTGAAGTCCAAAGATCCCAATGTATTATTGCAAATGGTAATAATGTACGATTAATAGATTCTGAAAATGGTAATCATTTATGTTTTGATAACTAACAATCATGACAAACAAATGAAAAATGTAACTTTTTGCATGAAATTAAATTATAGAAGACGAAGAAATTCCATGATTGGTTGTCCCGGGTGTCCAAGACGATTGTACCAATAAGTGGAATCTTTATTGGAGATAAAACAAGCAGTGGCGGCGAAAGCATTGGTGGTAAGTGGGTAGAGATCGCTTGAGCTATCATCACGACTCAAGATCTTGCCATCCGTGTGTGACAACCGGCAATTTCAGGTCAATACCCGACCTTGACTTGGTTATAATTACACCTATAATACTTGATTTTTAATTGAATTCCAGTTATTGAAGTTGTTTTATGCATTGAAAAATTTCATGCATCGGTGATTCGGCGTAATTACCATTTTTACACGCGATACAACCGGCACACACGAACGTATGTGATAATTAATATATATATATATATATATATAATATATATATATATATATATATATATACTAATAAGTACTTTAAGGTATTTCAAAGTATTTTATATTCCATTGGTTCAAAGTATTTTAGATTTCAAATTAAATACATGGGAAAAACTTAAATTTATAAATAAACCTAATCGTGTAAATTGATATTTTACCCTGAACGAATCCTTTTAACGCAAATACTAAATACATGATGTATCATTAACATATCATAAATATTAAATGATATGGTAGTATACAAGTGCTTATACAATTTTAATGTATTTTAAAAAGTAAGGAGTAAAAATATTAAATATATATATATAAATTACTATAATGCAACAAATACCACCCAAATACCAAATATTACATAAAATTGAAGAATCAACTCATTTCCCACCCCCATAACCGTCCACTTATTCTCTTCCCCCACATCTCTTTTCTTCTTCTCCCTTGTCAAATCCTCACAAGACAAGTTTGCCTTTTGTGAAGCTCAAGACTTACCATCTTTGTGTAACAACTTTTACATGGTTTAAAGCATCATGTTGCCCTTCCATAAATGACCACCTCCATCTTTCATCCATTTGACCATATGTGTCTAGCAAGACACCAAGAGAGGTGGATCTAATGCATGACTTGGCTTTATAAATAGATGTGCATTATACACCACCACCACCCAACATCTCCTCTCCTTCTCTCCCTCTCTAAAAATTCAGCCAAGACACCACCTCCACCACCTCATATTATTTTCAACTTGTATTCTACAAATATTTGATGATTCAAGTGTTATTGTTGAAGACCAAGGGATTTTTGAAGCTTTCAAGCATCCTACAACATCTTCTCTACTTTTCCTTGGTTAGTTCTTAGTTCAAAGGATCAAGTCTTCTTTTTCCTTGCATTTCAAGATTACCATCTCTTTCTCCTTGCTTTTTTAAGGTTAGCACCTTGTTTCTAATCTTCTATACATCAGCATGATGTGTTCATGTTCACTAACTCATCCAAAAATGCTCTAGCAAAGTTTAAAAAGTAACAAAACATGTAAGACAATTTCTAGCAGATTCATGTTCTGTGTTTTTGACACCATAACTCGACCTAAAAATGGTCAAAGATTGAGGCATACGTTATGCTTAAAGTAATCAAATGGAGATTTTCCTTCTGTGGTAACTTAGCTTAAGGTGTTAGGTTTAAAAGTACTATAGGCTCTATTTGTGAATGTAGGGTTTGACACCTCAAAAGGTGAAATCCATGGACATGTACAGAAAAATGTTGCGCTGACATCTGTTGCTTCATGACCCATTTCGAGGTACTTAAACTTAGTTACATACTACAAGATATACTTTTTCAGAAACCTAAGACATAGATCTAGATGTGGTAAAAATATTAGATTTTATAAAAATTCTTTGTACCATGAAAAGAGGATGTCAACCAGACCTAAAAGTCCTCTTGTTTCTGTCCAATGTCCATAGTTATATAAAGTACACTTTTGGAGGTATTTGATGAAAATAAACTCATACACATAAAAAGTATAATGCTATTATACTTAATATAAAACCCATCCAATAAATTATGTGTTTTTATGAAGTTAACTATGAAGACAAGAATCTAAATAAAACATTAACGGCTCAACGTGTGTAACTAGTCAAGTGACATTTTCAAAACTAACTTTGTGGATGAGTTATGCATGACCATCTAAGATCAGTAATCATGACCCCATGAATATATTGTGATTTTGTTTAGGAGATTCCTAGACCAATCATACGTACAGACTATTGCTAGACTTCACGCGTGCATTACAGGTGAGTTTCACGGCCCCATTTTACTTATTTTTCTTTTTGGGGGAGATTACATGCAAATTATTATTTTCTTGGACACATTACTTGTTAATGATTTCACATGTTATATAAGTTGTTTACTTACCGTATAAAGTCCCATGTTATCGGACCGTTAGTTTATTTCCCAAAGCGAGGTAATCATGGATAGTACTATTGGGTTTGACTACCCCCACCCGGATTAATTACCCTAATCTTGACTGGAGGTCTAAACGGGTGCATTATTAGCCTGTTCACACTCATGCTTACGGTAGGCATGGGTAAGGACAATTTGTTACAGTTACAGTCTAGCTTCGGTTGCGGTGCTTATATAATATTGTAGTATTGTATGATCAACAATCAAATCATGGAAAGGCTTGTGGTCCATTACACTGTTTACTATTACTTTAAAACTTGTGAACTCACCAACTTTATGTTGACATATTTTCATGCATGTTTTCTCAGGTATTTGACATTTCTGTTAAGTTAAGCTAGCTTGATCCACATCGCATTTAGGGCCATTCATGCTATTGGGACATTTATTGTTGTATTTGTCATGTTTTGAAAACAATTACATTAGCTTTACTGCTTCCGCAATTCAACTCTGAAATAATTATGTATTTTTAAACTTATTTGTATCGTATGTTTACTAAACCATGTAGTTGTCGATCAATGACTATGGTCTCCATGACGTTCACGCTGCGCGGGAAACCACCGTGGTTGGGGGTGTGACACCGTGAAATCCTTCACACAAAAACCAAATGGATCAAATTTAATAAATGTGAAATTATCAATATTGAATTTATGTACAAAGATAAGGTTTTTAATAATGTTAGGATTAAACAAGACTGATTTTAGATGAAGTGGCTTGGAGGATGTAGGGATGGTTGAAGATCCCGATCCAAGAACTGGAATTTTGTTGCCATTTCCTACAAATATTGACTCTATAGGTGAAAACGAGGAAAAAGTAGAGAGTTTACCTTGATCATTGGTGATGTGAGAGGACGCACCCGTGTCAAAATACCACTGATCATCAAGATTTTCTGTGTCCATGGCGAGCGCCTGGACCACATCGGCTAACTCTATAGGCTGGAGGGGATCAACCTCAGCTAAATGGGCCTGGGCCTGCTAACATTCTACCTCATGGGATGCTGAATTATTTGCCCTGGTAGTGATGCGTTTGTACTACCAAGGTTGAGCCCATCTTTGTGTGGGGTATGGGCATGGAGGGGCCCAATAGGGAAGAGGGACCCAATAAGGGAACTGATGCTGAGGAGGGGTCGAGTATTGGCAAGTTGGGCGGGGGGATGGAAACGGCTACAAGTGGGGTAGGAGTAGGGGTAAGGCATCATGAGCAGAAATACATCGGGCCTCAGATTGAAGCTGATCGCATGCATTTTCCCATTGGGGAGGAGTTTGATTGAACATGGTGCCGATCACATCATATTCACGAGGCAAACCGCGAACAAGGGCAAGAACACATTGAGTGTTGCTAACTGGATAGTCAACAGCCGTGAGTTGGTCGGATAATTCATGGATTCGTTGACAATAAGCTTCAAGAGAAGGCATGGTAGTGAGAGTAAGGTTGTATAGTTCATGTTGGAGTGCGGCGGCTCAAGAGCCGTTGTTCAAGAAGAGGTTTTCGACCCGCTCATATTACGGTTTGGTTTTGTTTGGTTTCATTTATAATTTTAAGCAAAACTAATAATTCATTCAAAAGTTTCAACTTTCAAGTTCTAACTGTAGTATATTCGTCAATGCTTGTGTAACTATTCTTTAATAACCAAATTATAAAAATAAATCTAGCCTCAAGATATCGTGATTAGGAACAACTTAACAATATCAGGCTTCGAAGAAGGTCAGACTTCTCACTTCGAAGGCGGATCGTCAAAGGTGGGATGCGCGATCAGACTATTGCAAGTCGAATTGCCAAAGGTCGGTGTCACATGTCAGAGTGCTAGAGATCGGGGGTTACATGTCCGAGTGCCGGATGTCAATGCCTCGGCAGTCGGTAGGGAGGTGGGGGATACGGGGGACGGCTAGAAGTGGTGATGGGTGAAATTAGGGGTAGCAAAAAACCAAAATAACTGAACCGTAACCAAAATAACCGACGTAACCGAACCGTAACAAAAATAATCGACGCAACCGAACCGATAAAACGAAACCGCTAGAAAACCAACGGTTTGGTCTGATGATGTTTTAAAAACCGAATTTTTGGTTCGGTTTTGGTTTTGCTTGTAACAAAAACCGAAAAAACCGAACCAAAACCATATAATCAAACTTGTAAATTTAGAGGTGTAATCATATACTTATAACATTATTAGCTTATTAGTTACTTATTTAACTTGTGTTATTTAAAAGAGATTAAATATTTAGGTTTCTAAAATAATATTTAATTTTTATTTATTTGAATTGATAGATTAAAATGTTTTATTAAATATATTGTTCTTATATTTTATGAATTGTATTTAATTTTAATGTCAACTACATTATAAAAATATATAGATTATATTTAGAGATCAACAAAATAATGTAAAGCCAAAGTTTTTGATTTTAATTCATTACTTTAAAATAATTTTTTTAAAACTTGAAACACAAATGATAAAATAAAAAAAAAACCAAAATCCGAACCGAAACCGAATTTAAACCGAAAACTAAAAACCGAAAAAAACTAAACCGAACGGTTTTAAAAACCCAGAAGCCGAAATATCGGTTTTTGGTTTCGGTTTTAGGCCAAAACCGAACCAAACCGATCATGCACGTCCCTAGGTGGAATGATGAAGGGATTGAAATGTGAAGTGATGATCTTATTAGAGAATTTAAGCTTTACATTTAGGGTAGTTGATTTTTGACTTATTAATTAAAATAGTGGTAAGTGGTAGATAAGTAAATAAATTAATAAATATATAATATATAAAAACTAAACTAAAAATTAATTCGAGCGAAACCGAGCGAGCAACGAGCGAGCGTACCTTTGCTCGTGCTCAGTTCGTTTTCAAACCGAACTGAACCGCTTGGTTCGTTTACAGCCGAGCCAAAATTCGAACAAACAAAAATCCGAGTTTTTTTCGAACGAGTTCGAGCGAGTTTCAAGCGTCAAACTATTTAAACAGCTCTATTTGTACCAGTTGAGAATGGCCAGGCCTACATGCATACCCACATCATGTAATAATGATAAAGACAAATGAGTAAGTCAAAAACCATGGAAGGTGTGAAGTGAAAGGGATCTGTGTTGTTTGTTGTAGCAAAGATTCTCCACTTGTTATTATTCGAGGCTTTTAAGGAAATGATGATCATTATTCTTTGAAACTATTAGTAGGTTTCTTTGCCATTTTTATGATACAATTATGAGACCTGTAGGCCGGTTACCATGCAAAACAACCACTATCAACTCACCATACATGCATGCATACATACATTCCAACTTTATTTTCTATCATGCACAAGGTCACGGTCATAATTTACTAAAGTACCATCAAGGGTATTTTGGGTGTTTTCCCATAGTTCACTAATTTTAGATAATTAAATTAAATACATACATATAGCATTTTATAGAACTGCCCTCCCACAAGGTTAATTTACAAGTGATTTAATTATGCACTTTGTAAAACTTATTTATAAGATGTTTATATTTGATTCAAGTGAAACGAATTAGTTAAAACCTATGTTTTTGAAATTTAATTAAAGTTATTATTTACACCCTACATTTTTTTCTTCATTTTGACCAAGCAGGTTGCGAATTTGAAGTGGATTACAGTGGGGTTCCCAATTAACTCTGCTGGAACGCAAATGTGATATCTTTTGAATGCCATTTCATTTTTTTTAAATCAAAACAGAAAATCAAATTTGAATAATAAAAATGTTGGAATTAAGGACACGATTTTATAAACTAAACTTGATTATAATTCAGATTTTTGTGATTTTTCGTTCGAAGTTGGCAGTGTTGTATTGCTTGATATACGTACGCATATTAGAAAGGCTGACGCATTGTTTAGATTGAAGGAGGCAATGTGACCACTCCTAGATGTAGTTTATGAATAATCTAGTGCTAGTGCAAATGCTCGTGCGTTGCGTCGGTACTGTTGTTGAGCGATTTTTTGAGAATTTGATTTTAGTCAGTATCGGCTCGGTGCATTATGATGTGCATTAAAAATCAGAATATAATTATTGAAAATTTTGAAAAAAAAGAAAAAATTACGTATATTACAAAAGTTTTTAAGACAACTATATTACATCAATAAGATTAGTGAAAGCATGGGTGGTATTTATGGTCAAAAATAACTTATACTTAGATTTTAAGGGGTTTCTTTTTATGAATGTAGGTTCGAGTTTATGATCATCATATGCATCTTTCGATGGTGATTTGCACATGCATACTAGAGAAAGTTAATAGAAAAAATGCCATCACAAATTACCATATTAAGTGTTATTGAGCTGATAATAACCGGCAAGGGAAAAGGGAAGAAGGATTAGTGCTCAATCGCAATGAAAGAACGACATTGAAAGTAAATGACGGTTTTGTTTAGCCACATGTATATTTTTTATCATTGTATTATAAGTATCATGTGTTATACTTTATGTAATAGTATAAATAGAATAAAATGGCTAATGTTTTGAAATTTAAGCATAACTTTTCATATGAGTATCTTAATTCATATATAAAATTATCATTCTATCATCTTTTTACTTTTATTATAAAAAATATAGATAAATATTAAAATTATATACTCAAAATATGCCCTTAAAAAAATATTTGTATTATAGTTATTAATTATTATAAATATGAAGACATATATAAGTTATATATATAAATATTTAAATAAAATAATACTTAATTTAAATAGTATTTAGTTATAAAAAATTAGTAAATATAAAAATATCAAGGTATATAAAATTTAATAGATAAATTTATCATATTGTCCTTAAAGTATCTTAAAATCTTAATCAATTTCTGTATTCCACCCTCTTAAATGTCTTGCACTACTTTGAACATATTGCTTCAAAATTATATGCTTGACAAAATCTATACTTATTAATAAAACAATAACTTTAGTGCCACATGTCATTCTCTTAAGCCTCTATTTTTTTCAATTCCCGCCTAAATATGTATCTGTTTTTAGTGTTAGTCTAGGTTCATTTGACTAAAAGTTAACTTATATACAAGAGATATTTAGAGAAATTTTAAAAATTAAATCTAAGTTAAAGCACATCTTTTTTTGGAAATTAAATCATACCCGATATTTATTTTTCTTTTTTTTAATAATTCATCAATTGAAACTGTACAAATCATTTATGGTTTTTTTCATATATGAAATTGGTTCCTTGATTGTGTTTTTTCATTAAATACTCGATTTATATTCAAATTTTGATAAAAATTACGTAACTTTTTAATCGACTCCTCTCCAGTTTGAAGGAATTCATGGGTATCTTTTTTTGGAAATGAAATCATACTCGATTTTAAAATATTTCTCAATCATCCCAGGTTTACGACCCTCGCGATTTGTCTTTATAAAGTCTGATGATATCGCATTCGACGAACTTCATTTACATTCTCATTTTGGCTTCAGTTTTATCAAGTTTTCTTCAACAAAAGGTATTTAGTTTTTGTTATATTTGAACTTTCATCCTCTGCGATTATGATTTAACCTATCATTGTTTACAATTGTGTTTTTGGATTTATATTATTTTACTTTAACTTTTTTTAAATTGTGATCTACTTCAACAGTCAATCTATAAAGTGGTATTACATGCTTTTACTTTTTAAATTTCTTAATTTTCTTTATATGTGTACTGTCATGTTATTAATATTATTATGTTTGATAAGAGTTCGTTTGATATGTACATATTGTTTTGATGTATCTGGAGTAATATTAAAAATCACATTTTTATTTTACGGTTGCCTTTGACACCTTCAGACAAAAGAAATTTTTTTTTTAATTTCAAAGAAGACAGTTGTTATTATCAGTATCTTATGCAATGATAATAAAACAAGAGCCAATTTTAATCGTTATCCAAAGTTGGTTTGTTTTTAAACACGGATAATGATCCGCTCTATATTTTATTATCTCGAGTTAGAAGTAGATAGAGGTTAAAATTATTAATATTAGATAATGATGGAAAAATAATGAACAAAACACCAAATGTTGTATACAAATAAATTTTTGGATGTTTATGAATTTGAAATATTATTTTTCAAGTTCAATTTAATTTGTTTATTAGTTAAGTTTTTTATTATAAATTTATATTATTCCATATATACACTATTTAGATGTATAAATATTAATAGAGAAAACCAACTAATATTAGATATAACTAATGTTAAAAATCATACATAAAAGTCAATATACAAAATATTATCAACAATATTATAACTTACCCTCTTTTTTAAACAACAATAATATTTTTTATTGAACCCGTGTGTTACACGGGACTTTAGCCTAGTTACATATATATCCAAAGAAATGTATTATATAGTAGTATAGATATAGATATAAGTATTAAAATAAAATAATACTTAATTTAAATAGTATTTAGTTATAGAAATATGATTAGTAATTATAAATTTATATGTAATTTATATTATTAGAAATATAATAAAATTTAATGAAGTGAATTAAATAATATCATATTATTAAATAATGTATTAATAATGTCTATTAAATAATACAATAATTAGAAGAAGTTAATTAAATAAGGGCAAAAGTATAATTATTACATAAAACACTTGTACTCTATGCTTAAAATATTGTATAGATGTCTTACACTTTGAATGAAATTAACATCTTATCCTTCTAATATATATTATATTATATAGTAGTATAGATTAGAAAGTTTAAAATACAAATAATGTGTTTTTATACAAAGTTGTAGTGGAATTATTACGTGAGAAGAATTTACACTTTCGTGATTATCAATTAGCACATAATTATGAAATTATCACACAAGAGAAATGGAACTAGTAATGAAATTCTCACGCAAAAATGACAGATAATTACACAGGAACTTCATACGCTTACCATGAAAAATGCATCTTATACAGTAAGCAACTCCAATATATTTTTGTTATTAAAAAGGAAAATAACTAGATGAGTAAAAAAAAAGAAACAATTCATTAATACAATGTTCTAATGAACAAAAAAATTGAAATGGGTCTTATAAAAAGAATTATAACTATTACTATTACCCGTGCTACACAAAAAAACACGTAATATATAAATAAAAGAATTATAACTCTAAATGTCCAAATGTATATTATTCATTTGGGACAGAAAATTAGACGAGGAAGTCAAAGAAATAAACAATTAATTAAGTGTTTAACTTTTATTTTGAATGTAACACAAGTTAACTCTAGTATTTATTAAATAGTGATTCCACTTATATGTCTTTTAAGTTTTACTTTGCTTTTTATAAACGCAGTAGAATTTAAAAATTTATTAAAATAGTGGCTTGTTATGTATAAACTTGCCAAATTTTGATCAAGTGAAATTTAACGTTTTTGAACAAATTAAAGAAGTATATCAGATCTTATATTGACTAGCTTAAGAGGTATTAAATTATTCTTACAAGTATTATATTCCAGATAAGTTTGAGACATATCGAACTTAGATTAAATGGATTTTATGTTTTATTACAAGATTATGGAATTTAATATACCATATTAGATTGACAGATTTCAATGAAATTAAGAAACTTTATTAGTATTTTGTGCTATTAATACTGATAATTATAAATAAGGAAAAAGTAGAGTTAAGTATAAATAACTATAATACTTGTACAATTAATTGGTCGGCATTAAACATTGATCGAAGATGGAAATACTCGCCCCATTAATACGTAAATAGTTATCACTAATATTAAACATTTAATCATCACTAACGACTTAATTATTTTTTAATGACCCCTTGAATGATGTTAATTCGGAGATTAATTGTTATTTTAATTGTGTCCTCTTATATGTTTTCCAACTAAGACTATACCTCCAACTATTCAGAAGAAAACTAACAACTGGAAAAACTCTGATTTAATTCTGAGTATTTTTACTTAAAATAATACTTAAACCTCAAGACTGTTCAAAATTTACATGTCTTAAGCACATCTTCTTAAACACTAGGGCTAAGAATGATTAGTAAAAATGAGTTATTTAGTGGTAAGACACTTAGAAAGGTCTACCAAAAGTCCAAGTGACCCAAGTGCAAATCTTCCAATGGTAGATTAAGTAAGATGGTATAACCAATGATACTCACTCTAAGTGTTTGATGAGTGATACCCAAAATTATTAAAAATAAAAAAGTTTTAGGATCAAGTCTCATTCAAAATAAAAATGCTTTAAGTTGAGTAAAAGGTTTTTCTAGCTGTCGGTTTACTTCTGAAGAGGTTGAGGTGCGATCGCAGCGTAACAGATAAGTGGGCCTAATTTAAACAAAATCAATCCTCCAAAACATGGTCAAATATTTGTTATTAATATAAATATGCAAATAAATGAGAGGTTATGGGTTCAAGTCTCACTCTGAGCAAAATATTCAGAGTTGAGCGATGGGGTTTTCTCAGCAACGAGATTCCTCCTGTGGGGGTTGGGGTGCGGTCCCGACTGGGAAACGGATTGGTCGGCCCGATTAAGATAACACTATGCTCCGAAGCAGGGTCATATATTTACCGTTCAAAAAATTAATATAGAAAGATATTTAAGATGGTAATGCCGTTCAAACTAAAAATTAAGTATTCATATTAATTTAACTCTTTAAGGTGTTGAATGTTAATAGTGCATTCTTGACGAAAAATTTTTGAAACAAAAAAAACTATTTTGAAGTAAATTATTTAGTAAAATGTTTGAATTATTATACGATAAGACCAGATGTAGTGGACATTTGAGAATGTCATACATGATTACATGGACACATATGAGGTTTCAAACATCATTATAAGATAGTTAAAAAGACTCTTTACCTATAAGCGTCAAACCCTGAGTAACAAATCATTAGAAATATCAATCAATAAACAATGAGTAACAAATCATTAGAAATATGTTATTGATTTGTTATAAAGTCATATTAATAAAAGTTAAGAGCATAAATAATCTTTAATCCTTAAGGAATGTGTAGTTAATTACCAACAATTGTGAGCACCAGCAAGAGTGCAAGATAAAGCATGACTAATAATCTCTTTATATGTATAAGCTCAGAGACTATAGATGGATATATTTCTACCAAATGGTTGGAGCATTGAACACTTATATTGTGAAAGCTTGAGGATTACCACTAATACGTTTTGAAACCGAAAGAATGTCACTTAAATTACAATAAATGCCTATTGGGTAATATTAAATATATTATACGTAACCATTTTTATAGTAAAAAATTAAATATTATAGTTCTTTTACATAACTTTTTTATTTCATCATTTAATATATATTTTAGTCATTTATTTATATGATGTAAACCCACATAACAATCACAAAATAACTAGACTAGCTTTAGTAAACTCGTGTATTTTACGTGTTAAATATATAAAATATTAAACAGAATGAAAATGTATTAATTAACTTCCTACTCTAATAAAATATAGAATGAAGAGTAACTTCATACTCTAATTAACTTCCTCACCAAAAATTTTCCGTCTCTCTCATCTTAAATATTTACTTTAATTATTAATAATATTATTTAACATTTTTTTATATTTAATAAATTAAAAAAGATCTAGTTATTAATGTTATTTCTAATAAACAACTTTTTTATAAAATAATATTTTTTTCTAAAGCATAAAACTTTTTTAAAAATATTAAATATTATAAAATTGTTAAACATAATATTTTTATACGGTTTGTTTTAGAATAAAATGTTTATATTTGTTTTTGAAAAAAAATAAAAACAAAATTTTAAAAAGTTGATATCACTGTTTTATTAGTTATGGTCATTTATCATACGTAATTTAGTCATATCATATCTTAGAATATAATTTACAATTAATAAATTTTATTATATTAATATTTTTTATTCAACCCGTGTAATACACGGGTTTACTAAAGCTAGTAAAATAATATTCTAAGATAAGTTATGATTGAAAAATTATTTATTACAATTAAAATGAAAATTATATTTCAAAACATTTTTTAAATAACACTTTTAAAATTTTTCTTATTATAACTCTTCATTTTAAATTATTTTTATTTATAATAATTTTACATTTTGAAAACACTAATTTTAAAAGATTTTATATTTTTAAAAAAATTTGATGTTTTAGAAAAGTTTATTATTAATATAAACTTGGTTTTTTAGAAATAACATTAAAGTATCTCTTTTTTAATTTATTAAAAGACTATTATAATCTACAATTTTTAATAATATTATTAGTAATTAATATGATATTTAGTAGTAGAGAGGAGTGAAAAAAACTTGATGAAAAAAATGTAGTGCCCGTACATATCCTCCAAATTATAGTCATAGTTAATGAAAAATTATTTTTAATAGCAGTATTTTATTAAACCAGACTAACAAGTAACTAGCTATGAAAAAAACAAATTACAAGCGCACCAAATTTTTGATCCTGCATTAGATCAACTTCTTCGCATTCGTAATCTATGAGGAAAAAAAAACACTCAATGTATATCATGTGAAGAAACCAAATTTAAGATTGCACATTACCTTCTAGTCACTGTTCTCTCCCACCAACGCATGCTACAATTTGGTGGTATTGGTTCCGTCCCAGTTAACAGCTGAAGACTTTTAATTTAAAAAAAAAATCCATTGATCACATAGACACACACAAAAGTGGTGTGGGTTTATATTTTTCAAGTACAAGATATGTGATATATAGGTGTAGAAGAATCTCGTACAAAAAAATTCAACAAACTATTAAAAAAACTACAAAATCCTCGATCTGTCATCAACTTTTTCGATGGCCTCTCGAAGAATGGCTAATTTTGTGACCGTATGTACACCTGAATCAAGAATTATTTACGTTTCTCAACTTATAAAACTATAAAGATATTAGTATCATCAATATATGCATGCACACAAACACCACCTGTATGGCTAATGGCTGTATGTGTTATGTGTGTGTTTCGTATGAATTAAAATGGACCAGTTGGGTTCAACCGGCCCAAGCTCTTAATGGGCCCAGTTTAGTTCGCTTGTTAACTAATGATTAATCCTAATTCTAATCTATAAATATTCATTTTACTTGTAAAGCACTATCATCTATGACAGAGTATCTTCAATCTCGCTTTTGTCTTGTTTTATGTTCTTGTCTGCTTTGATCCTAACATTATTTGTTCATCATATGATAAGGCATGCTTCAAGTCTTTGAAACACAGTAGTATGCTCGACCCTTGTTTCTTATGAGTTGGTTCAACAAAATTAGCTATCCAACACGCCTAGCCAAAGGCAAGAATGAACTAAAATACTACATTAAGGGTGTGTTGGAATCTTAGGTTAATATGAATCATGGTGTGTGGTTCGAGGGTGTGGTTTTAACCTAGAAAATAAATCTTTAAAATTGCATCTCGACACCTGCCAAGCAAGTTTACCAATTTAGTATAGCATTATCGTATCATTTATCATTTCAACAAAACAAATAAACAAACTTAGTAAAATCTTACTCGTATCAGAAGCATTAGTAGTGTCTAAGAAAAGTGGGATGAGGACAATTTTTTCTCCTATCTCAAGTGATAGAGAGGCTCATGAAACACATAAGTACTAAACTACTAACTTAGAAACCTAAGCAATGAATGAGTCAAATTTCATGTCACCCTTAAGAAATGAAAGAAAATTTTAACTTAAAAAGATTTATATGCTCATGAAACACAGAAGTATTAACTTAGAAGTCTATTATAATCATCGGTCAAGAATATTTAAAAAAAGATGGTCATCCTCAATTACTTGTAACTTGTAAGTTAATCTCATCAATGAGAAATGAAATAAATGTGCTTCCAAGTAGCCTCAATTCACTTTAACCACTTTAACAACAGAAGATTCCACAAACTAGAAAACCACCAATCACACATAGCATATACATATATATGTTTTTGATAAACATCAACATCCCGTCTAGTTTACGTCAAAACTCAAAAAACAACAGAAGGTGCATTTCTGTTATCAAAAATCCACAGACGCATGTCTAGACCCTTAGACGCAACCCAACACAACCTTGTCACCAAACTTCAAAATCCTTATTTTCAGGCTCTCAGATGCATTTTCGAATTTATAGGCCAAATATCATTTGAGCATATCTGAAACAATTATGCTAGTCATAAACAAGACTAGAATCAACCTAAAACCCAACCCAAGCCTAATATATGTCTAGATACCCTAACAATGTTACCTTTAGACTAAGCGCCTTGCTTAAAAAAACCCTTGTTATTAAGTCCCTTACGCCCAGGCCCAAGCTCATCTTCTGCTCCTTGAGTGCGCCTTGCACCTTGAACAATTATGGATTTCAAAACTTTATTGATCTTTATTAGAATTAGAATGAGACATGAACTAAAAATTTAAATGAAATCAAAGAACAAGAGAAAAAACTAACCAAGTAATAAATGAAACAATGTGCAGCTTGAAAGTGATTAAATAATCAGAATTACATTACTAGCTGCAATAAAACATTATTTTATTTTTTTGCTTGAATTTGTAGAATTCACTTTTTTATTATGTTCATTGTGTCAAAAACTCTCTTACTAACGAAAATTACATATAAAACAAGGGTATATAAGCAACTTTCATCTCTCCTCTGATGATTAATATACCTAGGGCTACTATCACAATAATTATTTTACTATCACAATAATTATTTTACCTCTAAATGATTATATGATCATAAGCAAGAAATAGATTACCCAAACACTAATATTGTTCAATGAATCACAGATATCACTTAATAACACATCCAGCATCCCTTGTTATATATCAGATAGAAAAAGCCAGCAAGTAATTTTTTAAGTGCAAATTCATAAAACAAAATTCTAAGATTTGTGAAGAATGAACTCATGATTCAACAAACCATCACTGCTGAGATATGTGATTGATTGATAAAGATCAGTTAGTAATTAATTTAAGATAAAAGGTTATAAAACGTTTTATTTTTATGAGGTCACTTTGAGCATGAAAATGAACTACAAAAATTCGACATAAGCCAACCTAATTTGAGAGCCAATGGATATAACTAATTGTTATTAAATAATACACCAAAGGATATTTCAATCTCACTGTTAACCCAATATTAAAACAACAATGAAACCAGCAAAATCATCATGATCAACAACTTCCCCATTAAGGATCTATGACTCAAAATTCATAAATCAAAATCCAAAAAAAGGGACTAATCATAAGAACACACAATAGCCAAGATGATGATTCATCATGATTTATGCATTTAGCTGATATGACTATGACCACTATGAACTATGAAGAAACACCTTAAAATACAAATTCAACTAGAAACAAGAATTACTACATAGACATCTTTATTGCTATTCTGTTTGCAGGTTGCTGTGCATTACTACCTTGGAAAGTATTACAATAAAACTGTCTCAACTAAAGCATACCAGAATGGATCTTAAACTTTTGAACTACATTTTTGTCATTATCTTAATACAGCTTTAATCATAATGAGTAAATGGAACATTGTCTTACATCCTAGCTTCAGGAATCATGAATAGTATATAAACCTTTTACGAAATTCAATACGAGCGACGGGTCAGGGGGTTGGGTGATGCGTCAAAACAAATAAAATTGAGTTGTCTCGCCTGTTTCCTGGTGCAGCTAAAACCTTTTACTTTACCCTTTTGACCCGTTTCAAATACAAAAGAGGTTAAAAATGCCCCATTTATTCCATACCATGTTAGACCATCCTGGGACTTGATAGGATCGACGATAATCAAGAACCAAACTTAATGTAACAGGATTGACTCATGCTGAACAGATATTGGATATGTTCTGAATAACACATGCCTGCATGTATCTCATGACATAAAAGGACAAAATATGGCAATCATTTTTTCCACTTGTTGAATTGATCTCTTAGCAGTTTGAAGCCATATATATGACTTCATCATCTGAAGTAAGGCATTAGAACATAACCATGTTAAACAAATGTTAATGGTAAATGTCAAGAAATTAGAAGGCGAAAGTTCTGCGAGTAAATGAGAGGTGGTTGACTCGTTGACTCATCCAACCAAGTTTTAAGTTTTTTTCACTTCAACCAAGGTTTCTGATGAAGTATATCAAGGTTTTTGTAGCAACGAAGTTATTACAGAAGCTATGTGACCAACATCTTCATATAGAACTGTTTGGAAATCTTTTGCAAGTTTAGCATCTGTAATATTGTGGTGTGCACAAAAACACAATAATCCCACCAACAATAACAAGGATACTTCATGAACAAATGATGGATCTATGTCTGTTTGTGTGTGTGCAGATGGTGGGGAGGGGGTAAAAATTTACAAATTCACTTAATACCTTATAAAATCTACCAAGATAGGCACCAATGAAAGCAGTCTTTATAACATACTTAACTTGGCCATAGAGACCAAATTTAGAGCATAATAAGAGCAACCTTTAACCAGAAAATAAGTTAATAAAGGTTATTCTTTAACCAGCAATGTTTTCAAGATCCATAACCAAAAAATAAAATAGCCAATTTTTTTTTTTAAAATGTCATATTTGTTTGAAAACAACTAAATAAATGCATAAAACTAATCCTTGCATCATCTCTTGAACTCGCTAAAAATTAATTACCCGCACCCATCATCGCTTTTAGTACATCCATTCGTAACTGAGGAGGACAAGTAAATAATGTCCTTGCTTTTGCTTGATTGGCCGCCAAATAAACTAAAGCCCTTACTATTTCATGGGGTTCCAAACCCATAGACTCCAATTCTTCATAAATTTCCTCACCTGTATACTCGCGATGACAAATTCTTTTCAATATTTTATTGCCTTCTAGAATAGCATCAACCACATGATCAATGCAATTCATAAGCTTTAAGTTAAACGCTTCATCTTCGTGTTCAAGTTTTCTTTTTTTACTTTTATATTTTTTGCATTTGAAAACTCTTGAGGGGTAGAAGGTTGTAGAATATACCACTTGAACATTGTCATCATTATTGTATTGATTCTCTAGAGTTACTTCATTTGCAGCTAATAAGTCATCCCCTTCTGTAATAAAAGCTTTCTCACTCGTACGGATAAACTCATGACATTTACCACTCTTTGAATGGCTGTGTGACATCTCTTCTCGTCCATATCGTCGACGTAAAATCTCATTTTTAGTACATAGATTAGCATGTTTTTTGGCAGACAGTCTACGTTGTGCAATGAAAGCCACCAATAAGCAAACCAGGTTAGCTGCTTGCAATTGTCTGGCTCGAACAATATGAGCTATGTTGAGCATCTGACTGTCCATTGTAACTTTACCTGCTCCATGAACAATGTTGTTTGATTAGAAAACAAGACATATAAGAATGTTGGTACCTCTACCTCTGGTTTTAAAAAAGGATGTAAAACAACATCACAGTGCCTAACAACCAGAATATTAAAAAAAAAAAACTGGATTCGTAGATCGACTATAGCAACTGAAAAGCAACTGATCGAAAATGATACTTCAAAGCTATTCGGTTTATAACCATCTCAATCACTTTTCAATCAATCAATCCCATTTCCCCCTATCCCCAATGAAATATCCAGCACTTAACAATAATACACTATAACCGAATTAGTACTTTTGATTATGTAAATTGCTTACATATCAGATGGAATTTTGTGATTGTTGTAAATGGTTATCAACATATGTTCGAATTAGATAGTGGTTTGTTTTTTGTAAGCTATAAGCTCTTTTAACAGATAAGCAGCTTAGTATCTTGTGTCCATGTATATATCACTAGAAGTAAACTTAGTTTCTTCTTGAAGATTAATGTTGGTGATCAATAACAAATATTTAAACCAAATGGTATATCAAGTAATGCTAATACAAATACTGTCAAATGCTCACAAGATGAATCCAACATTGTTTTAGCTAGAGCATATGCGCTTAGATGTTCAGTTAATATGTGAAGCAAGCATGAAAGATGCAACCAAATACTAAAAATACAATCTTGCACCATTTATTAGCCCATGATGTGCCATTTGACCCGAAACGTCCATCTTCTGTTTCCTTTCCTCTAGTTCCACCTAAAAAGATTGCAATTTGATGCAATATATTTAGGATTATAATCTGAATCTGTGGTTAAATGAACCTTTAAAATGTACTCTGGTCATTCCATTGTTGACTTTCATGGTTATATGATAAAAAAGGTCAACAAGGGTTAAAGTCAAACTTTGAAATCTAAATAAATGCTAGGCCTGGTAGTTTTATGGTATTTTTTTCCCTCCTGAAACAATCTCAGCCATCCTGGAAGATAAAAGTAAGTAAAAATGGTAAAATGAATGATATAACATCTACTTAAAAGTTAAAAGTCTTAAGGTATAACTGATTACTTTAGTTACCCATGTTATTATTATAGTAGGAAACAAAAAGAATCTACCATCATCATCTCTTGGATGTTCAATTTATATGTGCAAATGAACGTTATCTTACTTTCCAACCACTTCGTTGAGTATAGTTTTATTTAAAACGACAACTCACACACTCATCTACTTTTATCTCTAAACTACATTGAACAGTAATTTATAACATGTAATGATTAGTTTTCTCCAAAGAGTATCTAATAGCAAACATCAGTTGTAATCATAAAGCAAGAATCTTAAAAATCATATTAGGTTGGATCATCATATGGTTCTTTCATTCATATTTAGGATTTTATCATATTACTAAACGAGACATCATTCGATTGAAAAAACCAACAATAGAACTGAATAGACTAACTGTTGTGCTACAGAAAAATACAAACCTGTTATTGGCTACTTCATACGAATGCTTCTGCAAGTATAAAGATGAAGACGGTTTTGTTTTTTTGAACTTACTCAATGTATATCTTTTCTTAAAATTAAGGGTTTTAGTATGTTTTTTAATTGTTTCAAAATATTTTTCCCTTTTATGCGGATGACGCGTACGGATATGGATTTTAGATATTTTTTATTTCTTAATATAATTACTATGATTTTTTAAAATATTCGATGCTAGGGAGAATGATAGATGAAACCATTTTGTATCCAACTCACTTGTCAATTTGCACATTGAGTCCCTCAACTACCGGAGCTTAACAGAAATGACACCAATTCTCTTAAATGCTGCTTCTACAGTCCACCTACTTTGACAACCTTTTCCAGAGTAGATCCTCAATATGATTGAATAACATAAGCATAATAAAAACTAATTAAAATGTTTATGAATTGATGTGTAGCATTGGTATCTTTAACAGCTTTCTTGTAAAAAGATAACTCACCTTCACGAATTGGTTCCCAAGTATTTTCATAAGATTTTCGAAACATTTATTTCTATGTAAATGATATGATCCGATTTCATGATCGACCCGTCCTATTAAGAATGCAACCACATTCATTCGTATGTATGTTTCTTGCAACAATTTCATATTTTATTAATTGTTTAGTTTAACATTAAGTTAGTGGTTTAACGGAGCTCCCACGCTAGATTAGTTATGCATTGTTGATTTTCATTTGTAAGTTTAACTAGGTCTTAAATGTTCCAGTAAAATAAAAAAAAATTGATTCAAGTCTCGTTTTATCGTTACTATGCATTTGCACGTAACTAAATCAATTAATCAAGGTTTGTTTTAATTGATTAATTCATTCAATATCACATATATATACCCTCAAATCCTCATACATACATGAATCTGGATTGTGTTTTTAAATTCTTAATGTTTGCAAATTCTAACTCGCTTGACGCTTTTAATATATTTTATGTTAAAATTGCACCTTATCATTGTCTAATCAAATGTTTTGAATTAACATCGTTCACAAATACATTTTAAAAGCTTGTGGAATTTGGAACATAGGTAGACTGATTTAGTCAACAATTTACGAAATACGTCACTATAGTAACAATTTCATGAATATGACATGTTGTAGAATACGTTTAGTCTTGTGATGTTATATACTTGGCGAGTTGGCAATTTTGGCCTAATTGTTAAATTTTAGGCTGATTTAGACATTATATATAAAACTCGAGTAAAAACTAAAAAACACTTGTTCTTAGGAGTTAGGGGCTGTTTGATTTATGATTATACTGACTCAGTAATATCAGACTGAGTCAAAAGCTCACCCAGTTAAAAGTTCTAATTGAGTCTGCATCTAATTGAAACTTAACTGTTTGATTTAGTATCTGACTGACTCTGCTGAATAATAAAAATAACCACTACGTACACAACCTCTGACACTAACTTATGTTAAGTTTCTCTGCTAGTTGAGCGTGAAACGACAAATATGCCATTAATAATAATAATAATAGTAGTAGTAATAATAATAATAATAATAACAGCAACAGCAACAGCAACAACCACAGCCACAACAACAGTGACAGCAGCAGCGACAGCAACAACCACAGCCACAGCCACAGCAACAGCGACAGCAGCAGCGACGCCAGCAGCGACAGCAGCAGCGACGCCAGCAGCGACAGCAGCAGCGACGCCAGCAGGGACGCCAGGAGCGACAGCAGCAGCGACGCCAGCAGCGACAGCAGCAACGAGAGCAGCAGCGACAGCAGCAGCGGCAGCAGCAGCGACGCCAGCAACGACGACGACGACGACGACAACAAGAAGAAGAAATTTAATTTATGCCACAAAAGATATATAAAATAAATAAAACTAGGTCAAATACGTAAACTTGTAAACCCAAGTTATAAATCTTAGTTATGAGGAAATGGGTGCTATCTAGAGCGGACTTAGCATATAAGGGGAGAGTCAACCGACCCCAAAAAAAATTAGTATTTATATGTAACGTGTCTTAACAGTTTTTGATTCAACACACCATGATTATTTAAATACCATCCCCTATGGAAAATTTTGTAACCCACTAAGGCCCAAATAATTTTTTTAAATCTTCAACCCACTAACAACTAAACTAATCGTTTAGTATAAGATAATAGAATAAATGAGAAAATAGAATGGATGGAGAAATGAAATAGATGAAGAAAAAAATGATACATTACATCTTAATATCATATTTGGTTACTATATGGGAATGGAATAACTCATTATTTATGTCATTTGTTAGAGAGGAAAATAAAAATAAATAGAATAAACAAGTACTTATGATTAGGGGTGAGCATGGTCGGTTTGGTTCGGTTTTAAGTTAAAACCGAAACAAAAAACCGATATTTTTGTTTCTAGGCTTTTAAAACCGTTCGGTTTCGGTTTTTTCGGTTTTTGGTTTTCGGTTTTCACTTCGGTTTTGGTTCGGTTTCGGTTTATTCGGTTTTGTTTTTGGGCTTCAAGTTTTTTTTATTTATATTGGTTCAAAGTAATAAATTTAAACTAAAACCTTTGAACTTACATCGTTTTATTGATCTTTAAACATAATCTATAGATTTTTATAATTACTTAACATTAAAATTAATTACAATCAATAAAATACAATAACAAAAAGTTCAATAAGAATAATTAATCTACCAAAACAAAAAATTAAAAATTATGTTCGAAACCTAAACATCTATCTATTTTAGATAGCATAAATTAATTAAGTAATTTATGGGCTAGTTATTTTTATAAGTGTATGAATATACTTCGAAATTTACAAGTTCGGTTTTATGGTTGCGGTTCGTTTTTTCGGTTTCTATTACACGCAAAACCAAAACCTAACCGAAAAAATGGTTTTTAAAAAATCATAAAACCAAACCGTTGGTTTCTTATTGGTTTCGGTTTTCGGTTCGGTTTTGTCGGTTATTATGATTATGGTTCGGTTATTTTGGTTTCTTGCACACCCCTAATTATGATAATAATGACCAATGGTGGTGGTGGTGGTGGTTGCTGATAACGGTGGTGGTGGTGGCCGGTGGTTGGCGGCAGCGGTGGTGGGCGGAGGTTTTGGTGACGGTGGGGGTGGTTGTTAGCGGTGGTGGCCGATGGTTTTTGGTAGCACTTACCGGTGGTGGTTGTGGTAATGGCCGGTGATGGTGGTGGTTGCCGATGGCTGGTGGCGGTCGTGGCTGGTGGTGGTGGTGGTCGCAGTGGTGCTGGTGGTGGTGGTTACAAGAGGTGGCGGCGACGACGGTGGTGGGGCGGTGACGGTGGTCAGGGGCGATCAATCTAGGTGACCAGTGGTGGTTGTTGTGGTGGACGATATTGGTGACTAAGGATGGAAGAAGGATTGAAATGAAAAAACGAAGGTGTAATAGATGGAATGAATTTGAATGAACGAAATCAATTATCTAATTATTCATTCCATTACCTTACCAACCGAACATATGTCTTTTCATTCACCATCAATGATTCATTTTATTCTGCTACTCATTTATGCGTATCAAATGCTACCTAAGAGTATGTTTTATCTAAATATAATAAGTCTAAAATCTAATAACCAATTAAGTTTATTTTCTATTAAATCTACTAAGCATGTTTAGTTAATTAAATGCTCAATTTATTTTCCATTACCCCATTACTAATCTACCATTTCGTAAGTCTGAAAATTCACTTAAGTTACCCTTATATGCAACTTAAGAATTGTCGTTTGCAAAAAGAATATTAGCGACTTTAGCCTAAGTTTATCAAATTGCTATTCCTGCTTTGATGCTTCGTGCGGGTACAAATCACGAGCACAAGTTTTTTAAATGTGTTTATTATAGATTCTAATAGATTATTTTAATATGTTCACATATTCTAATGAAAATGTTGACATATCGTTAGATCATCTTTGTCTTATATACACACATATTTATAGCATTTAGCTAATTAATTGTTTTTACTTTTAGCTTTTCGAATGAATAATAATAAAAATTTATTAAATATATGCCGAAACATAGTAGTTGATTTAATTTTTGAGGTTTATTGAGATTTTAGAAAAGAAGTTATCTAAACCCTAATCGTCAAGTGATGCTCCTAAAAGATGATTTAAAATATTTTTTGTTGGATTCTTATGAACATAAACCAATCAACTTTTATTTATGTGATTTGAACTGACTTGAACCTAAAATTTTTGTTGGGGAATTTTCAAAAATTACTAGATAAATCTGAAATCGTGTGATCACGTTCAGATCAAACATTTGGATCTACCAACATTTGATTGAATAAAATCAGATTGATTCTAGATTTTCGTATGGATTTTTGATTGAGCAATTTTGAGAAGATAATGAAATCGAATTTCTTTCGGGGGATAAAAAACCGAATATGCAAGAGCGTATTTTTAGTTTTCAAGAAAACTGTTTCTTGGGGTAAATTACACCTTTAGTCCCTCAAGTTCCACGAATGCATTTTTGGCCCGAAATTAAATTCTAATGCATTTTCAATGAAAAACTTTTGTCTAAAAATAAAATTTTCTAAGCTAATCTGGTAGCTCGACCCTAGCCAAGAGCTCTGCCCCTTGGACCCCGCTTCTCTCGAGGGTGCTGCCCCCTTGGATCCTCCGTTAGGCCCAATGACATTCAAATAAGCATACACTCTTATTTGAGTGTCTTACACAATCTCAAATTACACGAAAATATCCAACAAACTTCAACATCAACTCAAGAACCAAAAAACCAATCTTAAAAGGAAAAAAATCCTAAGTGTTCGGCCATTATAGGTAGTGGTTTGCACAAATTAAGTTTCGATCATATTATTATTTAAACAATATGGGGATTGGTGTGTACATTGAGGGGTGAATAAAAGATATCTTGTATTCATGTGTAATCGTGGTATTTTGATCCATACTTATTCCCGTCAACACCTATTTTAATTCAAACCAAGATAATCATTTTTATAATGATATGTTTTTACTCGTTATCTTGCTCGATTTTAACCGCTTGTTTTACCTGGTAAGGTATAGTTGCCCGTATGCAAAAATCTAAATTTTATTGTGTTCTAGTTCATAAAAAGCCATGCTCTCAAATATTTAAATTTGACTTTGGAACCATTTAATTATATGTTCAATTATTTTTAATAACGTGTTTGCAATATATACTTTTCATTGATACAACCATGAAACAAGCCTTGGTATGTACGAATTAAACTGTTTAAGCTCATGGTTATATAACAAGTGTCATGGTTACCGGTTACCCTTATGGTGTTCAAAATCGGATATTTGGATTTTAAATGTTCGAATTTCAAATATCCGGAAGGATTTTAATATCCGAATCTGTATTCGAAATTTTGAATTTAGGTTTGAATATAAAAAAGAATATCCATTTTTAAAAAATATTGTATTATTAAATAATTTTTATAAATATTTATTAATCCGAATATTTTATAAAAATATCCAAAATTTTAAAAAAAAATATTTATTATTTTATTAGTTTTAAAAAAATCGAATATCCGAAAATTTTCAAAAACACTATCCAAATCCAAATCCGTATCTGAATCTCAAATTTTAAATATTAGGAATTCAGATATCCAAACTTTTGAATTCGATTTTGGATCCAAATATTTTTTCACACCGCCTGACATACGTGTGAATGATTACATAAAAACAACAGTCAGTTGGATTATTGTGATATATCATTTCAAAAGTCTTCCGCTACTTGTATTTTTTTAAATGTTTTTGAGATGCTACAAAAATTGAATATTATCATAAGAAAATATATAAAATACTGGTTCACGCCACCGTGACATGGTGTCCCACGCTGGCCACAGTGCAACTTGGCTCATGCTTGAGCCCGTGAAATTGCATAAGAATTAAGTGGACTTTAATAAAACATTTAAAACACTTAAATACTATTGTATAAAATCACTCTGTCACAAAAGTGATGAAAAACTTTTTAATAACCCAAGATATAAAATGTTAAAACATAACAATTTATACTAGCAATTAGATTAATGATATTTTTGGTTTATACTTTTATTGACAAGGGCTCTCTTCAATTATAAGTAAAAATAACATTTAAAAAAGTTAAAGTGACTTTGTTGTCTACAACAAAAGTGAACGTTAATAGTGATATTTATCAATATAATTAATTATCCTAATGAATGTAATTTAGTTTGTTATAAGTAATTTTAGAAAAGTAATATAAGTTGGTACAAATGTAAATATAAGTGGAAAACAAATATTTAAAGCATATTAACGCGAATAAAGAGTATTGAAAGAAGGTGATTTCGGGTCAATTACTTATTCTTTGATAAAAGACAATAAATTAATGCTCATTTTCACTTTAAGCAGCCTCTAATATTGTTGTTCGGTTCTAGTGACATAATTGTAATATCCTGATAAATTTAGAGATATTTGTAAGTGAGTTTAGATACACATAAAAGTTAATGTCAATGTAATATAATCTCATTTGATTAAAAATATTGTTTTTTGGATGAAAGGTTTTAGGTTTAAACTCAAACATTAAGTAGATTAGTTTACAACAATTTAAAAATAAGAGTAGAAAAGATTCGACGTTAAAAAAAGATAAAAATTATTAATATTTTAATAATATATAAGTAAATATTTTTACATATTTTCCAATTAAGTTGATTATTAAACTAGTATCTCATAAGGTAAACTTTAATTTGATACAACGAGTAATCACTTATCAATATACCCAAAACCTAAAGAGTTATCAAAAATTGTAGAAGAACAATCAAATCAAAGACCAAAATGAAAATTATATATACTCACACATACATAGATATATAAGGTCATCTCACAAATAATAATTGATTAGGTCTCGATTTTAACTTAAGATAATGTTAAACGCTGAGTCGTTAAGGCTCCTCTTCAAACCAAATCAAAGTACAAATCAAATTAGTCTTTTCTTATTTATAGTATTAAAGTACATTGATTTTTTTTCATTTATGTCAAAGCGTGTGCAATGTACGTAAAAAGTTGAAGGAAAGGTCCCGATGAAAATAATGAGATGGTGAACTTGTCAAGATCTTTGTTAATTCACGATGACATTTTGATCTTTATACACTAATACACCCAACACACTTCTTGTTATTCTATTTACAACAATCTTTTGTAAGTGATAATTGTATAATTACACAAGTCTTGTTGCATGATTGGATGAGTAACTAATGAATGTTTCTAGTTAAAGATTTAAAAAAACAAAGCCTAAAACAGATGGTTACGATCGAGGGGTTACATCATAACATGAATATTTCTAACATCAACCACAAACATCATACATAAAGCATATAGGACGCATCTGATTTGTTTGAAATATCATCATTACGATTCCTAATAAGACCCCAATAGGTTATGTGAGGCCTTAAGGCTAAAATGTCAATAATCAAATTATTAGTGTCTATAACTTTGGTCTCTTTTGCTAAATGGTATTTTAAATGGGGTTGTTGGGTTGAGTGGAAGTATTCATAGGGCCAATGAGATTGCTCTAGCGAGGGTCCTAAAAGTCGTATGACTTGCAAGTCAATGTTTACTTTGGCAAGGTGCCAAACAGACCGAATTTGAGGGCATGCCGGTAGAATGAAATAATGTTTTCAGAACCGGATCAGACGTCGAACCGAACGTCTTACTTGTTTGGTGGTCGGATTGGTCAGACCGGATTAAATAACCGGATCAAATGAAAATCATGTTTATAATGGAAAACCGTAAAAACCACCACTACCCAATCGTATAATTTATAAATGATTCAACTTTTTTATTCTTGAAAATATATTTGAGTAAATTTCAACCTTATTTTTTGGAGGTCATTATATATTTTTTAAAATTTAACTCCAAGTAACGGCGATGATACTGAAACGACTTACGGATACATAACTTGTATGAGTTACATGCACGTAACTCTTAGTTGTACACTTTGTAACACGTATTTACATATAAATAACCACTACATATACGTAACCCTTAGTTGTACACTTTATAACACGTACTTACATATGTGTAATCTTTGGGTTTCATTTATAATATGGTTTTTAATGGATCCCTCCTTTATATATATAGTTATATATATAATTAAATATAAGTAATTTATATATATATAATATAGTTATATATAAAACTTAACTATATTTTTATATCCAACACACTAATTTATGGTTCAACGTCTCGTTTTTACCCATTAAAATTAAAAAAAAAACAAAATCCGGTTCGAACCAGTCCGGTTTCCCGGTCTGACCACCGATTCAAGACGAACTGGCCCAAACGATTTGATGCGAAGGTGGCCGATCTCCGGTCGACCGGTCCGATTCAATCCTAACAACAATGGAATGAAGTGGTCAAATGTACAATTTAAGTGAAAGTAATAATCAAATGAACATTTTAACAATCTTCTTATTATAGGTTCAACATCCAAATATCGAAAACAATACCCTAAAAACTTTTAGTTATATTATTTTTAACGACATCGCACACTTATTTAAACTACTTCGAATTTTACATTATACTAAAACTTAAAATCAAAAGGTAATTGCCAAGGGGAATGAGCCACACAACTTTTGTTTTAGTATTTAACATGTTTCATGTGTCGCCGTTTTAACGTATATTTTGTTCACAAATAAGTCGGCTTAAATATAAAACGTCTTCATGCTTATTTTTATGTACATTTTGTGTTGTTTTATGTTCCGGCGCGAATTTAGTTTGAAAATGCTCGAGTCAAATATATTGTCTCAACGTAAATTCAACATATGTTTTTTATGTATATCTTGAATCGGTCTACATTCGACACAATTTTTTAAAAATAAATAAAATCAAATATAATACGCTTTCGTTCAACGATACATATTCAAATTATTTTACAATTAAGATGAATATAATTAAAAACTAAGTAATCTATTCTTTTATCACAAGACAAACTTGTCGTTTTATATCTTCTTATTATCTTCTACTTTGAAAAGCTGCAGTATCTAATACTTTCCACTTATGTCCCTGAACACGGCATCCACCATGTGACCCACATTCACTCACCTTACACCCTCATAAATACCCCTCATCAACCCCCCATATTCACCCCCAAATCACCACCACCACCATGTCAACTCCGGCGACCGTCGTCACACCGCCGCTGGTCAACGACCTCGACATCGTCATCCCCACCATCCGCAACCTCGACTTCCTCGAGCAATGGCGGCCGTTCTTCCAGCCCTACCACCTCATCATCGTTCAAGATGGAGATCCATCGAAGTCGATCCGAGTGCCCGAAGGCTTCGATTACGAGCTCTACAACCGCAACGACATCAATCGGATCCTCGGACCCAAATCAAGCTGCATCTCGTTTAAGGATTCCGCTTGTCGGTGCTTCGGGTTCCTTGTATCGAAGAAGAAGTATGTCTTCACCATTGATGATGATTGCTTCGTAAGTTTGATTCCATTTCCCCAATTTGGGCTTTTTTTAGATCTGATTTGAATGTTTGAATTTTGATTGATGGGAGTCAATGGTGGTGGGGAACTGGTGTTGACTGGTGAAATTATGAAACGACGTCGTTATTGTGAGGTGTCGTCGGATTGTGACACGTGGTATGTGTTAGCTGTTTGATTGTTCGGTGTGTGGGATCAGATGATTTTGACTTTTTGTTGTCTAATTAGGGGTTGCAAATAATAATGCAAAATTAAATTAAAAACTAGTGGAAGCCTTAAGATTTATTGACCAAGAATAGTAATTTAGCACTAATTTGAAGATTAGAATTCACTAGAAGATAATTTTGCCTTTTGCCTCTTGTTTTTGATATGATAGACAGATGGAATAATGATTTTGCCATTTGTGTTTTGATTCTAAAATCTGGTTAAAATCAGTTGCATTTTTTTTATAAAATTGGACTCTTGGCAATCATAAAACAGCTATATTTATAGGATAAAACATGTGTTTACCAACTTATTGCTATAGCTCCCAACCAACTTACTAAGAATAGCCATAAATTGTTAGAAGAAGGTTTTTTCTTACAAAAGTAACAACATTTTTTGTTCAACTTTTTCTATTAAGGGTGTTATGGTTGCTACAGCGAATTAGGCGGGTCGGGTTGGATCTTGGTGTTGTTGACATGTTGTAGCTTTTCCGAGCCTAGGATGAAGCTACAACATGGAGATTAGGCGATTAGCCGTAGAAGGTGTCATGAGGTTTTAGCCTTCAGGACCACCCTCTGATATTAAAATTAGTATATGTGTATATGTATATATAACAGCTATATGAGAGGAAACTTACAGTAGAGAGAGTATGTGTAGGCGAGTAGAGCCCGGAGAGATCATCACTAGCCATACCCCTAAACGGCTAAACTCTTTAGCGTAAAATTTTACTGTTAATTCCCTTATATCACTAAAGAAACACTTTTATGACATATATCTGGTTAAGAAGTAGATTAAAGCATGGGCTTAACCCGTGACCGGGTTTTCAGGCTTTTGTATGGTCTTGGTCTCGAGGAAAATAGAGGAAAATATTAAGGACCAATATCACTTGCATGAAGAAATTTTCATCATGTTAAGATTTTGCTACATTTTCATTTTATGGGTATTTACTTGTGTGATGAAAAGAATTAGGAAAATGACATTGGGAACTTTTACCTTTAATGTTACTCATTATATGCATGAATGTTGATTTTATTTTTTGTATTGGAATGAAGGTTGCTAAGGATCCAAGTGGACAAGAGATCAATGCATTGGCACAACACATTCACAACTTATTAACACCAGCAACACCCTTCTTTTTCAACACATTGTATGACCCGTATCGTGAAGGTGCTGACTTTGTGAGAGGGTATCCCTTCAGTTTAAGGGAAGGTGTCACCACAGCCATTTCTCATGGCCTTGGCTTAATATCCCTGATTATGATGCCCCGACTCAACTCGTCAAGCCTCTTGAGCGCAACACCAGGTCCTGCTTTTGCTTTAAAGTCCAAAGAATTTGATATTTAATAGTTAGATAAACAAATTATGTTTCAGATAACAAGTTTTGTATAATTGGTTCTACCAGAAAACTTGGTATTAAAAGGTTAAAAAAAATTACATGTTTACTCATTCTTTTAATCTAATTCGAGACACCATCACTGCAATTCACAGTATCTTTTTTATTTTTACATTTATTAGAATACCCTTTTTGGTCTTGTCGTTTAGTGGTTTTTTAAACAATCATAATTTGCCAAACACTCGAACGATTGTTTATCTAATTATTACAACTTAGTTATCTTATCCTGATTATTCAATCTCACATAAATATATGCACCCAGTGTGGCTAAAATTATTCTAAATTTGCAGGTATGTGGATGCTGTCTTGACCATCCCAAAAGGGACCCTTTTCCCCATGTGTGGGATGAACCTTGGTTTCCATAGGGAGCTCATTGGACCCGCCATGTATTTTGGGCTCATGGGAGATGGTCAGCCTATTGGTCGATATGATGACATGTGGGCTGGCTGGTGCGCTAAGGTATTCTAGCGTTTCATTTCATTTTTTCTAGAGGTGGCAAAAATGATAGGTTAGGTCTGGTTGGGTTGCTTGAAACTCCTTGTGTCTGATCATTTAAAGTTTTCTACAGACAAATTGTGTATAAAATATGTTACAAAAATAATATTATTATAGTAATAATCTGATCTTTCAGATAAGGTGTTTTAGTATGTTAAAAGTTCACTTTGGTTAGTTTCAGCCCATTCAAACCCTTTTTACCTGTTCCCATTTAGCTAAACATGTTGCTTTTATTTATTTGACCCGTTAGAGATGAGCATACTTTGGGTCAACCCATTCATAAATAAACGGGTCGATATTGCTCCCCTTTGATTGTTTAGTTCCATTACTTTTACTGTTAGTTGATTCAAAAGATATTTGAGACTATGTATTCATCAAGTTAGGGTGAAATTGTAGGTGATTTGTGACCATTTGGGGCTAGGAGTGAAAACAGGGTTACCATACATTTGGCATAGCAAAGCAAGCAACCCATTTGTCAACTTAAAGAAAGAATACAAAGGCATCTACTGGCAAGAAGACATCATTCCATTCTTCCAAAACGTCATTCTCCCGAAAGAATGCACAACGCCACAAACATGCTACATCGAGCTCTCAAAGCTCGTGAAGGAGAAACTTGGCCCAATTGACCCGTACTTTGAGAAGCTTAGTGACGCCATGGTTACATGGATTGATGCGTGGAACGAGCTCAACCCATTGACCGACAGTGCATCCTCAGTCAAGGTTGAGCCCTCGAAACCCAAGTAGGCTTGTACTCGAGAGCCCGCTATTTATAGCTTTCTTTACTGTTAAAATAATATTATCTGTTCTGGTGTTTGTTGTCTTCGGCTTTATTTAATCTATTTAGCGAGTTTGTTAAGAGGGATATAACTTATACTACTAGCTATGAATGTATTGTCACTTTAATGGTGTTTGAATATGCATTCCAAAAGCTATTATATGCTTTTACACATACAAGACTCTAAAACCTCAAATCAAGTTAAACTCGAGCTCGAGTTTCAGAAACAAGAAATCAAACATAAAAGAATGCATTCAATTATCAAGTTGGTACTAGAATGTGTTTATGCTCACTACTACACTCAAATGCAACAATGGCAAGTGCAAACAGCATTACAACTACACTAATACACCACTTCCCTGCCACACCGCCACCGCCTCCACCGCCATTCTTCACCGCCACCACTCCACCGCCGCTCTCAGCCACATCAGACCACGGTGAATCCACACACGAAGGACGAAAACCACCAAACTGATCAGACTTTTCATCATGATTTTGAACACCCTTGCAAGAAAACTCTGTACTAACGTCACTTTCTTCATCCACATCGAAACATCCACCATTGCCATCAAACAATCTTCTTCTTCCATTGAGTCTACCATCATCAAATTCAGCCTCTGGGTATTCGATTACATCTCCTGAATTGGGGAAACACTCGTTTAAACGGGCGTTTTCGTTCTGTAACAGTGCCATTAGTTCTTTGGGGTCGTCGTCGGAGAATGAAGGAGAGGATGGTCGGCGGAGACGGTGGTGGTGGTGCTCCGGCGATTAGATCTGGAAATGGATTGCTTGATGGAATCCCATTCCAGTTCGAGGGTTTTGAACTGTTTTTGAAGAGGGTCGTCGTCTTCATCGTCATCGTTGTAGATCGATTTGAAGACTCCTTTCATGGTGATGGGGTTGATGTGGTTTGATTTGTTGAAGAATGGTGAGATTGATGTGGGATTTGAGATTCGCATGATTTGGATTTGAAGTTTGATTGCTATTTGATCCAACAACGGTTCTCCGCACTTTTGAAAGTTGAATACGGGGTTGCCTAAATTGCCTTTCAAAATATTTTTTTTGAATACTTTATCTATACTAATAAATATACTAATAAATGAAAATCAAATGAAAATTTATACAAGTCATATGATATCTTTTTTAAATATAATTTTCTTAATCAATACCCATTATTTTTATCAAATTAACATATTTTTCTAAAAATAAATAGAATGTTTCACTAAAATATTTTAGTAAATTATCCAAATCGTCCCTGAGTTTTATTCAAATTTTATTTTTCGTAACTAGGATTGAAGAATTATAAGTTTAGTCCTAAAGTTTGAAAAAAAGTTATACATTTCGTCTCTAGGTCAAACGACCATCAATTTATTACTTAAAGTAACTGTAAAATGATAGTTTGTCCTTCTTCTTTCTCATTCAACCTCATCTCAATCACCATCACCTTCACCATCACCATTCCTCACCATTACTCATTTTTTTTAAATAGAAATATTTTTACCTGATAAGCTAAACTAAAAAAACATCTAAGCTAGAGAGAGAATATAGTGAGAGAACTCTAATTGCATTGTGATTGTGTTTATATATTACAAGTTGATTCAGTACATCTAATTAAGTAGGTATTTGATATAAGCAAACTGCAACCCACTGATTAGCGACGACCTAACTAACTAAGTTTAACACGACTCTAAGTATCACATTACCTAACCATTATACTCTATAACAGTCTGAAACATAGAAGTATCGTCGCCATTGCTGACATTTCGAAGAGGGATGACAACAACTGTTGATCATGTTGGTGAAGACCTTCAAAACATAATCGCCTGCAGACTTCCAACCTTGTCTTTTGCTTCCGCTGCTTGTGTTAGTCGCTCCTGGAACCATGTTTGCAATAGCGTACTTTGTCGCCCCAAGCTCTCTTCCGCCTGCTTACTAAATACTTATTTCAAGCCCTATGTTTTACATCAAGTTTAAATTATGTTCGAATCATATTATTTGACCATTTTTCATCTTTATGCTGCCATTAGGTTGATGTACCAGAAGTGATGACTAATGTACTAACGCAGCCAATTTGTTTACATTTCTGTTGGGTGATGGAGAGAAATTATAAAAACTTGCTTTTCATTCAAACATCATCATCTTACAAATGAGGGTGTTAACCCCTATTTATAGTTGTCGGTGAGGATGGTAGCTACCATAACCGCCGACACTTAGGTTATACAATAATAATAGACATTAATATTAAACATAGGCTAAACTAATAATAAGGTTAACTTAGGATAAAGCAAATAGCAAGTCTATCATTCTCCCCTAATTTTGATTTATCCTTTCATGCATTGTTGCTTTCACTTTTTCTTCATTCTTGTTGTTGAACTTTTCTTGAAGTTTAACATCACTTTCTTGTCCTTTTTGCAACTTTCGATATCCAAAAATGTATGTAGTTGGTTGATTCCTGCTTGGTTTTGCTTGCTATTGTTACTCTTGTTAATTGATTCAAAATGGTTACTTCTTGCTAATCTTGATTTTGCTTTGTCCCACGGTTTTCTTTCTTGCTTTGTCACACGGGTCTTCTTTCGATGAATGCCACACATGTTTTCTTGTTTCGCCACATAGGTCGAACTTGCCAAACAGGACTAACTTGCTTGCTTTGACCGAAATTGGTGTATCTTGCTGGCTATGACCGCACGAGTCTCCCTTGCTTGCTTTGACTACACGGGTTTTTTTGTTTGCTTTGACTACACATGTCTTTCTTGCTTGCTCTGATACCAATTGTTGGATTATGGAGAGAAATTGCAAAAACTTGCTTTTCATTCAAACATCATCATCTTACATATGAGGGTGTTAACCCTATTTATAGTTGTCAGTGAGGGTGGTAATTACCATAACCGCCGACACTTAGGTTATACAATAATAATACACATTAATACTCAACATAGGCTAAACTAATAATAATGATAACTTAGGATAAAGCAAATATTAAGTCTAACAATTTCGTCATTGCTTCTGTTATTCCTGTGTTTAGAATGAAAGAGGCTCACCAACTCGTATGTTGTATGGACTTCTAAACTGATATGAATTTCAAAGTTTTCCATGATAAATTGCTACCTACTTCAAACTTATTAACCA
Source organism: Flaveria trinervia (assembly GCA_025506515.1). NCBI lineage: Eukaryota > Viridiplantae > Streptophyta > Magnoliopsida > Asterales > Asteraceae > Flaveria > Flaveria trinervia. The sequence continues at coordinate 75,875,869 of CM046441.1, read as the reverse complement.
TAAATAATATGATCTTTTGGTGCTATTGTATAACAATACCCTTATCAGGTATTATTACCACCTGATAAGGGTTGTGTTTTTTGATGATTTCAAAGAGGTATACTCAGCTTTCTACTTATCGCGTGTTTTTCTATAGAAGAGAGGCGCTTTCGTTCTTCGACTTTGCTCGCCATAAGAAGAGAAAGATCGCATGAGAATCTTGACAATGAAACTCTTTGGAATCAAGTTAAGTAGGAAGTGTGCTATTTTTTATCTTCTTATTGCCTTTTGAAGTAAGTAGTTTGGAATGATCAACTATCAGTCTGCTTATTCGGAACAACTTATTACACTCATAATCGATCATGTAAGCATCAAGCAGATAAAGAATTTTAGTAAGAAATCTCAAACACCCACTATTTAAAACATAAAAATCACTTTTGGCTTTTTACTCTTAAATTGATCATCATTAAAAACTGATTACTTTGCTCTAGATCATGTTTATAATAATCAGAGTACATTCCGCGCTTAAAATTTGATTATCTGCAATTCAATCAGAAACTTCCATCAAGAATATTATTGAAGTATTAATCTATGTCTTTGAATAAAATTACATGGAAGTTTTTATTCATTTATACAGTTTTACCCATTTGACCCATTTATACAGTTTCAAGAATATTTTTGTTTTTATTCGCCCGACCTATTGAAATTTAAAAAGAAATTAAACCCGCACAAATCGTTAATAACTATATGGGTCAAAAAAGTAAAAAGAAGAAAAAACTACTTATTTTAGTAAGGTTTCCCTCATCTCATCCTCTTCGTACCATAATGTGTGAGTGGGATGTTGTTGGGTATTTCCTTGTTTGTTATCGGTCAAGAAAAGGTAAGTTATAAATGTAATCATTTTCACGTAGGAGTAACCAAGAGAATCTTGTGATAATTGATATTGACATCGAAGTAGGTGATACCTTTCGTATTAACCGCCTAGATTCCACCACCATGTTATCTTTAGTCGACAATGTCTCTAACCTTCTTAGATCTATCAAGCAAGGGAGCACAATTGACGGTGATAAGCGGGAGGTCTTTGGTGGTCTTAATTTCACATCTTTTGCTTTGGGAGAGTCATTCTTCGGCCAACCAAATGTTGACAGCTCTCCATTATCTGACAACTTATCTGGTGTGACACTTGGCGGGATTTTTTGTAATGCATTTGGGCGTGGTAATTTGACCATGTATGTTTATGAATCTCGAGAACAAAAGTTGGGGCGTTGTTGCGTTCACTATTATGGTTCCGTCTATTTGATCTTGTCTTACGCTCAATAAGAATGAAGTATGTTGTTTTTGTGTTGTATGGTGGTCTCTAGTATGTATGAGGAATTAAACAAAGTTATAAACATATTATTTTGAAACTTATATATATTTTGAATCTATATGGAAACTTTATTAATTATGAATCTACATTGAGTGTTGCATTTTAATACTGACAATATGTGTGGTTTATGGTTTATGCCTAGGTTGTGAATCTACATTGAGTGTTGCATTGAACATACAAAATGGTTGTTTTTGGCTTTTCTCAACTTGAATCTACATTGGGCATTTGTAGTTTTGTAATTTTATTTGTACCTATGGTTGTTAGTTGTTGCTTTAATATGAACTTGTGTTTTTATTCGCGTTGTTGCACGTCGGAAAACCTGTTTATTTATTGGGTGCTACTGGATATCAAAAATGGTAGCTAATGATCGACACCATTTACGTACACTACAAGTTGGATCAGAACCGAATGTTGATTGTGGCTGAAATGGATGTCAAGCCGAGACAACCAACAACAATTTTGGTGTATCATCACAGCCACAAAGTAACCGAGGTCAAAAGTATTTCCAAACCCCGAATAAAAACCGTGATTCAGATTTATTAAGTTTTGCGATTGCAAATCCGCCATAGATCATAGATTTTTTCAAGTATCAAAACAACATAAATTTATCTATTCCTTTCTACTCTTTTTCAAATATAACACGATGTTTTGGCTCAGCCTTAGTCATCGTCAATGGCTGTTGTCCATCAAACATGATTGCCATGCCAAGACAACAACATGTTTTTATTAAAATCATCACAACCAGCAAACTTTAATCACACCCAAATCAAAGATAGTGCAACCATATATCATCGACAACTTTAGAGTCATTAGGCAACATCATATTCATGAAACCATCACAACCACGTCTTAGATGACCCTAGAGTCATCATCAACAACAAACCAAAAGCAACATCCAATCTTAATGGAAATGGATTGCAAATCTAAGTTTTAGACAAACACAAACTCATCAACAAAATCAAAGTAACAACATGAAAGGTGCATAAGAAACAAAGGCCAAAAAATAAATAATAGATCAGTAACCATCACATACCTAACATTGCATTATCAGATCAAAAACCATAATGTCACACCCCGATCAAAGCGGCGGAACATGCCGGGGTGAAACTAAAATAGTTCAAATGCACACGACACTATTAAAGTGACAATATTTAATCAACTCATTCATTTTATAACATGTTCTTACAAATACAAGAAAATAAATAGTCCCTAACTAATAACCTAACGGTCCAAAATAAAGTAACGTCTTTAAATCTTCAATCAACCGACAATCAAACCTATAGCATTGCATAAAATATGTTTTGTCAACATGTATGTTGGTGAGCAATTCCATGACTTTATAAATATAATATAAGGCAAAAATCCACAACTTAAATATGTGAAACCGTAAATAAAAGCGACAGTTGAGGTATATCAATCATAAATAAATGAGGCTCCTTTCTGATTGATAAAACTACCATATTACATGGAGGAGCGTATGGTCATACTTATTAAGGATGAGGATGAGACTAAACGATCAAAAGCAATAAACATGTAGCAATTAATCATATGAGGTATATAGCATATAATTAGACCATTATTCTAAGCAACACATAACCTAGAGGTTGTGGGTTGAGGATCTAGATGTTAAATCATTTTTTTGTTGAGTAAGTATGCTTGCTACCCCCAAAGTATAGAAGAGAAAACGGGGATGAAATTACTCACTTGGAAAAAAATGGCGTTAATGAATAACTTTGAATAAAATCCTTAAGTAAGCGAGTCCAACGGTTTTAACGTGCGTGTCCTAGATTGAAAGATCTTAAGTAAGTATTGAGTCTTGAATATGAAATATAAATGGTATAAAAGTTCATAAAAATAAGGCTTGAGTTTTCGGGAGTTTTAGTTATATTTTACAAAGTGTGTTTAAATAACGTAAGTATAAAATGAGTTTTACAAGAAAACGGATCCTTGATGTTTAGTTTTACTCAACCATTATTAAGTTTTACATATGGGAGTTGGTTTAGTGCTAGTGTGCATGATCCCGTTAATGTAAGCATCAAGGTCCGACTTACACTCTCCTAAACCTGAGTTTGAGACTTTAATTAACAAAAAAAAAATCGCTTAAACCCGATCTTAGTATAAAAACCAAGTTTGGTTCCGTCATACCATATATTATTAATATAAATAATATAAAATGAAACATAAGTTAAAAAAATTAGGAAAGGTTTTTTTGGCGTTTTGAACGGTGACTAGCTCGTTAAGACGATAAGTTCGACTTTTACTCGGGTTTATTTTTACCCGAAACTTGGTTTGAGCTAATATTTGATCTAATACTTCCAAAATCTCAAATAATATAAGTAATATAAAGTAAAACATAACTAAAAAGATAGGTTGGACTTTTGGTGGTTTGAACATTGACTAACTCGTTAAAACGGGTGTTCGGTTTTACTCGGTTTTTATCCGAAACTTGGGTTCAAGCCAAGATTTGTTCTACACCTCCATATCAACCATATAATAACTAAAACATCAAGAAAAAACTCAGATCTAAAGTGTTTGATGTAACATGGTCGCTTAAAAGTTATTTAAAGTGCTTAAACGAGCGTTCGGTTTGTTTTGGTCTTTGACTCGGTATGAACCCAAGGATGTTTACCACATGTCCAAAACCATTGAACTAAAAATAAGGTAAAACTTCCAGATCTAAACTCAAACGAGAAAGTTAAGCGAGTAAACTTCCCGAAAACGACCCAAACAGGTCTAAAATGCATAAATATGAGTTTGAATGCCCATAAGACTTAAATAAAGATGAAAATGATTTTGTAAACATAAAATAACTTAGAAAAACTGAAAATATCCAAAATTACATACCCGAAATGATTTGAAATGCAAGATTCGGTTCCGTTGACTTTTTAAAGTCAAACTTAAGCAAAACTAGCTAGAACAACTTACAAGATCAAAACTTTTGGAAGAAGAAGATGAAAATGTGCAGGTGAAATGGTTGAGAATGAGTGGTATTTATAGGAAAAGATTAGGGTTTAAGGAAATGGGTAATGTGTTTGTCCGGTGGGTAAAAGGGTGCACTTTGATTCTTTTATTTAAAATTAATTTTGATTTAAATAAATTATGACCAGATATAAAGACATGTTTGGAGGATTCTAGAATGATTGTGGGTTAGGTCTTGGTTGGTTTGGATGGTTAAAATACGAGTTTGGACCTTAAACGAATCGAAAACGTTAAAAAAACTAATTTTGCTGAAATGAACTGTGGGTCACGCCACGACAAGTATGAAACATGATTACAACATAAAATACATCATTTTATTAATATTCAAAGATCCAAAGACCAAAACGAGTCGGGTTTACAATACAGTATAACAAATACAAAGTTAGTCGAAATGACGAATGTCACACATAATGTCACGAATAGATCAGCGCCATCAAGGCACTGAGGCAACAGAGACTACTGTGCAAAAGAAAAATAGGAAACACAACAAGCACCACGGTCGGCAGCCACCGTTGCTCATACCGTTGCCACCGAGGGCATGGAAAAAAGAGTAGGGATGGAAAACCCGCGCATGCACCAGGCGGCGACAATGGTGGGGGTGACCGGATCCACGTCGGCGATGCAGAAAACGGGGGGTCAACCAGCAAAGGCTGTGGAAATCGGTCAGCCGAGAACCACAACGTCTACACACGACGATAGTCGACCACGAGTCACCGGGTACACCACATGCACCAAGTGCCATTGTCAATTTTCGTGCAAGCCTGAGAGGTCACCGCCTCCACCAGCCAGAAATCCCAAAATCCCCTTCACGAAATGCATTAGAATCTAGAGGACACAACAAACGATGGCGACGACAAGATAAAAGGCCACCGCGATGATGTAGACACTGACGACAACCCAATTACTTTCTCTCTCTTGGCAGGAAAGAGTGAGCCCCATTACTCTCTCTTTCTCTCTCTTTAAAGAATAAAGTGAGACTAAAAGAAGAATTTAAAGAGGTGGTAACCACGCATCAGCCGCTTGTACACCTTGTATAGAAACATTTTTCTACTGTTCATTCACTTTCTTTTTAAATAGATAGGGGAATGAAAACCTTTAGGGTTAAAGAAGTGATAAACACTTGATTTCCTATACTAGAAGTTTTAGGTGTGAATCATGCTTTAACTAGAGCTTTTGAAGGCCATATGTGTAACACAAGTTGTAATTTACCTAATCATGTGATGAGATAGTTGTGATCTAACAGTGTGGCGATCATGATCAAACAAGGTACCCTGTTTCTTTGAATAAAATGAACTATAATGTTTTATGCTTTACAAATATACCTTTACAAGGTACCTGTTTCCATAACAATTATGTTTGCTTGGCCTGACTTGTTAGAAATACATTATAAACCCGCAAAATCTCATGCAGGAATTGAAACACATGATAACTTTCATATTTTCCACACACAGTCCACACCAGTTTATCTTCTCTCACCAATGTGTCTAGTCATTTGAAATCTTTTAAGCTAGGGATCACCACCGTTGTAATAAGTTGGAGGCGTTTGGGGGTCTTATTTTCACTTCTTGTGGTCGGGATGAATCATTTTTGGCCAACTAAATATTGATGCCTCACCATTTTTGGACAATTTACTTGACGTGACACATGGCTAGATGTTTTGTGGACATGTGATTAGGCATGGCGAGTTAACCCCGTATGTTACAAAATCTGAAGAACAAAAGTCAACATGTTGTGTGCATGAATGGGGTGTTGTCTATTTAATCATGTCTTATACCTCATAAAAAGAATATTTATGGTGTTTGTGCTGGGATTTCATGTCTTTTTTATTTACTTCAGTTAAATAGTTGTATGTTGGATTGATTATTCATGTTTGTGTGTTTCTATCATAGGATCCTATGATTTATGTATTATTATATCAGGGTGCAATACTTATAGTATTAGGATTCTCTGAGTAGGATTTCTTAGGTTTTTATCATTAGAAATTGAACCAAAAAGAACCATAAAAATATGTGTAATTGGTATTCGGGTTATTTGATTTAGTTAATTTTGGTCCTGATTGATTTGGTTTAAGTTTAGTCAGCTCATGTAAAAACTAGCAAGCTTGTATATATATAACAACACAAATTATGCATGTTACATAAACTTTTGAGAACAAACATTTACAAGTCGTAACTTAGTTCTGTGTTTGATTAAATCATTTTTTTTAAGAAATAAGAGACACCAATGTTTATAAAAGAAAAAATAAAGGGTTGTTTGGATTAGTAGTGGGTTTTTAGTTTCTCAAGTCGGGTTCCTTGGGCTTTTGGTTGTTTAATGAAGGGGTTTGTATTAAGAAAATGTAAGATAAATGTACAGCAAGATGAAAAAATCAATTTAAGAGTAGAAGGGAAATGATTGTATTCGAATGATTGAAAAGAAAACATGAATTAGACAACTTTCTTTGATGCTTTGATACTTGGATTTGTATCATTACTCCCCCCTTTTACAACAGTCTTGTCCTCAAAGACTGATATTTGGAAATTGAATCGTTGGCCCTGCCATTGGACCAACCACTGTGCAGAGTTACCCGTATGAGTTTGAATCACCGTTTATCCCAAATCGCAACCGATAGAGGAAAAACATTATCCCCAGCTTCTAATTCAGGAGGTAACACCGAGTCAACAACCCCTAAAACTACTCGTTTAAGTAATGAAACGTGAAACACGGGGTGAATTTTAGAAGTGGTTGGAAGTTGGAGTTTATAGGCCACCGAACCTAGCTTCTCTATGATTTGAAATGGACCAAAAAACGTGCTGCTAGCTTTTGGTGAATGCGATTAACTACCGACAGCTGACGATACGGTTTGAGTTTGACATAGACCTATTCACCGACCTTAAAATGGATATCCCGACGTTTCTTGTCCGCCTGAAACTTCATTGAATTCTAAGCATTGGATAGATGAACTTTTAATTGGCGTAAAGCCTCATCATGGTACTGAAGTTCGCGAGCCACCGATTCTACGTGAATTTCCCCAGGACAAACTGAACAATCGAAGGTGGACATCGGCCATAAACAGTCTCGAATGGAGTAGTACTTGTGGAAGCATGAAACGTGGAGTTATACCAAAATTCAGCCCACAGTAGCCAAGCAGCCCATGTTCTCGGCTGATCCACCGTGAAACAACACAAATACGCCTCTAGACAATGATTAATAACCTCCGATTGATCGTCCGATTCGGGATTATAAGCGGAACTCATCTGCAATTTTGTACCCATGGAATGAAAGATCTCCTGCCAGAATATGCTAAGAAACAAAGGGTCACTGTCACTAACAATGAACTTAGAAATACCATGGTGACGTACCACCACTTTAACAAAAAGCTCAACAACAAACTTAGCGGTATACGGGTGTTTCAAGAGAATAAAATGGGCAAATTTGGAGAGGCGATCAACAACCATAAAGATTACGAAGAACCCCTTGGAAGAGGGAAGGCCCGAGATGAAGTCCATAGATAAATCCTCCCATACCAACTCCGGAATAGCTAATGGTTGTAACAAGCCTCCTGGAACAGCCGAGTTAGCCTTAAAACGTTGACAAATATCGCATTCTCGAATAAAATTTTTGATGGTAGCAGTCATACCAGGACAATAAACTTTTTGATGTTGCAATAGCAATGCGAGAACTTCGTGTAAGTCTGCTAAGTGTGAATCCCAAGTAGAATATACACCAGAATGTCATCAAAGAAAATCATCACTTTGTGACGCAGTAGAGGGCGGAAGTTGTCGTTCATTACTGCTTGGAATGTCGTTGGCACATTCATCAATCCAAAAGGCATTACAAGGTATTCATAATGACATCTTGAGTTCTGTAAGCTGTTTTGGCAATACTATTGGGGCACATTCGGATTTGATTATAGCCGGACTTGAGATCCAATTTTGAAAAAAATTAAGACCCATGTAATTCATCAATGAGCTCGTCGACCACCGGAATAGGGTACTTATCTGGAATTGTAGCAGCATTAAGAGCCCGATAATTAACACACATGTGCCATGAATTGTCTTTCTTGCAAATCAAGTTAACCGGACTCAAGAAGGCGCTTTTACAATTGGACAAAATTCCCTTGGTAACTAAAATGCATCCAGGAATGTTGCCAATTATGGACAATTTCCCCCGAAGATCGCAACCATGCTAAACCCAAAATGAGATCCAAAGTGCCCGTAACAAAAACTAATGTGTCCAAAACAAAGGTACAAGGACCTAAAGTAATCGGAATTGCCAAGCAACCTTCCGACACAAACACACAATGGCCATCGCCTAGCTTAATAATAAGTCCAGAGAAAGAAGTAATTGGAAGACCCAATGCGACTACTAAGCGACGAGAAATAAAATTGTGGGAAGCTCCGCTATCAACAAGCATAAACACTGGAATTCCTTGAAGATTGCCTTCAAGCTTCATAGTGGGAGCAGGAGCAGAATTAACAAAAGAACCCGCAAATTCCAAGGCTAAACACGTTCCTGAAATTGACTCCGACTGTAAACCCTCGTCGGTCTGAGAATTGGACTGAAAAAGAAATTGCTCCCCACTAGTTGTATCGTCTTCATCATAACCCAACAATAGGACCCGTAATTTCCTTTCAGGACACTTGTGCCCCGGTCCAAATTGTTGACCACACCGGAAACATAACCCTTTCTTTTGGCATTCTTCCCACTCCGTTCGAGATAAGGAACGGACACCGCGATCACAAGGAGCGACGTTTCCCCCCATCGGGAAATGTACTAGAAGACCTCTTGAAAGATGAGAGTGAACGCATAGTGTCGGCATATGGATGAGAAACCCTATCAGAACCCCTGGGAACCGAAAACCCTCTAGTTTCAGAGTGGCCAAAAGGCAAAGGCCCATCAGACCCCATATTGGATTGGGATCCAAAAGGATGAAGATAGCGGAAACGAGATAACATCGTCGTGCCATAATTAGGTCGGAGTATCAGTTCGACATCCTTGGCTAGATACATCGCATCTAAGCGAGACGTCGGACGGTACAAATGTACCCATTGACGCATGTCATCCTTCAAACCAGTCACAAAATGGCCAAGAGCTTAAGATTCCGACAACCAAGGAACAAGGGACAATAGATATTCAAAATCATCGAGAAATCATAGATGGAGTCTGTCACACCCCGACCGACGGCGGAATCATCGAGGCGGACGAATGAGAGACGATTGCTCGTAGCACATGGGACTAAATAAGTTGTAATAATATTAAATATCATTTATCATTGAACAATACAAGTCAATTAAGTCATTACAATACACAAAAATATAAACAACAACATAAAATGTCTAATTTATCTAAGTCCAAGTTCTATATAAGCACGAAGATATCCACAAGTATCAAACCTGAAACATGTTTAAAATAAAGGGTCAACTTTAAAAGTTGGTGAGTTCCCATGGGTTGAACATACATATATATAAAAAGGTTTACAAGTAACAATTCATGTCATAGGTTATGAGTTAGCAAGTTTATAGAACACATATCGTTACAACCAAACCTCGACTTGATTACAAGTATATATGATTGGCTAAGTGTATTTGGTTCCCATGATGAACAAGCATACGTCATCAAGAGCTAGCAATACATCGGCTTTAGCACCAAATAGGCTTGTCAGGCCCAAAGATTTAAGACGTCTCCAGGCTAGCAATAATTAATGATTGTAAACAAAATATGTATCTCATATAAGAATTTCAATAACACAAATAACCATGACAAAAGGTAAAGATGAATTGCATGTGCATTTACAAGTATCAAGATGTTTACAAGTGTAAGTTTATAAGGTTAACATGTTTCGCCCTAAAAGGTGTGAAATAAAGTAAAAAGGGGCATGGGAGAACTCACATAGAAGACTCACAAGTATAGTGATGGTTGTAGAGTACATAAGAAAGCTTGGATGTCAAGAGTCAAATGTGATGTCCTAAATGATAAAAAAACAATAACTTGAGGTTGGAATTCATTACAAGAAGTTAGGACGTTTAGAGAATGCTAAAAAGCGAAAGGTAGATTGAGAAAGGATTATTGCATCAATTTTAGATTCTGGACAGAATGTTTGGTATGTGTTTGAACAGGTTTTAAAAATAGAAGACGGTTTCATAAAATTATAAAATTTATACTTGACTAGTTCAAAGTCTCCCAGATAACTTTCATTCAGAAACAATTTTATGAAAAGATATTTAAATAGGTCAAACAAGCAGCACAAGATAGAAGGTGCTGAAATACACACTTATCTTGTGAAGGCTATTGATAAGTCGCCCGATTGAGTTTGAAGACGTATAAACTGTCATTAAGATGATATTCTGCCAGAATTATAGTAAGGCACTTATGTGCACTTTTAAAATCGTTAAAACATGAAACGGGTTAGAACATTTTATTATGTCAATATATGGTATATTAGTCTTTATTTAAGTTATAAAATATTCTAAGACTTTTTCATAGCCATCATTTAGAACAATAATCTTGTGGAATAACCGAATGTGGCGGTATAGCCGTCCATATGCAAACGAGATTCTTTGTTTATGTTAGTGTGTTGTTAGCTTAATTTAGGTATGTTAGTGATTGTTATAAGATTAATGATTATTAAAATGTTAATGATCAAATGATAATATTAAAATAAAAAGAGATTTGGTAGAAGAAATAATAATAGTAAGAACATAAAGTCATGAAAACAATTGGATGTTAGGATGATTAAAATGTATAATATAAAAGCAATAAAAGAATACCTTAGTATTAAGAATTCTTGAAATCTCTTGTAAAATAAAATTCTTCAAATTGATCATAACCAATGGATGAAAGAAAGATATGAGAGTGAGATTTTTAGAGAATGAGGCTATGAGCAAATGAAAAGTGAAGCCTAAGCCTTGCTTTTATACTTGAGGTTAGGAGGAGGTTATGAATGATGTTAATGGTGATTTATAAGTCTTTTAAAAGGTGTTATGATTGGAATTTGAAATAATATAAAATTAAATAATTTAAATAAATAAAAGAATAATTATAATTTTTAAAATTTAAATTCATGAAGACTCTAATTTTAACAACTATTTTTATAAAATCTTTATAGACTTTATAAAACCAATTTGAATAATCAATCAAATTATTTATTTGTTAATCTTTATAACTTTTATAAAACTTGTAAACTTTATAATTTGATTATTTATTTTCAGTATTTAAAATTCATAATTACTAATAAAACTTTATAAGTTTATTAAAATTCATTTTATAACTTTATAAGTTTTAATAAGTCTTTTCCATTTAGTTATTTGTTGTAACATGATTAATAAACTTTATAATTTTATGAAAAAGAATTATTTATCAATCAATAAGTTGATTACATATTTAATGTATTTAATCCATTTATTAAGTAAATTAATAATGGAAGCTCAATATGGGTTCGGATTTGGGTTTTAACTCGGAAAAATAGCGGATGTTACAGAGTCCCCTTGCTTAATCGTAGCCAATTGCTCATATGGATTCTGCACTTCAATCCACTAAAACGTTGCAATAATGTCACACTCCAATCTTGACGGCGGAATCATCGAGATGTGAGGGTTAATATTGTTCGCAGTCACATAACGTTATCTTTAAATGAAAATATTATTATCATAAGTTTCAACAGTGCAAGTTATAATCATAAGTCTCAACATCAATTAAACAAAACATAAGACAAAATAATCCCAAGTATTTTATTCTTTAATCTAGGTCCAAATCCTAGTTTTGTGCAAACTTCAAAAGATAACTTCAAGCTTGGGAATTTTCTGAAACATGTTAAAGATAAAGGTCAACAATGAAAGTTGGTAAGTTTCCAAGGGTTTAATATATATAATATATCAAAAGGTTACAAGTAACAATTCATGGTCAAAGATTATGAGTTATGCAAGTTTATAGAACACATATAGCTACAATCAAACCTCGACTAAGATTAAGGTTACAAGTTTATAACGATTGGCTAAGTGTACTCGGTTCCCATGATGAACAAGTCTGTCATCAGGAGCCGACAATACATCGGCTTTAGCACCAAATAGGTTTGTTAGGCCCATAAATCTATAACGTCGTCAGACTAGCAATAGTTAATGATTGTCAACATATAATGTATCTCATATAAAGCTCACAATAACACAAATAACCATGATAAAATATAATTATGAATTGCATGTGCGTTATAAGTATAACATGTTTACAAGTGTAAGTTGATAAGTTTAACATGTTTCACACTAAAATGATGTGAAATAATATAAAAAAGGGCAAGGAAACTCACATGGCAAATAAGTATAAAAATGATGATTATTAAGAAATAATAATAACTTTCCAATACAATCTTCACAAGGTACCTAAGAATACATATATTTACAAGATTTAACGTCTAAATAATAAGTTTAACGAGTTAATTGAGGACTAGAGTTCAATTTAATATTTAGGGCTTGTCAAATAATTATGTTTAAAAATATGGAACCAATTATATTTATTATAATCAAAGAAATTCGGTACATTTAGTATAAAGTTTTATATAACAATATAACATTTATAATAATTTTGTGTATATATATATATACAAAGATTTAAATAAAGTCTAATAAACATAATTTATACAATAATTTACAGGCAACGTTTGAAATAATCATATTTATGGAACAAAGTATTATTTAAGGTATGGATTTTTATATAAAAAAACAAACTATTTATATCACTTTTAGATTATTTATTAAAAGTATAAAAGTATATATTTTTAAGAAAATAATTCTCAGAAAAATAATTAAAAGTATTTTAGAAAAATCAGCTTTTATAAAATGGGTTTTTATAATTTAAAAAAAAAATAGAATTGGTTTTGAAGGCTAAGAGCCTTAAAAATAAAAACATGATGTTCCCTGGATTGGAACCGGGGACCTCCTGTTTGGAAGTCTCGTGTGTCACTAGTGAACCAAGGGCCATGACCGTGTTAGGTCTCGACCCCTAATTGTTAAAAACATAATTATCCATAAATGCCCAAATCCAACGAACCCTAGATTGTTCTTGGATCCAATTGAACCCCGATTCGATTCAATTACTAGTTAGGTTCATGGGGCTTTTGTTTCTCATGTTAAAACGAGTTCAATCATGTGCTTAATTACTCGAATTGAAGACAGATTGATAATGAACAATCGAAGAACAGTCGCAGCTATGTTAAGACTGGTTCAAGTTGTAAACGATAACAATAATCAAATCCGTGTTACACAAAGCTTCCAAGGATCTTGGTGAGCAAAAGACACATATCAATTTCAGGTCTTGAAGTCCGGAGAGTGGTGTTTGAGTATAGAGCAGGTCACGATGAAGGTGATGATCGAATTCGAAGTTTGTGTGTGTTTCAGGTGAAATTGGAGGTTGTAAACGTTTAGAGTTCGATAAACGATCGATTAGTTTCAGTTAATTTGTTTATTATTAGCTTTTAATGGTCGAACGACTATAAGATTAAAATACTTTGGTTATTTAATCGAATGAGGTTTGTAACCGACGTTTAAACGTAATTAAAATGTATAATCACGTTCGAAACGTACACTCTAATTCATTTGGAACGGTTTGGGGTCAAGATTTGTAGGGTTTCGGTGGTTTCAAGGCCGCCAGATCTCCGCCGGAGTTGTTATCGGAAAAGCGGGGAGAGAGAAAGGGGAGGGGGTTTGGATTTTACAATTTTACACAAATGGTCCCTGTAGTTTGATTTTTATTATTTTATGCTAAAATGGATGTTTAAAGTTTTAATTTGGCATAATTATCCCTCTGAACTTATTTAAACTTTAAATCTTATTATTTTACAACTTATTAATTATTTAACTTTTACAAGTTATTATTTCTATTATTATTATTATTATTTTAGCTTATTTTATTATTATTATTATTATTATTATTATTATTATAATTATTACTAACGTTATTATTATTATTATTATGGTTATTTTAATAAACTTAGTTATTAGCTTTTAAGTTAATGAATTAAAGTAAAAATAAAGAAACAATCATAAATTACCCCATAGCTTTATTAACGACAACAATGGTGGTTACAAGAATATAACGACATTAACTTTTAATTTAACAAAAATACAAGATGTTACAAATAACTCCGCCTGAAATTCAACCCATGACAGAGAAGGACGAACCAGAGATATAACCGTGAACCAATGTTGTGCCACACCAATCATACTCAATCGAGTGAGACGCAATCGCATATCATCGGAAGTGGAATTAAGAGTAAAATAGATGTTGGCCTTTTGAATCCAACCCTGGGGTCGAAGCCGGAGAACTCGGGAAGTTTCACCTTCTTCACCGCCCATGGCATATCCGATGAAGAATCCTTGGTGTCGGATTTACTACCGGAAGAAGAGGATTTCAATCCCGACGAACCCTAACCGGAATAATCACCCACTGTTTTCGATTCCTAAGCTTTCATCCAAGCGAGAACAACCTCCCGGAATTCGCACGATTCAGCCCGATCCTCTGTTAGAGAAACAAGAGACACCTTCATCTCCGAAACATCGGATTGGAGCAGAGAGATTTGGTGCTCGTGAGCATCCAAACGGGAGGTTTGATTCACCATAATTCCGGCAGATCAATGGTAGGTCGGACCAATGATGGGGTTTGTATTAAGAAAATGTAAGATAAATGTAAAGCAAGATGAAGAAAGCAATTTAAGAGTAGAAGGGAAATGATTGTATTCGAATGATTGAAAAGAAAACAGGAATTACAAATAACCAGGGCTAAGCCCTCTCTTCATGCAGAAGCAGGAGCTTGAAAATCATAACAATCAAAAAGTCATCCTAACCAAATTATTCTCAACTAATTATACCACTCCTCTTTTCCTGAAACAACTTCCTAGCTATTTTATATCTTTGCTCCTTCTAGAAAACAGGAAAACTAATTTGTGATCATTTTAAATTTTAGCCTAAAAAAAATATAATAATTTTTTGTAAAATTAGAAACTCGTATCGGATGTAAAATGTTGTACCGTCATATTGCGCGAGCACCATTTAGTTTTAATAATATCCCACTCAGAGAAGGGTTCTTAGAAGTTGACAGCGATTAACGTTTTTTCTATCTAAGAGGTTGACTTGCATCTTAATAATTACAAACAAAAATACTCAAATAGGATAATGGATTTACTTAAAACTGGCCAACGCCAATAACTATTAAATCTTTTATCCACTTTATTTCTATTTTTTGACATGGTTTTTCATACACATATCTTGAAACATTATGAGAGTTTAATGAGTACTTAATTATTTAGCTACTAGTTACAATGAGATACTTATAACAATTAAATATAGAAAGGTTTTGTGTTCAAATTTTATTTTAAACAAAAATACTATTCGGTTTTGAGTTTCTTCTATGATGAGGATGCTACTTAATTAGAAAACAAACAAGTAAGTCCAACTATGATAAGACATATCCTTGAAAAAAAACCCTTAAATGTTTAGCCTAACCGAGGATAGCTAAGGAATTTTTTATAAAATGGTATACTTTAGAGATAAAAAGTGAAAAATAGTTATTTGACCAGAATAATATGATTAATGCTAATACCGCTCTTTACATGAGCAGATTCTTCATAATCTAAAACTCCCAATAATTGGGTTGTCTGTCAATGTCAGAAACAACTCTTGACAAGAGCGGTTTGAGGAACTCTGTTACCTTTTGTTTGCCACCGTTACCATCCTCGTTTGCTTTGTTTATTACCGTTTCTTGCTTACATAAACGAGAAACTGCTCTTGCAAAGAGGAGTTTCTCACCCACTAAAGCTAATCAAGAAACCGCTCTGTTAGAATTTGCTTCTCCCTCAACCAAACAAAAACAAGAAACTACTCCTATTAAAACAGAGTCTCACCTATTAAAGCTCATATTTCCTTCTCAAACAAATAAATTTAGAAATTGCTCTTGCGAGAAGTAGTTTCTTACTAAAACCTAATGATAAAAGTTGGTGTGTGAAAAAAGTTGATATAGATGCATAATAATATGCGTATATATTAGGTGAACTTTAAAATATTAAGTAATTTTTTTAAATATCACTAACATTAATTTTTTAGAAGTTGGCACCTTTTAATATTCGTCACTTGACACCATTTAAAATTAGTATCTTAGTTATAATAACAAATTTATTGTACTTTGTTTTTATGCAATCATATCAGTCCTATCAGGATTGGTTTCTTTTTTAGCTTTAATGGGTGAAAAACTCCTTGCAGAAGCAGTTTCTTGTTTTATTAAAGCAAGAAACGATGATAAATAGAGCAGACGGAGATGATGACGTGGTAAACAGAGCAAACGGAGATGGTAACGGAGTTACTAAAACCGTTTCTGTCAAGAGTTGTTTCTGATATTGACTGACAACTCAATTATTGGGAGTTTAAGATTGTGAAAAAATTGTTGTTGGAAACTCAGAAGAACGATATTACCATTAACCACATAATTCTAGTTAAATAATTATTTTTCACTTTTTTTCTCTAAACTATACCATTTTGAAAAAAAAAATCGATAGCTAAGACTATAAAAACAATTGGATGGTATTCTCCAGGACCACAAACTTTTTTTGAAAGTATAAAATAACTTTAATTATAACACCGAAAAAAGAGTACTATGATACGTCTTTTTAAATGATTGGGTACTAGAAAAGTGACGCATGATCATAATTCATAAATACGAGCATGAATGAAAAACGAAGCATGTAATTATCTTTTTCATGATAAATTGATGAATTTTAGTTTTTTATTTATTTTTATAAACATGATGAATTTTACAAATTAGTTTATACTTTGTACCTGTAGGTTATTAAAGATGAAAGTGAAATAGATAAAATTGTGATTTACTTTTCTTCTCCATAGTTGGGAAATAAGTATTCTTTGTAGCTTATCCTTACAAATACCCGATATAATCAATAATACTTTACGAGGTGTGATGAGTTCTTTTGAAACTTATATGGTATCAAAGTCATCTTTTTCGGTTAAAACCATGCTTCTCAAAACAAAAAGGGATGTATATATATACTAACTCCTAGTTTATTTGTGAACTAGTTTCCTCTAGACGTTTATGCACTAAGTTCCTATCAAGCTTTACACTAACGGACATTTTTTATAGAACTCTTGTAATACCTATTTTTTTAAAAATTTACTGTTAAATAGTGTTTGCCTATCATCGACTTACTACAAGGATGCTAGATATGAACTTGAAAATAGATAAAAGTCTGATTTTATTTTATCTTTGTTTGTTATGCTATCTTTTTTATAATTAGAATTTTGTACTTGATTTTTCTTATATTTATTATCATTGTAACCCTATATACTAGTCATGATGGCTCGTGAATGGTCATAAACCCTACATAGGTTAATACATAAAAACTTGCTTACCTAGATAAATACATAATAATTTCTTAAATTAGGAAGCCCTTTTAAGGGTTCATAACCTCTTAATAATTATGAGGTAACCCTAACTTTAAATAGTTGAGAGTGATATCTTAATGGTTACCCGTTAAACATTTAGACTTAAGGTTCCTACTTTACCATTAATAAGTTATGACCCATTAAAAAATATTCTCTTAGTAACTATTAAGAAACTATCAAACAACCTATTAGTTAGTTGATTCATTAATTCTTAGACCATGCGCAACCGGGGGCGTTTACCCTCACAAAAACACGTTTGCCACTTGAACCACCCCTAGGCGTGAAACAAGTGTGAAAAGGAGAAGGCGTTAGAAACAAAACGCCTTAAAGACCACATGCAATCATTCCAATTACAAATATGAGAGCAATTTATATTAGTTACTTGGATAGATTATACTAAAAAGGTTAACTACAAATGATCTTTAATTCAAAAAGGTCAAGAAAGATCGTGGTTTGACACGTATACTTTTATTGTTTTAAAGAGTATAATAATTTGGTTATTGTGTCAAATATATAAACTCACTGTATCATATACTTTCATTTTGTCATATATTTTACATCATTTGTTATGCGTATTAATCATTTAGGTTTTACGTTTTAGATTATTTTATATTATTTTTGTCATTGTTTTTATAGATTATAAACTTGTTATCTATCATTATGTTTTATAATTAGAAATACATAATGACATAGTGTCACCAATTTATTTCTCAAACTCATATTATTTAAGATAACATAATATGTTATTTTTGTTATTATTTTTAATAAATTATATAAACCTTTTATCTTTTACTATGTTTTACCATTAGAAGTACACAATTATATTATTTCACCAACGTATTTATCAAAACTTCAAGCTAACACAATGATTATTAAAAGACACAATGACACATATTAGAGATACATAAGAATGTTATTCCATCATTATATTTTTTTTAAAATTATTCATCATTTTAATAAAAGCACAATAATATTAAAAAATACAATAACTAACAAAAATACACAATGAACTGTACTAAAGACACAATAACGAGATATGAGCTTAATAATATATTCTTTTATTTTTTATATAACAATAATGTACTCATCTTAAAAATAAAAAACGCTTGTTTTATGGTGTAATTTTTATAAAAATATTGTCATACATAAAATTTATGAATGTTTAAAAATAGGAGACCGTGTAAAAGTCAACAAAAGTGACTATTTCTTAAATTCTCCTCTAACAAAATTTTTCCTATAATTTAATCTCAACCATTGATTAATTAGATGGATGATTGCGATTACTTCTTATAATTTTTCGTTTTAACTTTACGGTTCCTCTACCACTTAGTTTTATATTGATGTATATTTTATTTACTATAAATAATTTACGTATATATCACAATTTACTTTGAAAACATTTTTTTTATATTGATATACATTTTTTTCATTTCCTATAATTTATTTTTTTTATTTTCGGAAAAATAAACTTTTGTTTTTACGTATATCTCATGATTTGAAGCAAGAGTATAAGTATTTTCAATGACTCGATAGTAAGAGTAAAGCTATGATTCAAGAGTATAAAATATATGACATCGAATGAAATATTATATATTTATTATCTTATTTATTTTTTATAATGAAAATGAAGTTTAAATTTTATTTTGAGCCTATAATTGTTCACGTACTTTTTCTAAAATGATAATAAATTTTGTGTTTATATTTAGTAATTACATAAACATTGATTTAAAAACAATTAGATAATGATTTAAAAACTATTAGAACCAATGTAATGGGGCGTTTTGTCCATCACATGATGTTGGAAAACGATCGCAACACCACCCTTGTCGACATTTTATGGGCGTGAAAGGTAGGTGGTGTTACCACCATAATGCCGAATGATTTGTTTTGAATTTGTGTTATTTGGTGCAATTAGTGTGAGATCTTGTAGAGAATTGACCCGAATTAGGAAATTACAGAGTAAATAGGCCTAGGTTTTCACAGAGAGTCATCGGAGTGGACATCTCCGCCCAACAAGTTGCCGCAAAGTTGGCGGAGCTTGTCCCAATGGTAGTAGTAAGAGAAGACGCCGTTGAGGTTGAAAACAACGACGAGGAGCAAAACAGTAGAGGGAAGTTGATGACCAGGCTAGATGAGTATGGAGTGGACTCTTTTAACTTCACAACTTCAGTGTATGTATGTATGTATGTATAACTATTGATGAAGAATTGAAGGTGAAGATCAAGGATTGAAGGTCAAGGATTAAGGATATTGTTGTTGTGTCGCAAAATTAGTGTGATGAAGATGTAAGAATGGTGTTAATGGAGTTATGTGTTGATGGAGGAGTAGGGGTGGGGGTGTATGTATATAATTACAAGGTTAGTATCCCGTGTATTACACGGGTTAAATAAATAAAATATTAAATAATTAGTAATGAAAAATTATTAATTATAATATGATATTTTGAAATATAATATGATTGAATTTACCTTATAGAGTAAATTACCATTTGCATCCCTGACATTTGTTCATTTTAACCATTTGCATCACTACGGTTTCCAAATTGTCATCCGGCCCCTGACGTTTTATTTTTATTTCCATTTGAGTCCAATACACTAACGATGTTAGATTTTTCCGTTAGTTTTAGTGAAATGACAATAATAACCTTATTAATTAAAAAATTCACCCATCCACACCCTCATCCCTTTTATACTATCTCTATCTTCTCCATCTTCTCCCTCTTTATTTCTCTTCAACAATGCTCCGATCTTCACCTCCTCGATCTCGTGACTCCTCTCCTTCCGATTATTATTATTATTACTATTAATGTTCTAAAACCCTAGCATCAGCAACCGCATTGACGATTGAGGCGAAGAGCAACTCTTCGGTGAATCAAAGCCAAAATCACACCTATTCTTCTTCATATAGGCCTCATCCGGTGACGAAAACCTGAAACTCGAGTTCAAATCATCGACGACATTGGGAGAGGTGGCCTACCGTAGTCGTTGGTGAGCACGAGATCAAAGAACGAGTCTTCGTCGTCAATGGAGGGATCGAAGTCGTTGGAGGTCAGTGGATCTCGGGCACCGGAGATTCTCCAGAACTTTAGCAAGCTGAAAACGTCCATTGTAGGGATGGGGGTGGTTGTGGTGATGGTGACGGGGGTGGTTGTGGTGATGGTGACGAGGGTGGTTGTGGTGATAGTGATTTGAAGAAGATGATGTTGATGAATAGGACCCACAATGTTTTTTATGTTATTATTTAATACTAAGGGTAATTTCGTCTTTTTAATAATAATTTTAACAGAAATCTTAACAGTGTTACTTATTTGAACTCAAATGGAGATAAAAATGAAACGTATAGACTCAAATGAAGATAAAATGAAACGTCAGGGGCTGGATGGCAATTTTGAAACCGTAAGGATGCAAATGGTTAAAATGAACAATATTAGGGATGCAAATGGTAATTTACTCTTACTTATAAGTAGGGACTATAAGTAATAAAACAATGATATTATTTTTCTTTGAACTTTTTTTCTAAATTATTTTTACCTAAAAGAATTTAAAAACTTTGTTCAAAATTAAAAAGTTTCAAGAAAATGTCATTTCCTAAAATTTTTCTTACTATAACTTTAAATTTTAAATTTTTATGGTTCATAACAAAATTAATTTCTAAAACCACTGATTTTAAATATTTTGTACTTTAAAGAAGTTTGATTTATAGAAATTATACAAAAAATTGTTTCTTTAGAAATTATATTTATAAAAGAACTTTTTTTTTTAATTTATTAAAAACTATTTTAATATTAAAAAATAAATAATATAATTAGTAGTTAGTGTAAATATTTAATATGATAGAGAATCAGAAAAATTAAACTTAGTAGGTTTAATATTGTGACAAATGATAACTTAAAGTCTTCTTTTATTAGAGTAAATAGATTAAAAGGGCATTAAACATTTCATGTGTTTTTTACTTAAAAGAATATGTTGAGTTGATGTTGATATGATGCAAAGTGCCTTTTAAATGATATTAACATCACTCATAGTCTTACACATTTTGTGAGTCAAAAAATTCATGCTGACTAGGGCTGTTCACGAACCGAACCGAACCGAACACAGCTCCGCTCGAACTCGGTTCGGTTTCAAACCGAACGGCTCGGTACGGTTCGAATTTACAAATTCAAGCGCAAACTTCATGCTCGAACTCGGTTCGGTTTTAAACCGAGCGCTCGGTTTCGCTTGGTTTTGCTCAGTTTTATGTTACAATTAGAAACAAATTTCACAGAAACAAAAACCCTAAAAAGCCAATATCAAATATTAAAAAATTAGATAGCTCACAGGCAAAAACCCTAAAAAGCCAATATCAAACAAATTTCACACAAACATAGAAACAATAAAGCCAATATTAAACCTTATAATCATCTAGCAAATTTCACAGAAACAATAAACCCAATATCAAAAAAAATTTGCAGAAACACTTTTGTTAATGTATAGTTTATAGTGCTTTTACCTTGTAAACTATCTTTCAAAGACAAGTTCGCAGGCTGGTCTGAGACGCTCGCGGTCGGAGATGGGTCGCAGCAAGGTCGGAGTCTTGCAAAGGGGGTCACGGTCGGAGATGAGGGAGGCAGCAGTGTTTGCGGTTGTAACATCTTGTATTTTTGGTTAACTAATAGTTAACCTCGTTTATTCTTGTAAGGACTATTAATGCTTTTCATGAAACCTTTGGGCTATTTGTGTTTATCTCTTAGTTAGTCTTTAATTCTTTAATATAAAAAGTTTATAGCTTATTTATTAAATTAAACAAAATAACATTTCTAAAGGATTATAAAATAACTAACAATCATAATAACTATAATAATAATAATAGTAATAATAATAATAATAATAATAATAATAATAATCTCTTGTAATAATAATAATTATGTTAATAATAATAATAATAATAGAAATAATAACTAATAAAACTTATATAAGTAATAAGTTGTAAATGAGTTAAAACTTAAATCAAGGAAGTTAAGGGGGATGTTTTGTCAATTAATAAACTTTAAATGTAGTTTTGAGCATAAATTAATAAAAACCAAACTGAAGGGACTAAAAATGAAATTTCTAAATCCCAAACCCCACCCCCATTTCCCTTTCGCGTTTTTCCGACCGGCCCTCCGGCCACCGCCGGCTGCGGCTCCGACGACCTCTAAATCCACTCGAAACTCTTCAATTTTAATACCAAAAGATCCCAACCGGTTTACCAACGCATTTAGAACTCAATTATGATCGCTAATTGAAATTAAACAACCGTTATGAACCTTAACAAGTCGGGAAACGGTCGCGTACATCAAACGAGTCGTTCGAGCATTAACCTCCAACAATAGTCTAATTAATCGAACATAAACAATCATGTACCTAATACTAAAAGATTGCAACTCTCAATTGCATCTGAAACAAACGCTAACATTCCTTTCGAGCTCCACCTTAACCGCGAACCTGCAACCACGCAAACACCATCACCCGGCCTTCGAAACCTGAAATTGATTGAGGGCTGTGATTCACGAGCGTTCCCCGAAGCTCCACACGAAGTTAATCGGATTATAATCACCATTTGATCATAATCGAGCTCTACGTTGGTCGCGACTCGTTTCTAACCGGTTCATGCCAATCTAATCTTCAATTCAGGTAATCTAACTTATGTACATACTCGAAATTACATGGGGAATCAAAGCCCCATGTTCATTCCTGTAATCGTTATCGAATTGATGTTTAATTTTGGGATTTGTTGAATTAGGGTTCTTAGAATTTGGGGTTTTTGGTTTTAGTTATGTTTTAAAAGAAGTTAAAACCAAAGTAAACCAAGGCCAAGGCCCTGGTTCACTGGTTAAGACACTTGCAACATCAACATGAGGTCCCAGGTTCAAACCCGGGCACCCTCATGTTTTTTTAAGGCTTTCTAGCCAATAAAATAACTATGGAAAATTTTTAATAAATATAAAAATAATTTTTATAAACTTTAAATATTTTATAGACATCAACTAATATATATATATATATATATATATATATATATATATATATTTAAAATAATTAACTAACTTTTTCTTAATAAAAGTTTTTAACAAAGGTTATTCGTTGTTTATTTCTATTAATATGGATTCCAAATATTAAATAATAATTATTATTATTGGTCCAAATGTTACTTTTTAAATCATGATTATTTTAAAGTGGTTATTTAAATTTTATATTTAAACGTTAATACTTGTTACAAAAGGTTTTAATTTCATTTTCCCTATTAAATACATAAATGGTAAATTTCTTATTAAGATATATAACATACTTACAAAAAAAATCCCCAAATATTACTAAAACCCTAGCTCTTGTTAAAACATTAAATTTACTATAGTTAAAAAAATCTTGTGTATTCACATTTTAGGTGTATTGTGAAGTGCTACGTTGAAACGACGTTTAATATTCTATTTTAATCCTCAAATATATACATATTGATCAGATGAGTATTTTCATACCCCTTTTTAGTTTATTTCACACTTTGGGGTAAAACATGTTACTTATAACTTTTGCACTTGTAAACTCGTTTGATACTTGTAAACTAATGGCAATTACTTACATGTTGTGATTAGATGACCTTTGTAACTACCATGTAATGTCGATTATATGTACACTCATTAACTATTGCTAGCCTGGCGACGTCATAGATCTATGGGCCTGACAAGCCTGCTTGGTTGATCCAAGTACACTTAGCTAATCGTATATGCTTGTAAATGTTTGAGACTTGTAAAACTTTGTCAAGATTTGATTGTGTATTCTGTCTTACATCTCTAGTTTACTATGTTCTCTAACTTACAACATGAATTGCCATCTTTTATATACTTACGTATTGCAAACTATGAAAATCTCACCAACATTATTGTTGACCTTTTATTTTTAACATGTTTTAGGAAATACTCAAGCTTGATTTCTACTCTTTGAGGCATACACATCTAGGAGTGGACCTAAATAAATAAATAAAATTACTTGTTGCATCTTTTGTTATGCTTTTAATTTCTTTGAGACTTATGGTGGGGCAGCCGGAAGGGGGAGGTGGGAATGTATTAAAAAGTTAAGAAGATGTTAGAAGACCTAAGAAGTGGTAGGTTCATGTCTTCTCCACGCAGACGTCAGGAAGATGTTTTTTAATGAAAGATTTTCCAAAAACCTAAACATCTATAAAATCCAACGTTTACACGGGGTTGCGTAACGCAGTCAAAAGAGGTCAGAAGTACTTATCATAAAAAACAAGCATCCTTTAAGTCTAGAGGACACCGTTTTATAAAGTTGTAAATGTGTGTTTTTGTATATTTGAAATACATCAGGTCGGTGTAGATTAATTTTAGAGTACATTTGGTATGGGGTAGGGGAGGATGCAATGTGTAAGCGGGGAGAGAGAGAGGCACCCTATACAATAATGTTTTCAGAACCGAATCAGACGTCGAACAATACGTCTTACTGGTTTGATGATCGAACGGATTTAAGAACCTGATGACGTCATAATTATATATGTATTAATATCATATATAGTTATATATAATTCAATATTTGTAATTTATGTGTGTATTTTATAGTTTTAAGACTCAACAATAAATATACATCCAACACTGAAATTAATCATCCGACCTATCCGTTAAACCCGTTAAAATAAAAAATAAATAAATACAAAATAAAAAAATTGGAAATCCGGTCCGAACCGATTTCTGATTTCTGGTTCAACCACCGAACCGATTTCAACTACCCGATTCTTGAAGGAAAAAATGATTTGGGTTGGATCGAACGAATAACCCAATCGAATTCCAATCGGACCGGCCGATCCAATCCGAGCGTGACATCATTGCCGTACAGCACAAAAATGCAGAGCAAAAAATTAGATTTTTTTGAATTATACAAGTTAGGGGCAGATTTGTAGAGCAGGGGGGCCCACTTCATAGTATATTCACGGTGGAAACAAAACAGAGGATAAAATTTCGAAGTTGTTTTAATTGCCTTTAAGTTACTTTCAATTTCTTTGTTATATCAATTTTTTAGTTTACTTTATGTATACTAAATTTATCTAGCATATCTCCACTCATAATTAGTGATTTATTGCATTTTATCATCATTTGTTGATTTTTCTTACCCGACCCGTTTGACCGTCTGTTTTGATCAAATCATTTCATGCCCACCTAAAAGTTTTTGTATACGTCACTGGTAAAAGGTAATGAAATGAATAAGAAAAAAAATAAATGAGAGAATAAAATGAATCATTACGTCTTTTTATCATGTTTGGTTACCCTGCAACAATAAAATAAGTCATTACCTTTTGTAGTTTGTTAGGTATAAAAATATAAAGAAATCCAATACAATGGTGGTTATGGTAGTGACGACCAATAGTGGTGGTGGTGACTGTTGGTGGTGGTGGTGGTTGCAGTGCTGGTGTTTGTCGGTGGTGGCGACGACTGTGGGGTGACGGTGGTGGTGGTGGCGATGGCGATGGCTATGGTGCTGGTGGTGGCGGGCGATGGCGGAGTAGGATGGTGATGATAGTTGTGATGGCGGTGATGATGGTTATTGTGTTGGTGGTGTCTGGTGTGGTGGTGGTGGTTGCAGTGCTGGTGTTTGTCGGTGGTGGCGACGACTGTGGGGTGACGGTGGTGGTGGTGGCGATGGCGATGGCTATGGTGCTGGTGGTGGCGGGCGATGGCGGAGTAGGATGGTGATGATAGTTGTGATGGCGTGATGATGGTTATTGTGTTGGTGGTGTCTGGTGGTGGTGGTGGTGGTGGTGGCCGGTGACGACCTATCTTAGTGGGCAATGGTGATGGTAGCCGTGGTGGTTGGTAGTGGCGTTCAGTGGTGATGGACGTCTTGGTGGGTGATTGTGACCTGTGGTGGTGGTCATGCCTAGTGGTGGTGGCCAGTGTAAATTGTGGTAGTGGTCGTGATGGTTGGGGGTGGTGGCCGGTGGTGTTGGTCGGCGATAAGCAGTGATGGTGGATGGTGGTGGTTGTTATGGTGGGTGGGTGTGGTGTTGGTGAGTATAGAAGAAAGAAGAAATAAAATGAATGAAAAAAGAGAGTGGATGAAACGAATTAAAACGAATAAAATTACTTATGTAATGGTTAATTTGTTATCTTCATCAAACATACATATATTTTTTTATTTATGTTTAATGGTTCATTTTATTGCGAATTTTATTTTTGTGTACCAAATGTTATTTTAGAAATAAAAAGATGGAGGAGAAAAATTTGATAAGAGAACTTGTTGTCCCTTAGTCTAACCACTCGTCGATATATACAGTGGTGGTTATTCTCGAACAACTGGTATGTAAAGAACTATGATAATCGTATTAATCATCGTGCTATTTATTATATGAATTGGCATGAGTGTATGTAAGTTTTAATATGTTAAGTTTTAGTTAAAAAAATATGTCAATATGGTATTGATAATCTTTTTAATCATTGTAATATTTATTATAAGAATTTGTTTGAGTGTATGTAAGTTTTAATATTCGTTTTAATTAGTATCAAGCCTCTCGCGTTGTATGGGATGTAAAACCGTATCAAGTATTACCAATAACACATTAGCGCCAATGACACATGACATCGAAAAACTCGTTTTAAAAAACGAAATAAACCAAAAAAATAAAAGTTGAACGGAAAGTAGAGGTTGAAACGTTAAATTACGCAGCGAAACACATAAAACGAAAAAATACATCGAAAGAAAAATAAAAATAAAAACGTTGAGCTACACAAGCAAAACGTATAAAGACGAAAAAATGAAACCGTACGAAAAGTAGACGTAAAAACTTTTACTCACGCAGGCGAACGTAAAATATATAAAACAATAAGTAACCTATCTTGGACCAACATGTTGTGACGAACCATCAGCCACGTGGCGTGTGAACTCGTAAAATTTAAATCGAAACATAAAATAAATTTTTAAAAAAATGTAAAATACATGGGACCAAAGTTGAAAGTAAAAAAATGTTTGAGTAAATTGTAAAATATATAAAAATGTTAGGTTAAAATAATAAAATGTTAAGATTAAAAAAAGTAACTATAACCTAGTAAACATATGATACAAACACTATCAAACACAAATCACTTGATAGGCATAAAGTATCACACCACTATGCACAAATCATTTGATAATTAGTATTATATATATTATATATAACTTTGAGAAAAAAATTATGTCAATATCGTATTCATAGTCCTTTTTATCTTAATACACACATGCATACACGATATAAATATGTGTATATGTATATATGCACATTTTTATACTTTTTATAAGATTTATGAGACATGTAAACTTTAAAAAAAGTGAAAAGGAATTATACAAAATCATAACCAACCTATTAGATCTTATCAATAGCCAAGTTAGTGACGAGATCTTAGTGGAGTAGGGAAGGTAACAAACATTATCTCTACTACAATTGATGAAATAAATATTGTAAAAAAGACCCCCAACTATAAAGTAATCAACAAAGAATATAGACAACACTAAGCAGAGCAGAGTACAATGACAACATAGTAGATCATTCAAAGCGCATCATGTACAAAAAGAATCGGCAAAGAGTAATCACAACACATAATGAGGGATCAATATACGATTATGCAATAAACAAGTAATATACACTAGATCATATGTCATTCATGCCCATACACATTTGAAGCACATATAGAGGCAGCAGACGATGAAGTGATATCAAGAAAGTGATAGTATGCAAAAGCTACTAGAAGGATGATAAGCCACATGAATCATATCATACTACTCTAATACAAAAATATCTTAAGAGAACATTTGACATAGTTTTATATTACTAAAAGTTTTGTTTTCTGGTCCAAACTTATTTTTATCTTTTCATGACAATTAATAATTAACACGGTAATTTATTCGTACTTTTATGACTACCGTTTAATTTTTTATTTATTCAAAGAAACTATTCATTGTTTTCTAATTTATTTCTCCTTTGCAAACGGAAAAATATCATATATATTATACATTAGGTTAATAATCTGTATATTACACGGGTTGAATAAATAAAATTAATAAATAATTATTAATAAAAATTTGTGAATTAAAAACCATATTTGAAGATAAAATATGATTATAATTGCAAATTAATAGTTATTTCAAGTAAATAAATAATGGATAGGTTATAGATAGATAGATATATAGATAAATAGATAGTCTAGAAACTCATTTATTAAACGGATTATAGTTAGTAATAAACACGAAAAGTTCCACTACGATGTTTTAATATAAGATATGCATAAAATTATATATGCGTATTTGTTCAAAAGACAAAAAAATAATACTGTTTATAACTCTCTTATCTAAATAGTTTTATTTTTAATATTTATTTTAAAATTTTCTTATAAAAATTTATTTATTATAAAAATCTTGTTTATTAAAACTAAAGTTTTTAATTATTCAGATTGTTTTAATAAAACTGCTTTTAGAAAATTCATATTTTTTATAATTATTTTAAAAGAGGAGTGATTTAAAATATTTTGTTTCAAAAGGTTCAATATTTTAGAAAAGATATGAATTTTAATTTTCTTAATAAAGTTTATTTTTAAAAACATAGTTTGATTTTAAAGAAATATAGATGGAAGAGAAAAATGTATCAATTGACCAAATTAATTTTTACGAAGAGAGGGAAATTGTTTGAGTGTTTAAATTACTTTAATATCTTTTTGGAGAGAAATAAATTGAGAATATTTAAAAAAATGACAAGTGTAAAAAAGATGATTTAAAAAGATAACAAGTGGCATAAGAAACATTTTTTTGTTAATATCTATAGATTTGGAAAATGTGGTATACATGAAAAGTTATTATTAATCATTATTATATACATGTTTATATTTATATCTTTTTATCATCCAACTCGTGTAATTCACAATTTTTTAAGGCTAGTATACTGATACATAACTACGACATATACAACATATATTTGGACACTCCCCTAAATGGTTTTAACCTTAATCTTACATCTTCAACTATGTATATATTGATTATTAACTTTGTTATGCATCATGAGTTGTACATATGCTTTAGCGGATTATACCCATTTTGTATTATCATTATTATTGAACTTTTGTGTATTGACCCAATACTTTACATCTTTTATAATTAGCCTCAATATTTTATACTTTATCTTTGATTCCTATACTTTTCATATTTTTACAAATTTTCTATTTTACATCTCGGTCTAAAATTTTCAAGTTCACATGCTTTAACATACATGTGTGGTTCAACCTTTTACTCTTATTTTTTCTCATTCAACTGTTACATCGCAACGCGCTGCTCTTAGATCGACTTTCTTTTTTTTGTATGTTTTACGTTTAACTGCGTGGTTCAATTGTTTACGTCTACTTTTCATTCAGTTTTATTGTTTTCATTTTGTATTTCTCTTCTAAGACGAGTTTTTTTAATGTTGTTGTTCACTAATAGTGTGTGTCACTTGTTTTACTTGATACGAATTTACGGTTCCATTAAAACACGAAAAGTTTAATAGTAGTTGTAATGTATTTTCAAAATTGCAAGTATCTTTAACCTAACATTGACCCCACAAGCAACACAATAAATCCTCTTGTCCCACCCCTGCACAAAAATCCAATAAGAGCTAACACCAAAATAATATCTCATCACTCAATATCACTCACTCCATCGATAGATACTCGCTAAAACCTCAACAATCAACACTCAAACAGTGGGAATCTGACCCGAAATCTCGATGGATTTACGCGAACAGATGAAGGGTTTCATCAGCAACAGATGGCTGATTCTGGTGGCATCAATGTGGGTTCAATCGTGCTCGGGGATCGGGTACATGTTCGGCAGCATATCGCCGGTGATAAAGAAGACGATGGGCTACAACCAGCGGCAGATTGCGATGTTGGGTGTGGCTAAAGATGTTGGTGATGCGATTGGGTTCGTTGCTGGTGGTTTGTGTGAGGTGGCTCCCATTTGGTGGTTTTGCTCATCGGTGTGGTTCAGAATTTGGTTGGGTATGGTTTGGTGTGGCTCACTACTATACACATCTTGCCTGAATTGCCGTTGTGGGTGGTTAGTTTTTCTAACCATTGGCTTCTTATTAGTTTGGTTTAACCGTGAGAATCTGTTATCGGAAAACTCGCCGGCTTGACCCGACACGTGGTGTGCATGTGAGTCTGAAAACAGCTGGACTGAAAACAGCTGGACGAAATTTTAATAGTACATACTGATTTTAACACTTTGGACCTTACTCACTAAAAAAATCAGATTTTAACATGATATATAAAAAATATCGTCATCTCAATTTGAATCCGTAAATCTATCAATTTGAATCCGTAAATATATATATATATATATATAACTAATTCTGTAAATATAGTTTACGGATTAATACAAAAAATATTGTAATTACATAAAAATTAAAATTATATATATATTAAAGTAATTTCGTAAATGTAGTTTACGGACTCAACTAACGGCATAAATGTTTAGCAAACGGAAGTGGTTTCCGTAAACCACATTTACGGATTCAATCATTAAAATCTGTGATTTCGTAAATGCTATCCACTGAACACCTACTTTTCAATAACTTTAAAAAAAAACAACCCATAAACAATCATATCTTCCTAAAAATACCCATTTTAAAAAAATCGTCATCTCATACTATTAGACCAAAAACATTGTTTTTCTAAACTATTAAACTAATTTTTGTGAAATAAACAGTTTAAATTGGAGGATTTATTGGTTTAAAATGATAAGTTTTGGATAATCTTTTTAAGAATTGATTATGTGATTGGTATTTTTTCTCTTTTAGATTTTTAAAATATTGTAATTCGTCAAACATTCGTGCATACCAGTCAGCAATCAACACAACACATTCAAGTATTTGTAGTGGAAAAATGATTGTTATAGGATCGCATACTCTAGTGCAAATAATCTTTCGAGGATTTTTTTTCTAACTAGCAAAAACTCGGTGTTTTTATCGCTATTTCATGTGAAATCTTATGTTATCTACTTATTTTGCATTTTTATTTGTAACTTCAAAGAAATAAAGTGTCAAAAATCATTCAACATTGTATTGTAGTTGCACACATAACATAGTCTAAAAAGGGGTATGTTAGTTTGGTAATGCATTAAGATTCAAAACGGGTCGGGTCGGGTATGCAATTTCATATAACAAAAGTGTAAGAAATCATTCAGGATTGTATCTTTGTTATTATAGTAGTGGTGTTATTATAGTAGTGGTGTAAACATGGTATGCAGGTTGAGTTTGGTAATAAGTCAAAACGGGTTGTGTCGGATTGACCCTGGACAATTTTGGTCCTAAAATTTGAACTTTATGACGAATAATTAGTGGGTCAATGATGATTACTGAGTTTATGTTAATATCAACATTAACCATGTGTTCTAATACAATTACTTAAAGGTGCTATGCATTAAAAATACACTTTGGGTGGCTAATATATATCAATTTCTTTATAAGTAAATAGGTCAAAACTGTCATATGTAATGTGTCAAACATACGCTATTTGAATGATTTTCTATGTTTTTCGTCCAAATAGACCTGGCAATTTGGATCCAAGTTGGTATATTTGGGTTGAAATGGGTAATAATAATGAAGTAATGAGTTAGATTGAGTTAAGTTATATTTTTAAGAGGGTCAAGTTGGATAAATTTAAAACAAGGAAAAGTTATAAACGGGTCAAGATGGGTCATAAGAAAACAAGGATTGGATCAGGATGGATAAATTAGATATTCTCATAACCCATCTTTCTCCACTTCATCTTTTCTCCAAAATCCACACATAGTCTCGCATCTACATGATAGCAATAAACATGTTGGTTTTATGAACGGGTCAAGATCGGTTTACGGGTCATATAAGATGAACGGGTCGGCAACTGGGCGTCATAAACTAGAGCTGCATGATGGAGTAAAAGACCACAATATAACTGCACAACCCATGTCTATTATCACCATGCAGTTTTTTTATTTATTTTATAGCTATTTGCTTAAAGTTTAATTTTAAATGTGTTTGTCTAGGTTTACCTTAAGGTACGGCTGTTCACGAGCCGAGTCGAGCCAAACTGAACGGAGCTTTGCTCGTGCTTGGCTCGTTTTCAAACCGAATCGAACGAACATTTTTCGAGCGAACGTTGAGCGGTTTGAACAACCCTACCTTAAGGTATTAGAGTAATACTTAGTTATATTGCATTGGGCTTGATCTATGTATGGAATTGTTAATCAATATGGTTTTTTTAGTCTAAACCCATTTTGACCCGACCCATCCTGACCCAAACTCATCTTGACCTGAATCCATTCTAACTCATTTTTAAATTAGTAACCCAAACCCATGATGATCCAAACCCTTTCTGACTTGGCACCCGACCCGTCCATCTTGGCAGGTATACGTCCAGTTACCGTAGCTATGTGTATAAATAATCATTAAAAGTTTTGGTTTTTATTTGCAGTTATGCATTTGCATATTCGTCGGAACAAATGGCGAAACCTACTTTAACACAGGAGCTCTTGTTTCTGGTGTTCAAAACTTCCCTAAGAACCGCGGTCCTGTGGTAGGGATCCTTAAGGGTTTTGCTGGCTTGAGTGGTGCAATCTTAACTCAAGTTTATATTGTCTTTAATTTTCCAAATCAAGCTTCAGTCATATTGGTGGTTGCAGTGGCACCCACAATCGTAATTACTTCGTTAATGTTCATAGTTAGACCCGTTGGAGGACGTAAACGAGCTCAACAATCCGATAACACGAGTTTCTCCTACCTTTACTGTGTTTGCATCATTCTTGCAGCATATCTTTTAGCTGTTTTGATACTAAATGATGTGACCCATTTGACCCAAACCACCATCACTTGGCTCACAATCGGGCTCTTGGTTCTCATATTACTTCCCGTTGCACTACCCGTTTTCTTGGTTTTCTTCTCGTCCTCAAGGCCCGAGAATCATTTTGAGGAAGCCCTTTTAAACGAGGACCAAACGAGAGAAAACGAGGTGGCTTTTAGTGAAGTAGAAGATGAAAAGGGTTCAGAAGTTGACTTGCTTTCGCCTAGCGAAAGACAAAAGCGAATAAACCATCTGCAAGCCAGATTGGTGCAGGCTGCAGCTGATGGAGCCGTGAGGGTGAAACGCAAGAAGGGTCCACGAAGAGGGGAGGACTTTACGTTAATGCAGGCCTTGGTAAAAGCTGATTTTTTGCTTATGTTTTTCTCTTTGGTTTTGGCTTCAGGGTCGGGTTTGACCATCATCGATAACCTTGGTCAAATGTGCGAGTCTCTTGGGTACAAAAATACTCATATCTTTGTTTCCATGATTAGCATTTGGAACTTTCTTGGTCGTATTGCCGGCGGATACTTCTCTGAGATGATTGTCAGGTGCGTTTTTCACCTTTTCATGAAGTTATTTATCATGTGGCGGATCCAAGATTCTTGACTGAAACCTATACTTAGAGGTGGTAAAATGGGCAGGGGGGAAATGGGTCGGTCGGGTTGACCCTAAACACTTTTTGTTAAAAAAGATTAAGTTTTTTGATGATATATAGTCTGTGGATATGATTATAGAAGTTATATTTCAACATAATATTACTTTTGTATTCATTAAAAATGTGGGCGGGTCAACCCAACTATGGTTAACATGTACATAAAAATTACTTGAATTGACTCGTTACCCAACTCGTCCATTTTGTCACCTCTTCAACATCTTGTCTATGTGCACTGACAAATGTTCTTGCATAACAGAAAACATGCATACCCGAGACCTGTAGCAATGGCTGGAGTTCAACTCGTAATGGCGGGTTCACTTTTCTACTATGCAATGGGTGCACCTGGTGCTATTTACGTCGTTTCGGTTGTAATGGGCTCATGCTATGGAGCCCATTGGGCCATCGTCCCCTCAGCAGCCTCAGAACTATTCGGTTTAAAGAGTTTTGGAGCCCTTTATAACTTCCTCACACTCGCAAGCCCAGCGGGCTCTCTCGTCTTCTCTGGTGTCATTGCCAGTGGGATTTACGACTACGAAGCAAAGAAACAAAACTCCGTTAAATACAACACTTTTAATACCGAAGAAGAACTCACTTGCTATGGGACCGTATGTTACTCGCTCACTTGTGGGATCTTATCAGTTCTTTGCCTAATCGCGGTTGCTTTGAGTATGGCAGTTGTTTATAGAACCAAAAGAGTCTATGCACAGTTGTATGGAAATTCACAAACTTAGAGGTGTCCTTGGGTTTTATGATGAACTTCTCTGTTACAGAATTGCTCGCGTTTTTGCAATCGGGTAAGACTGAAACCGATGAGATTCAGAAAGAATGTTGATTTATGAGGATGGTTAAACCTGTAGGCTTCAGGGTTCCCACACAAGCAGGAAGAATTCATGTTGGTAAAGTGTATGTAGAGTGGTTAATAAAGTGTATGTGACCATTATTTTTTATTCTTGTAAAGTGATGAAAAACTGAGCTTGTTATCGTGTTATCTCTCTCTCTCGTACTATGGTTGTAAGGCATGCTTATTATAGCTTTCGACACGTTTAGTAGCTTCCGACCCAGGCTTTCTATTATGGGTATTGTAACACCTATATATTTAATAAGAATTATGTATGTGGAGATCCTGTTTATGAAGCATAATGGTAAATCGCGAGTGTACTCGCGAGTTATGACATATACAATCCAGTAGTGTTTTTGGAATGATAATTAAGTTGAAATTTACGCAGCTTGGCAAAACGGTGTAGGGTCATATAACGGGTTCCTTTGTAAGTAAATGTGTGACTTGACACAAGCGATGATGGTGATAGCGAGACATCAGTGGCAACTGATTGTGACTAAAAATCTAAATGGTTGTATCAGATATGCGTGGTTGATGAAAAACCATATGGAAATTGGTAATCGATAGAAACCGATAAGTGATAACTCATCCTTAGTGGTAATGGAGATTAGTACCAACTAACACCAACAATGACAACTTGATCATTAGCAATAACGAGTTGTAACTGGTGACTACCAACAACTTGGGTGATCAGTTACTAAGTTAGAGCTATTGTTGTTGCATGAAGAAGTTTTGAAAAAAATATTATTGTTGATGTAAGTGAATAATTGTCAATAATTATAATAGTCAATCATCTAACTCTTTAATAAAAAGTTGTGACATTTAAGCTTAATTGTTGTGATAGTTTCTTATCTCTATAAGGATGGACTATGCTCATTTATAGGTTTACATATAGTTTTTTCATTGAATTATATCCGATTGAGCTTTGTAGAGTATTATCGAAATATTTCAATCTAAATTATATGTGTATACGATTAAAAAGACATACAGGGATTCAAAACTATAAACCTACACTTCCTACAAAAGTTGGCAAGGGTGTCCATGCGAAGGGATGACAACATGCGAAGGGATGACAACAAAGGACAATGAACGGCGATCGCAAAGGGACAAAGGCATGCAAACAATCGAGGCCGAAGGGACAAAGGCCGGCAATGGTGTCTTGGCGAGGGAACAATGGTTTGCAATATATGTGGAGTGTGGGTGTCAATTGTCATTGTGACAAAACGTTATAACTATTTTTATTTTATTTTTTTTGAACGGCGAAAAATGTTATAACTATGAAACAAAAGTTGAATAAGATAGTTTGATTAGATTTCTATGCAAACACATAACCTCTCCTCGATACATACCCTACTTTTAAAATAATCACATTATTATTGTTGCCGTTGCATCTTTTTGACGTGATAATTAACTTTTATTCAAGTTTGTATTTGACTTCAAAATATAATGTTTTATATAAATTCAAATATCACATTGTGAATTGTTTGCTTACATCTACGTTTTCATATAACCTCATTAGAAATTAATTTGTTTTGTTTTATCAAGCTAAAATAGGATGGCATGACGATAATAAATTATGGTTAGAGAAAAATGTTCGTATAATTTTATTGCATTCAAACTAGCTTATTGTTTTATGATTTTGCTTTGCCCCCATCGGTGTCCATCTCCCACACATCTCCCTTTGCCCCCATCTCTCCTCATAGTTTCGGGTTATTCTATGTCTAAGTATTCATAACTTGAAAATTTGAAGTTCAATTAACTGGTGTTTTTGTATATCTTTCCCAAATTAGAGTTTGTGTTTTCCGTATCTCATGTTCATTCATTTGTGATGACAAATATAGATCTGAATTATGAGTGTTTGATCACATTTTAATACAGCTGCAGTTACTGCAAAGCGCCTTTATTTATCGTCCAAACACTTGAAATGTGCACCCCTGTTTACTCCACTTTATGTGTACAGCACTTCCTTTTGCTCCATTTTATGTTTGTTATGGCTATATATGTTATTTGTTTTGTTTATTTTAGCTTCGTTGAAGTTCTTAGATGTGTATTTTGTGGGGGTGAAAGGTGGTCGTGAGTAGAGGTGCACAAATTAGGTTTTTGAATTGATCCCGTTCAGGATTGATCAACAAAAGCATTACACGTCGGGTTCGAAACCAGTTCTTGTCTTCTTGAGGGTGTTTGACCGGAATGAAACCGATTTCAACCAATGGTATTACAAACCAGTCAATGCAGGTTTCTAGTGAAAGATACGAAGATTATGTCAAGAAGCTTAGGTCATCATAGAGAAGAAATCATGAAATAGAAAGTATTCTCGTCTTGAACAGATTAAGCCAAAGGTATACATGCTGAACTACTTTAATATGAATGTGATCATCGCACTACAACCAAACTTGAGCTAGGGTGTTTTCTCAAACACATGGGACCACCTAGTCAAAATGTCGATACTATGTTGTTTTAAACTTGACTTGCAAGTTTAAATGTAATTCAAAAGGACAGTATACTAACGAGACCAGACCAAACAAGAATAATATTTTTTAATTTACTTGAATATGTACATACACTGTCAGTTCGCACTTCGCGGTTAGTTTCAACCTAGAGTCCTTTGCTGCCGAGTGCTGACTGCTATAAGCAAAAACATCATCCATCAGCTTCTCGGCGCTGAGAATGACAGAAAAATTAAAAATAAAAACACTAAAAATGAAAAACATAATCGATTTCTGCCCAGATACCAAAAAGACAGGTTGACCCTAAACTCAGCATTATAAAACTCGGCATTATAGAATAATATTTTTTCATATTTATGCTTTACTATATTGGTTGTTTGTTCACGAAACTTGAAACATAAAGGTTTTAAAGAAAGAAAAAAATTAGCGTGTCAACCCACCCCGATCCATTTGATCCAATACCCCTTTTCATAATGTCCATTTAAGCCAGGATTAAAGTGTGTAGAATTGATCATATTAAAAAAGATGAATTTGTAAAATTACCATTCTCTTGCTTATATAAGGCTGTAACTGCATAGATGAATCAAGATTTTGACTTTCATCTTTAACGGGTTTCTTGGCCTCCACCTCAAATTCTTTTCGGGAATCTTTCCTGCTACCTGATTGCCACACTCTACCAAAGTTGGGTAGCCAGCTGGCATCAAATCTATTAACAGGCAACACCCCTTTTCTCTCCATCTCCATCTCTATCTTTCTTCTCTCTGCCCAAGCAGCACCAACTCTTTTAGGATTTAATTTTGACTTTAAGGGTTTAGTTTTGACCGCATCAAGATGAAACCCGTTGGTTGCACTAAACCAAGGAGGAGGTGCTCCAGAATGCACGTTTCCTGCATTTGGTTCATAGTATGTAGGAGAGATTTGGGTGAGCTTCTGCAGACCTGTAAGGAAAAGGAAGACCATGTAATCAAGTATCATGTGTGCAGTAATATAATTCCTAGGGGTGACAAATGCACCAGTCAAACAGGTTGGGAAACAGGCTCGGGTCGAAATGTGTAATTTTGGTATGTGGAGTACCAGGTTGGTCAGGTAGAGTTGACCGAAAAGAATATCCACCCAAATCTTTTTAAAAATTGCATCTATAAGGTCCGCTGAACATGAATATAAAAACTAATTACCTGTTTAAATTGTTAAAAACAAAGCAGGACCTGGGTGACTGAGTCGACCTGTTCACAAGTATGTGGGTTGAAATTACCAAATCTAACAATTCAGGAGGCTCTAGGAGCAGCCTTTTTATCCCATGAGGTAGTGGTAAGGTTTGCCCTCATCTCACCCTCCTCATACCCATACCTATAGTATGAGTGGAATCTACTGGGGTCTGGGTATGTTTGTTTGTTTAACAATTTCATGAGGTACACGGTTCCAGAAACCAATAATCTGGTGGTTGAAATGCTTAAATAATAACATTAATAAAAAGAATGTGACTCCCTGAATATTATAAAATTACCAAATATATAGAAGAGAGATACAAGCAACATTAAGAGTGAAATAAAATGAAACAGTTAAGAATACCTGCTGAACTACCCTCCCCATTAGATTCCCTTTTCTCTGCATATACCTGGCATGTCTTCCTTTATAACATTAGTATATGCCAAAAGAATGGCAATAAATGCAAACAAAGAGCAAGAAAACATAATTGGTCAAATTTATGATATTAAGCAATGCTGCATGATAAATATGATTAAATTATACAATTAACACTAAAATAAGATAACTCTGGTATCACTAAAATAACAGTCATTATGCTGACTAGAATCATACCAGACCATTGTGATGATAATCTTCAGTTAAGCCACTCCCACCTGCATTACATGGGTAGTAACAACAAGAAAATTCAAAGAAACATCTTTATGTAAATCACTAAAGTAATATAACAGGTATAAAGGGAAGATGATCACCTCTTAGGTTATTTGCGGGATTAGCATATGAAGCCGACAACAACGATTGATTATCATATGAAGAAGCACTGGTTGCCACATGTCCAGATAGATCTGAATTGGATACCTGATATTTCTCATTTGTATAATCTTGTAAAGGTAAAACACTATTTTGAAAACTTGAATTATGAGAGATGATACGACTTCTGTCAAAGTTATCTACATAATCAAATTTTCGTTCATTGTGGATATCATTCGAAGGTCCGATTAAAGGTCCATGCGATTGTTCACTACCACTTCCACTCTTCACTGATATGCACTTCTTTTCATACTGCAATAACATGTAGGTCGAAATCATGAGTATCTTACAGCTCTAACTCAGATAAATTAGAAATCACTTTGGCAATGAAGATGCTTGTCAAACAAAAACAATACCTTAGCAAGATCTGCCTCGGTAACCTGAATTGATCAATCCGATCCATTCCACCACCATATTTCCACATAAAACTTTTTAGGTTTTTCAAATGATCCGCACTTGCAAGATGCTTAACTCCTTTCTCACTACAAAACAACATAAAGGCGTTTGAAAGCTTTCAGTGTCATTCTCACAACTTGGAGAATCAAAATCTATTCATAATTCAGATAATTAGTTTATTTGGGCTAGGGTTAGTCAGATAACCTTACAACCATTTACCTCTGCTTATTTGATGATTTTAACCCTACTGATCATAAATACGAACCTAACAATGTGAACTGATCATTGAACACGTATGGCTTCTAATCTCTACAGTTTTGTTCATGTAAACACTCAATTCCGTCTAGAATCACCAAAATGCTACTGACATCAACTCAATTATAAATGTACAGTTCTACCAGCATTTTCTCGAAGGAAATAGAGATTTCATACGCACATTGATATCGTGTATGAATGAGTAGGATAGTGACGATTTGCTCACCATGTAAAAGTGCTATCGTGTTCTGTAACATCGCAATCGCAAAACACGCACCAAAACCTGTTGCGAGACGCGAGCTCCGGAGGAAGTAGGCTAGGGTTCTTTAAGAAGAAGCGTACGTCGGAGAGTTTAGACTGAAATCGAGATAGAAACGACGAGAGAGCTTTGACGTGATTCGGGAAGTAGTTGTGGCGACGACCTTGATTGTGATTGAGCTTGCAGACTTTACAGAACTCGAAATTTGTGTTCTTCACTTTCGGCTTCGAGTTCTTCTCGATTGTAATGGTGTTAGGGTTAGGGTTCTTCGTCTCCGATGGTGCCTCCATCGCCAATCGTTCAGGCGATGATCTTAGGTTCGATGTTCGACAAATAAGATGCTTTGAGCCGAGGGTTTCCTCTGGTTTTCTTACGAGGGGTTATTTTCTTACTGAGGTGTTAGGGTGTCTCGAATCAACTCTATTAAAATAACATAAATTCTGTCTAAACAGAGTCGTATATTTTCGTTAAAAAATAATAGATCATTTAAATCACAAGTTATTAAAGGCCCGTGGCTTTAAAAAGTTGTAACCAAAACGAAGAATCAACGAAAACATGATTAAACACAAGACAAGTGATAAAAGATGATTAGATGCTTATTGTTGCATCATCTTCTAAAAGTTCTCACAAAATCATTTTTATTAGATGAATAAATCTATTTGATTTGATTCTTCTTAACTTATAATTGATATGGTTTTTTACTGTATAAATTAGACTGGTCGAATAAGTTATGTATTTAAATGAATAAAATAAAGTTTAGTCACAACCAACAACACAAAATTTTAAATTTTATTGATCTAATAAGTGGCTTTCAAAACTTTACAACGTACTACTCATCATCAAACAAACTTGTTCCATTTGTACTTTTTTTTATTTTTTATAAAATTATGTTTTTAAGATAAATGTTTGACATCCTTATTGAATAAACCTGTTTCAAAATAATGGATTTCAAATGATACATCCTATAGCAAAAATAACAAAATTAAAAAAAAGTTTTGTAAAGTACTTAAAAGTTAAAACAAATCATACTTCCTTCACAAACAAAACATCTATTAGTTTAACATTAGCCACATGAACTCCGCAGTCATTTATGGTCGTGTATTTTTCTCATTCCCCTTCTTGTTATGTCTCATGCATCCCTCGCCCCCCATGGAAATCCGCATTGCCAATGTTCTTACCAAAGGAGTTGATACAAACTTTTTTTCAAAACACAAAACATCTAGAACTAAATAGCGTCCGGTACATTGCTGCAACATATGTTGGAATGATGTCATTATTTTAACGGTATGTTTAAAGGTTGCTAAGGGACTATTTGGTTTACAACATGTTTTGCAAATGAATTGAAATTGAAAATGAAATCAAAATTAGAATTGGAATCTTGTTCAAGTTAATAAAATGCTTGGTTGGTTGATTTTGAGTGGAATTGAAATGTTAATATCAAACATTCTAATGGAATGTTAAACATTTTATGACTAAATGAAAGAAATGTAAATTCCAATAAACATGAGAAAATTTTTAATTCTAATTTCATCTGTTGATCAATAAAAAAAATCTAAATAAACTTTTTTTTAATTCTAATTATAATTACCGAGAATTCTGTGAATTAAACATGATATAAATTTGTTATAAAATGAAAAAAAAAACCCACTTTTAGAAAAACCCAAAGAGGCCCAACATCTATGCAAGAAAATGAAGGGTCCAACACATAATTTCACACCTTTTCCCGCTCTACGACTCTGTTACATCTTTCATTCCTTTTTAGCTTGGCGGCAAAAGTTGTCACTATCTCACTGAAACCCAACGTCGCCGTCGCCGTCGCCGTCGCCGTTACTGTCACAACCTCTTAAAACTCCGGCAATGAATTCAAGAGAACTCACTCTCATCTCCACGGCCGCCGTCGCCGGTGCCTTAGCCTCCGCATTCGCTCTTCGGTTCTTAGTAAACCCTAGCAAAAAGTTACTCACCGCTACATCAACTTCAGAACACGAGTCGCAGAAGAATTCATCTTCTAAGGATCCTTACGATCCGTCCAAACGCAAGGGGTAAGGTTAAATTAGTTGTGATAACGATTGTTTTAATTGTTGATTGGATGATTGCTTGTGAATTTGCTTCTAATCGAGAAATTTGAAGTAGAGTAGACTGTTGACGTTAAAATTGTACCGATTTGAACGCAGGTACCTGTCGTGGGATGACTATTTTATGGCGATTGCGTTTTTATCAGCCGAGAGATCCAAGGATCCTAACAGGCAGGTGGAATTTTTTTATGACTATTTTATATTTTCTGTAGGAAATTTTGATCCCTCGTTCAGTTTTAGCTGTGAAAGTTCGTCTAATTTTGCAAATTTTGAATTAGAGAAACAACTTGAATTTTTTAAGTCTTTGTTTAGGCTTAAAGTGTGGGAACTTTGATTATGTTAGTTTTATAATAAATGAACTAACATGAACATACACGAGATAAACGCATGTTCGTTTGGTTACCATCGTGAATGTTCATTGATGTTAGTTTCTTTACATTTGTTTATGTTCATTTATATATTCGTCTAAATGTACATATTCCTTTGTTTAGATTGTTCTTTGAAGCTTTTATTTACTTATTCTTGAATCGTATTATGTTATTTAGACTTTAGTTTGGATATGTATTCTTGAAGCTTACTTCTAAATGATATATATTGTTGAATTATGTAACAATGGTGGCATTCAGACTTTAATTTGGATATTATTGTTGTGTACTTTTAGTTGGTGTTCATATGTGTTCATCTATGCTCGTTTGTGTTCGTTTTTATTAACTTAAATTTCTTTAGATTATTAAGGAACAAACATAAACAAACAACAAATTATGAATTGTTATTTGAACAGAAATGATTGATGTATGATAAAATCAAAGTTAAAATTAAAATTTCAATGGTGACATGAACTTCTTGTAAATTTCTTTTTGGGTGCTTTGAATCGGTCATCTTTGATCGTTGGTTATGGCTACAAAATCAGGAAAGTACGTTGTTTTCTTTTGAAGAATTTGTTTGTTTGCATAGAGTATGTTCTAATGGTTTTTTTGTTGCTAATATTTCATTGTAGGTTGGAGCATGCTTGGTGAGTCAAGATGGTATAATACTTGGTAAGAATTTACGAACAAATGTTATATTACAAGTACTAGATGTTTACACATCATGTGTCTTTTCTCTTGAAGCAATGATACTTATGTTAGGGTCATGTGTGTCTTAATGTAGTTTGGCAGAGGAAATGAACGGGTCAAGTTAGCTATGAATTAAACAAGGACTTCAAATGGAAAAAAAACACCTAGCTAAACCGTGAAAATCAAACAATATTGCAACAATATTGAAGATAACAAAAAATCTTGCAAAACTATGAATTTTGGCATGGGAAACACTGAAAACAGAATTTGTGAATATATAAAACTGTGAATTTTCTTTTTGCGTATACAAGGCTAGACTGCATTAGAAATTAGGTTTTTAGAGGTAGGTTAGGTGTGGTTAATATAGAGGATAAGATAAGAGACGAAAGACTAAGATGGTTTGGGCATGTTAAGAGGAGAAACACGACATCACCATTCAAAATAGTAGAAACCCTCGCCATGGAAGGAAGGAAGGAGGAGTAGAGGCAAGACCAAGAGAAACACGACATCACCGTTCAAAATAGTAGAAACCCTCGCCATGGAAGAAGGAGTAGAGGCAAGACCAACTGGGATGAGAAGATTAGACAAGAATACAAGATTTCCTAGAGTTATATCTTTCCTGCAAGTAGTCTGCAACTCGTGAATTTAGCTTGTTGTTTTATAAAATTGTGAAATTTTGCTTTTGAAACCCTGCAAGTAGTCTGCAACTCGTGAATTTAGCAATGGCTTTTCTGTTTTTGTTTGGTTTTGTGTAAATAAGTTAGAAATCAATTAAAGTTTGAACTTGAAGTTGGCATTTCAAAATTTTAAATTTATGTTGATCTAATATAATTTAACACAAAGAAATTTGAAAGTTTGAAACACAATTTTGTCCCGTTTAATAATAATTGGGTTGATTCTAGTTATATTTCATCTCTAATGGGTTAAACTAG
This sequence comes from Flaveria trinervia, assembly GCA_025506515.1. NCBI lineage: Eukaryota > Viridiplantae > Streptophyta > Magnoliopsida > Asterales > Asteraceae > Flaveria > Flaveria trinervia. Next base: position 75,831,364 of record CM046441.1, on the reverse strand, counting down.
TCAAAAGCGAAGTTGCATAATTAAATCTTTTGTAATCATATTTGTATTATTGCTATTATATTTAGCCAACTCAAATTATTATTATACTACTCATTTTGACTGATTACACAATCATTTGATCCACCCATTTCACTGCTTAGATCCTTTATTAGCTTTGTCATGATTTACCCGTTTGATCCACCCATTTAACAGGCATTGGCTACAATGGGTTTCCACGTGGTTGTTCTGATGACAAACTTCCATGGTCAAAAGTTGGTATTATCTAAAATAAATTTTGCTAAGGTCCATTAATTTATCAAAGTTCATCACTAATCTTATTTTGCCCTTTCAGAAATCCAAGAATGACAATCCTTTAGAGACGAAATATCCGTAAGTGATGTAGCTACATTGCTTACTATCTCTACATCTAGAAGTAGAGGTGGCAAAATTGTTGGGTTGGGAAACGAGACAAAAAGGTATGACTTGTGTGGGTCTTGGGGGTGTGTTGTGGCAAGGCACTTTTCTATCCCAAAATTTTAAACTTGTTATGAGTAGTTAGTGTCAATTATAATTGATGAAAGTTATAATATTTCAGTAGTAAATTTTATATCTTATAACATGGTTTAAGAGGTTTTATGCATTAAAAACACACTTTTTTCAGTTGTGCCTTATTTACTGGTTAGAAATTAAACATAAAGTAAACGAGTTCAAATTGCCACCTCTATTTACAAGTTTCTTTATTGCTAATATTTGCTGAGTTTGTTAATACTTGTTAGTTTTTCTTTCTTTGGGACAAAAGCTTTTTGTTTAATGCATTAATCAAAATAGTTTTCATTATGCAGTTATGTTTGCCATGCTGAAGTTAATTGCATCCTGAATACAAATCATGCATCTGCTGCAGGGCAGGTTGGTCCAACTTTCTTTTCTTAATTAGTTACTTTTTTTCCTTTCATCATCTTCTTGTTAAAGAAGGCAAGATTGAATATATTTTATAAGGTGACAAAATTTCAACTAGTTACTTGGGTTGATTCAGGTTAGGGTTTATCACGCCAAACAGGTCATATAAAAAAATGAGATTAAAGGATAAAGAGAAAGAGACTTGACGTCACCCAAAATGTTCTTTTTTTGCTTAAAAGTTAAAACTTTTTAAATCATTTTATCAAAAAACCTGATATGAATTGAAATTTCGTACATGAACCATATTAAAATTAGTAAATAACCCTTTTGACTCGTAACTATTTTGACATGTTACCTAACGTACTCAATCTACCACCTATAATATTTGTGAAAACATTTTTCTATGGGTGTTACTTTTTTTTTTGCAGAGGCTTTATGTGACAATGTTTCCTTGTAATGAGTGTGCAAAAGTTATCATTCAGGTGAGTTTGAAGCCATTTTTTGACATGCATATTTCTCCTACTTTTGGGTTTTGTTGCACTTTTACCATTTTAACTTTTAATTTTATATATTACAGTCTGGGGTTTCCGAAGTTGTTTATTTCGTGGAAAAGAGTTTGGAGAATTCTGATGTTATTTACGCCGCTTCTCACAAACTTTTATCTCTAGCAGGTGTAAAAGTAAGTTGCACTAAACTATTTTTCAGTTGATTTTAGGGTGTGTTTTTATAGTGATTATCTCATTATTTCTACATTTTTTACTATTACAAACTTATTACTTGGGGTTAATAAAATAACTTATTTACCCATTCTTTAGATTTTTATTGCATCTCGCGATAAGTATCTCAAATTTTTCCTAATAATGTTTGTTTTGATTGTTTTTTCTATTACTATATTAAATAATTAGAATGCTCACTTAACAGTAAACCTTGTGCTAAACGTACGTCTACCTAATTTTCGCCTTAGTCTACACCTCTATAATACACGTGTATAAAAAGTCATAAGCTGGCGTATGTAAGTTCAATATAGAAGTACAAGCGTATAATTTTCTTGTAAAATTTTCTTACACACACCAATCATATCAATAAATTGCCAACCTCTAGTTTTTATTCTATAATTGATGTTTTATTTTATTCTAAATCAAATCTTCTAACTTATATCAGTTGTGACATTGTCTTTTTTTATGTTGTAGGTTAGAAAACATCAGCCAAGAATGAATCAGATTTTACTCAGATTTCTTGAGAACTAGAACCTCATTTTGCTTAATAGTTGTATGCGTGTTGTTTGTTCGTGTCTTTTGCATGCTCATATGAAATAACAAGACTTGAACTAATCCGGGTGTTAAAGGATTCAAGTCCTTTTCCCGTAAAGCAATGTACTTGTGTTATCGTGATGTATCACCGTCGAGCTTGTGTATGTATTAATGCAATTATCGGTGATTGATGTTTTTTTTAATATAACATTGTTCTAATATAACATTTGTTAATTTATTAAATTCGCAACACATGAGAAGTGGAAATTAAAACTCAATATTAGGATAAAAACTAGGATGGACACTTATCAATAATACATTCATTTATGCTTCTCTCCTATTGAATGCTCACATTAGTTAGCAATAATATTATCTAATTTATTTTTAAATTAAATACATGTGTTAATAAATTAAGAAAGGAATAATATTATTAATGCTATTTCTAAATATGCAAATTTTTATAAAATATTTTTTTTCTAGAACATCAAACTGTATGAAAAATATAAAATATTAAAATTGGTATTTTCAAAAACAAAACTTTATAAACAAAAATAATTATAATTAAAAAGTTTTTAAAAAGTCATTTTTTAAAAACGTTTGTTTTGAAATATAAGTGTCATTCTATTTATAATAAGGAATGTTTCAATTAAATATAATTTTAGAATATCATCTTTTAAATAAAAAGTTACTATTATATATAATTATTTTTTTATACAGCTTGTGTATTATACGAGTTTATTAAAACTAGTTTAGAATAACAAGAATAACAAAGAAGTAAAATAAAATGATAAAAATAGAAGATGACCAATATTATATAAAAAAAGTTGACTTAAATATGCGGTGAAGAAAAGTTAAAATTTTAAAACGAAACGTTAATCAAAATTTCGACAAAACTTTACTAAACCCTGTATATTGTTAGTGGTTATTATTAACAGGCAAAATGGATGTAACAATTCAAATTATAAATTAAAAATCTGACTCCTTATTTCTTTGAATTAGAATTTAAATTTTCTATTCGAACGTCATGGTGCTAAAGTGTAATCCTTTGTTAGAGTTTAGTATGCAGGAATGAGGAACGGAACGTAATGAATTATTGGGTATGAATGAATAAAGATGTGTTTGGTTTGTAGAAATAATGAAATGAATCGTTACGTAGTTCATTTCATTCTTTCAAAGTCATTCATTCACTCCTTTTTTTTATTCCATCTATTCTTCCATCATTAATCACCAACACCACCAACTCATCCACCACAATAGCCACGATCGACCACCAAGATCGCTCGTCACCAGCAACCACCATCGACCACCAACCAACAGTGCCACCGCCCACCACCGCCCTGGCAACACCATCGCTGAAAACCACTGAAGGCCACCACTGCCGGTGGTAGAAACCATGGCAGCCAGAAATCACCATCGGCAACCGCCGCCGCCGGAAACAACCCTCGGACTACCATTGTTGCTGCCGGAAACCACCACGGCCACCGCTACCGCCGGAAACCACCATCGACCACCGATACCGTCAGAAACCACCATCGGCCATCGCCACCGCCGGAAACCACCACCGACCACCACCATCACCGGCCACCGCCACCGTCGGAAACCACCACCGGCCACCCCCACCACCGGCCACCCCACCACCGGAAACCACCACCGGCCACCCCCACCACCGGCCACCGCCATCGTTGGCAACCACCTCCGGCCACCATGGCCGCTGGAAACCACCGACGACCACCGCCGATGGAAACCACCGCGGGAAACCATCATCTTCGAAAACCACATCCGAGGCCATCGCGACCGCTGGAAACCACAGCCGGAAACCACTTCCGAAGGCCACCATCGTCGCCGACCACCATCACCGCTCGCCATCACCTTCATAACTACTTTTACATGTCATTATTTTGTTTTTTCATACGTGACAAACAATACAAAGTAATGATTCATTTATAACTAAAAGTAGCAAAATAGGATAATGGAATGTATTGATTCATTTCATTTTTTCATCCATTTTATTTTTTTATCCATTTCATTCTCTCATCCATTTCATTCTCTTATCTATTTCATTCCCTCATTCAATCCATTCATTCGTTTATTATATTATATAATACCAAACAGACCCAAAGGGTTAACAAATTGTGTTTAAAATGTTGAGGGATTAGTTATGTAACATGTAAATGTACATGGTTAACAGAATTCGTTTAAATTCTTTTGACATGCAAACATAATATTTAATATACAAATACATTTACTGGTTGTTTGATATTTTTAATAGTCATAAAAATATTACTTCTTAATAGTTTATAGTCTTTCTAATAATTAAGATGGAATTTTAAATCTAAACGGTTAAAATTGGATATTATAATCCGAACTATTACCTTTGCTGATAACAATCCATACTATTAAATTGGCCAATAACAATTTTAATTTTTATTTTTGTTGTCGAGGTCGATCCTACTAGCACAATTGTTCATTTATTTTCATTTGATTCTCATTCGATTTTACTTATGATGATGATTGTGAATGAAATGGTCAAACATTCAACGAAACGAAATGAAAAATGAGTGAAAAACAAGTGTATATCATGATAATTATACTACTAGGGGTGTCACTACAACAAAAAAATAGAGTTAATTACATAAATAATCTATATAGTTTATCTAAAATAACAGGTGTGAGTACTAAGCAAAAAAGTAACAAGTTTGAGTACTTACTTTTCTAAGAGATGTTAAATTAATTTAAGTTTAAGGGTTTTTAGTGTCACATCCCAACCTTAACGGCGAAAACGTCGAGATGCGAGGGTTAAGATTGTTCATGCCACACAACGACTATTAAAAGTGTCATTATTATTAAACATCATGATTCATAACATACATGTAGAAATAACATAAGTCTTCTAGAGTTAACAAATATATAAAAAGTTGACACACGAATAATAATGTCTTTTGATTATTAATCTAGGTCCAACCCTAGATTGCAACAATCTTCCAAAACAAGTTAAGCGTTACCATTTCCTGAAACATGTTAAAAATAAAGGGGTCAATATAACATTGGTGAGTTTTTCATAGTTTTCATACATACTACAGGACTGTTGAAGGATGGTCGAATACAACACAACAACACAAAGAGGAGAGTAACCAAACTTAATCAAACAGTGAACTGGATTAACCACAAGTAAAGACACTAAGAACACAAGTAATTAAGAGACAGAACACAAGAGCAAGATACATAAGGAGATGGTTTTCAAGATTGCAGTATATTGCTTTCTTAATGTTCTATTACAAGTGTTACAAAGCATATTAATAAAGTTACAAGAACATGAGATACTTATACTACATCCTACAGCCGGCCATACTATAAAAGCCAGCTGGATACAATTGACTAGACTCAAAACAAAATCAATTGTAGAGTCAAAAAGGCAGATTGCCTTTTTGACTTTGTGACTATGACATGTCATAGCTCACATCCTTATCTATTACAAAAAGGATAAAGTACATGAAGTAGAAAGTTTACAGACTCAAGACCTCAATGTACAGTTACCAAAAGCATAGATCTTTTCACCAACTCATGTAAGTTGGTGACTTTACAGAGTTGCAGCGGAAAGGGGTCCAACTTTATGAAAAAGTACATCAGATAAAGCATGTTGTTAAAAGTCTTCGAAAGAAATCTGTCTTCAAGTATAGAGCTTCGTAAGACTTTGTCTTTGAAGCTTCAGAAGACTTCATCTTTGGCTTCAGAAGGTATTGGTCTTAACTTCGGAAGATTTCACACTTAGAATATTTATGTTGCATGTGTGAAACTTCTGAAGCATTCTTCTTCAGTGCTTGTGCAGCATGCATGCAGAAAGACTTGGTTGCTTTAGCCTCTATACATATTCTCTACACATACATATATATAAAAGATGGCAATTCATGTTATAGGTTAGTGAGCAAAGTAACTAGAGATGTATAACAAATATAATAATCAAACCTTGACAGATTACAAGATTGCAAGATTAAACGATTAGCTAAGTGTACTTGGATTAACCAAGTAGGCTTGTCAGACCCATAATCTATGACGTCGTCAGGCTATCAATAGTTAATGATTGTACAATAATAGTCATCACATGGTAATTACTAAAGTTCAACTAACCACAACAAACAAGATGAACTGCTCAAGTGTTTACAAGATTCAAACGAGTTTACGAGTGCAATAATCATAATGTAACATGTTTCACCCCAAAGTGTTAAAAATAAACAAAAAGAGATACGGAAAAACTCACATGGTAATAAATGATGAACAATTAATAAGCCTTGTATATAACGCTGAGGATTCATTAACGTTCACCTAAATGATTCTGGTGTTATGTCTATATCCATTTGTCCATGATTTTCATAGATGTAAGTTATTGTTATCTTGGTAATAAATAATTTAAATAATAATTTTAGTGTTTGACACTATTAATAAAAGTAAAACTTTTATTATTAAATGATCATTATTTACTATTTAATAGAATAGTAATTTTATAAATTAAAAAAGTTTAAGCTAATCATTATAATACATGTTCATTCTAATAGGTTCATATATATTTATCTTCTTAAAATATATATGTAACAAATTTGTAACCAAGTTTTATAACAATAAAGAATTCATTATATTATAGTTTCTTAAAAATTAAATGAGATTATTACGATTTCAAGTTAATAATAAATAGTATTTTGTAGGCTTAAATGATTATAAAATTTTCATAAATTTCAATAAGTGTACACATGTGTACATATATATAAATTCTCATTTAAAAAATTTAGGATAATAAATATTTAAAAATATTGAAATTCTTGGGAATTAAAGGAAATTTCTTTCTTTATGGGTTAAATTTAATAATAAATTATATATTATTCCAAAATATAAGGATTAAAACTTTATTAACCAATTTTCCAAAAAAATTAAAAGAAAAATAGTTTCATTTGATTCTTGGTTAAAAGAAAATGATTTTTATATTATTAATAATAATATTTAAACATTTTTTGAAATTAAAATTGGTTAAAAACCTCTTAAAAATATTGACAGGGGGCCGGGGTCGAACCCAAGACCTCCTGCCTAACAACACTTGTTTTTAACTAGTTGGGCTACGACCCAACTGGTGTTATGAAATTGTGTCTTTTGTTTAAAACCCATTTCCCAACAAATCCCCAATTTTCAAGACTTAGAACTCTAGAGTCTTTTTGGCTCAAATCGAGCATCAAAACATGGTTGATGATCAAATCAACCGTGAGGATTTTGTTTCTCATGTAAAAACGAACAAAAAGACCTGATTAATTACCTGTTTGGCGTCATGGTTGGTGGTTTTAGGTTTGAACAAGGCTTGCGACGGTTCTTGATTTCCAATTCGTTGTGTGTGTGTTTCGAGCAATTGAGGGTTCAGCGAGTTTAAGAAACCCAATTAGAGTAAACCCTCTAATTAATAGGTTTAATTTGGTCGATTTGATACCCAACGGCAGCAATGTTTAAATCGGGGGTTACCGGTCGAATTAAAGTTGTTTAATTGTTGTTGCAGGTGCAATGATTCATCACACTTAGTTCGTGATAACTAAAGGAACGTTTCTAGTCGTTTGATTGTGTTGTTATTATGATTTAGGTGTAAAACCGATTTGGGTATTGATGTGTGTTTAGTTTCAAGTTCAAATAGTGTTAAAACCGCATTGAAACCCACATTAACGCGTATACTCAAGTTCGAATTTGTCTCACGAATGTTTGGTGTGATTTGGGGTTGAAACCGAGGCTTAAAACCCGGTTTTTGACCTTGCCGGAGCCACGGCAGGCGATGGCCGGAAAGTCGGGGGGGGGGGGGGGGAACGGTGGAGGGCTGGTTTTTGAGAATTTACAGTTTTAGTCCATATGGTTATAGATTTGTTTAATTGCTTCTAAAACTTAAGTTTTAGTTTTAAATTAAATTACAGTTTGGTGCTTGGAGATTTAAAGTGTTATCATTTTATGTAAAAACTTATTAATTACAAGTTTTGAAATAATAAAACTTATATTATTTTTTATTTATTTACAAGATTACTCTTAATATGATTATTATTATTATTATTATTATTATTATTATTATTATTATATTATTATTAATTATCCGACATTTAATTACCTCAAAATTTTACAAACGAATCCTCGTGATTGCATTAATAACAACCAAACTCTTACAAGAAATAACGACGATTAACAATCGTTAAATAAAATACGAGAGGTCACATTTAGTCTTTTCACGTTATAGGATTATATATGTAAATTAGAGGGATTGGTTTGTGTAATTAAATTAAAGTAATATATCTATATATAATATATATTTTATACACACACACACACACACACATATATATATATAATATATACACACACACATATATATATATATTGAATTATATCACCCTAAACAATAATCAATACTTTCACCACCGTCCCTGACCATACCACTGCCACCACACTCCCTGAGAATCACCACCGTCTGTTACCAAATCGTCGCTGGCTATGAACACAAGTCCTCACAACATCGTTATCCTTACACTACTGTCGCCCGCCATCACACCACCGGTACCCTCAGACTATTGTCGTCGTCAGCCATCACCATTGGCCATCACACTACCGACATTCATCTCTGGTACCTTTATCATCATCGCCATCAACCATTATCACCAGATCCCCTTCCCTTTTCCCCTGTAAAACCCTAATCGCGACCACCCACCACAAAGTCATTGCCACCATCTCCACTCATTTTCACCATCTCTCATGTAACAAACCAAGATCAAGTGAGGCTCCAAATACTCCAAATCGAAGCTCTAACATGAAAAACCATATATGATTTCACCCCACCATCATTCATATCTCGTTTTGGTATTTTTGGTGACTATTTTAAGGCTTTCAATGTTCACCCCTTTGTATTTTTTTATTAACTATGATTTTATGATGATGGTGGTGGTCTAAAATGGGAGTGGGTTGAATGATAGTGAGCGACGACGGTAGTAGATTCATAGTTTGAACTTTGAATGATGATGGACAACGACTGTGGTGGATTAGATGGCGGTGATGGTCTGAAATGAGAGTGAGTTAAATGATGGTGGGTGTTTGTGATGGTGGATTGAATGGTGGTTATGGTTTGAATGGGAGTGTGGGTTGGGGTTGATTATGACTAACTAGAAATTAAACCCCCTTTCACTGCGACGCATTTATAATCTCTGTTATGCATGAACGTACGTAAAGGACATCAATATGGTTAATTACATAATAGAAAAATGAAATTACAACAGTCAGTATAGATAGAAAGATGTAAGTGATAAAAGCCTGTCACACCCCGACCCCGGGCACCCCTGGGGTGTGGTGACGTGTTGGTACCTGTTTTGAATATAACAAAATATTATTATTATTTTTTTGCGCCTTAGACATTTAGCTTGACGATAGCCTTTATGCTAGCCATGGAGTAGGGTAGCCCTAGGTCTAGAGTGGGTACCCCACCGAACAAGATTAATTACCTGAAAAGTTTTGAAAATAAAACGTCAACAATATGTTGGTGAATAACGCTTATATGACACGAAATAATTTTAAGCATGCTAATATCAATAAAGGTTAAATCACAGTTGGAATTAGTAATTTATACAATCCAGAAATCCTCTTGCTGTACACTAATATAAATTGGTTCTGAGACTTGTAGGCCCTATCGGTAACCTTTTTAAGATTGACACTTCATCCCAATTTATATCAGACGCATTAGACGCAATCTAATACGTATACAATTTGATCAAACCATATGTAAGCTCATATCCTGCTTGCTCCCATAAATTACTCTCTATGAGTATAAGCTTATTAATATATGCATGCGTTTTGAAAATAAAACATTTATAAGTTTTATAAAAATAATAAACGTATTCACCTTGACGAAGCAGAGTAACAACTTAGTGTTTGGCAGATCGTTGGGTTGTAAATTTGATGTAACTTCGGGTTTTTATTCGTCGGGTTCTTGGATTTAAAACAGAAAATATGAAAATTTATACGTAAGTTGCATGCTGTGTGTTTTGAAAGAGGAACGAGTGTATGTGTGTGTTTGAAGAGTGTGTGTGTTTGAAGAGTGTGTGTGTTTGAAGAGTGAAGGATTCTGGTTGTATTCAAAAGAAAATAAACTGAAACCACAACATTCTATTTATAGTTACAAAATTATGGTATACTCACATGTTTGATCCATATCAACGTTCATATATATCTTTACATACATATATATATTATAATATATATATATTTATTATTATATCTAATACGTATACAATTTGATCAAACCATATGTAAGCTCATATCCTGCTTGCTCCCATAAATTACTCTCTATGAGTATAAGCCTATTAATATATGCATGCATTTTGAAAATAAAACATTTATAAGTTTTATAAAAATAATAAACGTATTCACTTGACGAAGCAGAGCAACAACTTAGTGTTTGGCAGATCGTTGGGTTGTAAATTGATGTAACTTCGGGTTTTTATTCGTCGGGTTCTTGGATTTAAAACAGAAAATATGAAAATTTATACGTAAGTTGCATGCTGTGTGTTTTGAAAGAGGAACGTGTGTATGTGTGTGTTTGAAGAGTGCGTGTGTTTGAAGAGTGAAGGATTCTGGTTGCATTCAAAAGAAAATAAACTGAAACCATAACATTCTATTTATAGTTACAAAATTATGGTATACTCGTATGTTTGATCCATATCAACGTTCATATATATCTTTACATACATATATATATATTATAATAATATATATACTTATTTACCAAAATGCCATCATATAATTATAAATATGTTTTTATCTGATAACTTTTAAAATATGACGTTTTATAAAAATCTGAAAATGTCGTTAGAATCTGCTAATGATTCTGAACGTTTTTACCTAAGTTTCGTTAAAAACGGAGTAAAAATTAATATGTCGTAATTTAATATTATTATTTACTCAACTAGGGTTTAGGGTTAAACATTTTAAAATTATAAGCGCTAGACTAAGCTTATACGAAGCTTACAAATTACTCGCTTACTAATATTCAGTATAAAATTTTTTATATATAATTTATCCGTATATAATAATAATACAGGGTGTTACAAAGCCCAAGAAAAAAAAGCGTAACTAGAGAAATATATGAAAAAAACAAATAAAGTATTAAAAACAAAAATATGCACTTGTAGGATTTTAACCCATAACAACATGTTTAAAGTCTAGAAAACTAATCACTCTAACAAACACCAGCTTATTAAATACTTTTAAAAATCACACCTTAAAAAACCTTAAAACTAATTATAGCATTACTGAAATTTAATAACGAAAATAAAATATTCAATAGATTTTCTAAACCAATACAAAAAACAAAAAAATTTGCCTTGCCACATGTTTCGAAATCATGTACTGAGTTTTGATGCTAAAGCCCAGAACCACTAAGCTAGAGACCAAAACATATTTGAATTCTTTTAGTTTAATATCTATATATGACTTCAAGTAAATAAAAAATTAATAAAAATTTATCGACTTTCAATTTTAAGTATATATAGAATTGCACAAATGGTCCCCGAAGTAAACGAGATCAATAAAATTACAAAAATAAACTAGGTATTTTAATCATTTTATTAAAACTTAACAGAAAAACTAACGTTTGTTAATTTTAATGACTTAACTTGTTACAAAATTGAAAACACAATATTCTAACTTATTACAAAAACTCTAAATACCTAAACATGTTATTTTAAATAAACCACAAACACCATTTATATAGTAAACTCTTAAAATTATTATTGAATAATTTAATAGCATAAGCTATTAATAATTTAAATTATTAAAATTCAATTCGATGTGTATCACATCTAATTAATGATAAATAAAAGGTCTGAAACATTAAAAAATTTGAACCATTAATAGCTAGTATATCTCTTAACTATTTAAAAGCAAATGTCTGACAAATTAGCTAAGATGTTTTAATCATTTAGCATTAGACCTCTTAACCATTCAACATTAGTATAATGTTTAACCATTCAGACTTTTGCTCGCGAAACAAACACGCAAGGGCTGTTTGGCAGCCTCTTAATTAGTCTCTTAATGATTCAGATGTTTGAATGGTTTAACACTTAATGGTTCAGGTTGTTTGTTTCGCGAGCATATGTTTGAATGGTTAAGACATTTATCTTTGAATGATTAAGCACTATACTGATGCAAGAGATCTAATGCTAAATGGTTAAAACATATGATTTGAATTAATAGTTAAACGATGTACTAACTATTAATGATTCAAATCTCTTAATAATTCAGGATTTAATGATTCAAACATTTTACTGGTCCAACACTTAATAGTCCAGACGTTTTATTGATTCAACGTAAAGAAGTCGTAAAGCAGCCCGTCAAATTAAAATTAACATCATAAATTTGGTCTTCCCGGGAGTCAAAATTCCCCCCGAGCCTCCACCGGCGCCATGGACGGCCCTGCAACACCGTCGAAGAACAAGAACCCTAACGCCGCCTCCAAGTTTCTCATCGATCTCCCCTCCAAAGGCCTCTTTTCAGCCCCCGTCATTTCTTCCAATTTGGTATTCCTTCTCCCTTAAATAAACCCTACATTTCCTTTTTTACATCCTCATTAAATGTTCTATTCAATCGCTTCCTTTTCGCTTCTTAACACATACAATGCGTCTCCCACTTAGGATTTGACCAATGACGCTGGGGTGTATTGAATTTGGCCAAATGTAGTTCTAGTATGTTTGTCAGTTAGGGTTTGTTGAGTATGACCGATGTTACTAATTCTGCTTTATTCCATAAGCACAGTCTTGATTGGTTGATGGTGTTAGTTAGATTCCCTTAACGAGTTCTAACGGTTACGAAAAGAACAAATAAATCTTGTTTGGCTTTTGCAGATGAAGATGTATTGTTTTAAGCTTGTGATTGGTTGTAAATGCATTCCAAATCGACACACAACTATGTTTTGATGTGTATAGAGATAAAATTCATGGAATATGCTTTGAAGTGTTAGTTTTTTGCACATTTGATGTGAATTGCTTTTCGTGTTCTGAAATTATGTGCTTACGCAGGGTGGAATGAGGGTCTACGTAACTGATCATGACACATCACCTCCAGGTCAGCTTCAAAAATCTATCTTTTTACCATATGTTAATGACACAATTAACTAAAAAAGATTCATTTTATTTACCATGTTAAAATTGCGACACAAGTTTACGTCATGGTTGATGGTGTTCATCTTTAATATTCTTAAAAAGTTGTCTGCTAAATATGATAATCACAAAAAGAAATCTTGAAGAGTTGAAGGTGGCATGTGAGCTGACTCGATGTTTCTTTTACTCAGAAAGTCAACTTATAAAGACTGATCAAATGAACATACTGATCCGATCCCTTCTGCTTAAGCAACAGCAGAAGGGTGGAACAAGTTCAAAGGGGGCAAAGAATGTAGGCACAAATGAGAACTCAAGAAAGAGGTATTTCATATTTGTTATACCTATGTTTTATTTTAATGTTATGACTTGTGCCTTTTAAGGCACTGCTTAGCTATTCATGTTTATTAATTGTATTATTGTTCTATAACCAGGGCCCCAGAAAGAGCGGCGGATGGTAGGGCTTCTGCTAAGAGAGCAGCATCCACCAGCCAAAACGGTATCCATCAAGATCCATCAGCTGTTTAATTATATGACTTTAGATTGAGGTGGCAAACTAGATGAGTCGGGTAATGAGTCAAAATAAGTTCGGGTCGAAACTGATCTTGTCAGGTTGACGTTGACCTGAACGCCGGAATGCTGGATACATTTTGTCAAAATTTGTTCCATAATCAGTTGTGTGTGTTTAGGAAAACTATACTATTTCAATAATTATGTATCTTTTATAGTAAAATAATCTAGGAGGTTTTGTGCATTAAAACAAACTTTGGGTGAATTATGATACGCTTGACCTATTTCATTGCAAGCTAGTGTTTATTTTACATGTTTGGCCCTCAATTTTGGAATCGACACATTATGTGGGTCGAATTGTAATCTCTAATTTTATTCCACGAAATTGATTGATTCATTTGTTACTGTTGGGACAAAATTTTACACTATGGTGCGTTAAGTGACATGGTTAAGTGGTCATAATTGCTTGGATTTCTCAACTATCTAGTGACATTTGTTTCATCATGTAGAGGTTTCAAAATCAAAATTACCTGAAAATCTCCAAAGTTTGACTGTTGAGAGGCTTCGTGTGCTTTTGAAGGATAGAGGTCTTTCTGTAAGAGGGAAGAAGGTATGCAACTTGCATTATATCTTTTCTACATTGTTGAATGATATATGTGCATTTTATTGCGTTTGTTAATCACATGAACTTTTTATTAGTATCTCACCATTAGTCATTAGCCTACATAAACAAAACTGGGATAGTCTTAGATGGTTTAGTTTAAGGTCTGAATTTGACTTGGGCCTTTGATTAATTGAGAGTAAAAGTAATCTGATTTACTAAGTTCATGATTTATATATTATTTTTCTACACAAACAGTAGAGTTATGGTCAGACACTCAGACCACCGTGGAAGGTGATCTAACCAAGAGAATCCAATGTCTGACTTAAATACTTAATAATTTGTAGGCTCATCATCATAATATAAAATTAGGAGCTAAGTTGGTGTTTAATTTTTCATGACTAAACTATTAATTCATGTCATTATTGGCCGAAGTGTAAAGAGCTACCTATTGTAATTTTGTATATTGTTATTGGACATTGGCTTATAAACTGATAAGGGATAACTGCTTGATTTCTAAACATTTCCTTCAAATTAAGAAATTTCATCAATGAAAAGTTGAAAACAGCTTGAGTAATGCGATTGATTGCATTTAGAATTCAAGGATTAGTCACTGCATTATGCTGATTGCATTTAGAATTCAAGGATTAGTTACTGCATTATGCTAGAACATTGCCTAATATCACATTTTGAAATGCTTATACCTAGGGGTGTTCTCATATCGGTCCATAAAGAAAATTCCAAATCCCAACCCAGCAGAACTGGCTATATTCTGTATGGTTCCTGTTTTGTTTTTGATTCTTGGTTCTGTCTGGGTTGTTGGGCCAATTCGAGCTGCCAGGGTTGGTGAAGCCTTTGGGCTTGGTTTCGGTCGACAAGGAGGAGCTATTGTGACTGTTTTTATTAAAAATATTATTAGGCCCATATTTATGTTCTTGGTCACCGAGTATTGTAACCCTAGTTTTTTCATATATATTCCCTAGCATGTAATGTAATCTTGTGCTGAGCATAATAACAAAGAGAAAACTTTAGTTGCAGCATATGGACATAGAATTCACATCGGATCCCAACCACATTAAAATTCTCATGTCTCTTTTTTCTGTTTGGCTTGTGTGTGTGTATGTGATTCGGTAGCAGTTTAGAACCTTTTATGTCTCAAACCCTGGACTCAAACTTTTGGGTTCATGATCAGTCCAATTTTTTGCCGAATGATATAAAGGGAAACAAATTGGATTTGGGTCAAGTTTCCTAGATCATGGGACCATACAGGTTTTTGGTTCAGTTTGGTTTTCCGGTTTCGAAGATTTGGGCTGAGTTGCATACCCCTAGCTGGACCAAACTACTTCATAAGCTTGAAACAACTTTATTTGATAGATATATAGAGGGGTGTTTATTCGTAAAAGGATAAAGTTCCTAAAAAGCATCAGAACCACAAGGACGTGACACATGTATAAGGGGTCGAGAAGTAAAATAGGTCTGGCACACTGTTATATGAGTTAGATGCATTGTGTACTCAGGTGGCGCTTAGGTTAGATGCTTCGAGCTTCAGTTGCGCCCGAGGGGATCGAAATAGTTAAAGGTTTGGATTCACCGTTGTATGCACATTGCATAGTTCTTTAAAAAGGTTGTATTTTTAATATATGATCAACTGCACAAAAAAAATTCTAGATTAAATGATATAGTTCTTTTTTAAATTAAAAAAAGTTATAAAATCTATCTTAATATTAAGAAGTTGATGGAGTTAGATAAGTAGTTAACAATTATGTCTTTTCCTCTTTTGCCCTCCTAGCCATAACTAACTTTCATTTAATTATGAAATTGCTTTCACATCATCTTAACCATTGATTTGACTTGATAATTTCTTTCTATACTTTTTAGGATGTCATTCTTTCATTTGATCCTGTAATGTATAGACTCTCAAGCTTCTACTTGGTTCAAAGTCTGGTTTTCGTTTTCTTATAATCTATATCCCGACTTTTACCTGCATTAACCCGAGTGATAATATATGGGGTTTGTTGTGATAGGATGAACTGATTGGACGGTTGAGATCTACTACTGGTTCAGCAAGCTCATCTGCAGGCAACCCATTGTAACTTGTAAGGCCCCGCAATCAATATATATGGTAAGTGCACTCTCCGGGCCCTAATTCCTATATATGCTTATGTTTTGGCCGCATTACTGAAATGGGTCCTCACTTGACTGTTATTTAAATAGAATTATTGTGCATGTGGATTCTGAAATTGTTACCTATTTACGTCCACATGGGTTTGTAAGTACAACTCCCGTAAATGCATACACCTTGTCTTTGTACTGCAATTTGGTAATACAGTTAACTTGATGCTCATTATTATTACATTTAGCCTTGTTAATCCGTGGGTTTATACAAAGCATTGGTTCTTATTTGGACCTGTCAAATTTCTATGGAAGAATGCTGGACAGACCTGGCCCGTCTCATCACATAGAGCCATAGTGGTGGCTAAATGGAGATGTCAGAACATATATGGCTCGAAACAACTTTTGAAGTGGGCGATAGTCGATTTGGGTTTACTTGTTAATACTTTTAAGGTGATGGTGTATAGTTTTGTGTATATCTTGTTTTAACAAACATACCTAGCAAAACCACTCAACTCACAATAAGGTTCGGAGAGTGTAATGAGAGCAAACCTTTCATTTACACAAAATAAAGAGATGCTCCTAAAGTGTTTGTTTATTCCTAAAGTGTTTATTTGGTTCATTTTTTTCTACACCAATCATTCTTTGACGGATAATATGGCATTTAACTTACTAATAGATGTCGTGTTCACGCGTAACTAAGTTGCCCTCTCGCCTCTCATGAACTCACATTACCTATCACACTGCATTGTCTATTTAAAAAGAAGTTTGTACATAAGTTGCTTTCACATATATTATCTTATTATTGTCTGGGTTACCTTTTTAATCCGTAGATATATAATGTGTTAGGCATGATTCAAAAATCAAAAGTAGTACTATTCAAATTGATGACCTAATTGTTAGGTAGTGTTTGGTATCGTAAGTTTTAAAATATAATAAAACACAGTTTTAGTAAATGTTTATTATAATTATATATCTGAGATGTTTTTAGTCTTCTATTTTTGTTTTATTTTCAACATATTCAAATATGAAATTTGGTCAATCTTAAATATAAAATAATAAGAACGTATGTGAATAGACTAAGAAAACTGATACACACACTGATATTTGGGTGATAGAATATAAAAGAAAACAACTTAATCTCTTGAAAAATGTTTTTTTCTTTAATAGTGAACTTACGCATACTTTAAATCTACCTTTGAATTTATGTCATTGGTCATTACAAGACGCCCTCAATCTTTTAAAGAGGATGTCATGCCACACAAATCTTTTTAAAAAAACGTTAAACGAATACAATTGAAACTGATCAAGTCTCTTAAACTAAAACAAAGTTGGTCGCTTCAGTTGGTTTAAGATATACTCTTTTAGTTGATGATTAGAAATTCACACCAGTGTAAATCAAACCAGTTGTCTAACATGTATCATCTTTTTTATTCAGTAACAACTAGTTATGTATAAGTATAGTATTAATATATCATATTATTTAACAAAACTTGTTACAAATCGTTGATGTTAAAAAGAAAAAAAATTGTTCTAAAAGATAAACCGTCAAACTCCATTGGTTCGGACGGACCATGAAACTAGTCGACCCAAACAATTTAGGCTGTTTTAGTTTGATGTTGTTCAGAAGAATAGTTAGTGGTTCGGCCAAGAGATTTTGTTAGATTGTTAAATTTAGCTATGCACACTTTAGAGGAATTTCCTTTTCTTCATTCATAGATGTCAACCAAACATAATAGTCAGAGTAAAATTTTCAGTTAATTCTCTCATTCCATATTTTTAGAACTTTTTAAAAAGTGGGTATATTTTAGAAAACTATTGTTGATAAGGGCGTATTCTTTTGAACACGTTGAGAATTGGGAATGACACATATACTAATTGGGGCTTCTCCAAACTTAAAAACTAGCAGGTACACTCGCTCTATGCGACAGGATAACACCCATTCCATTTACTCACATTCAATGATTAGAAAATCAAACTAGACCAGCTGGTTGAACCATTATAACCTGGAGCCACTAGTGCCAACAGTCCGGTTATCATGTATCCGGCTAGCTTATTGAACCTGACTGTTTTTCCCAAACAGCGTGAACCACACGGGATCAAACTAGATAGTATAAACCGGAGTTGAACCGAAATATCAAAACAAAACAAAACAAAAGTTTTAATATTTTGACAGTAGACAACACGAAATGACACCACGCATAACAAGCGAACATCAGTGTATTTTTCTCCTAGTTATCATGAACCCTTTCTTTCTTGCTTGGTTGATGTGAGATATAAACATTTAGTCACCAAAGGGTCAAGAGTGTAAATGTGTAGTTGTTATACATTACATATGTAACAATTTTTTTATCATCTTAAAATTATGATGACATTACACACTGAGACATAAACTTATATTATATACCAGTATAGATCAAGTCAAGTCTGGTAAATCTCCGTTGAAGATTTAGAATGTTTATCGTTTTGTTGTACCTTAGTTACCGTGACAATACTAATGGTATTTTTTTGATGGGATGTTATATTTAGTAAGTGTGGCTACAACACACACTTCTAGTCAACTTTGGAATGGTGATGTGTAGTTATTAAGTGCTACACCTACTTCAAAAAGACAACATGTTAGCATGACACGATTTTTTTAATGGAGATGTGGTAGTTAGCAAGGATGACATACCAATTTCTGAAAACTTTTAAAAAAGAAAACTCACTACTGACAAAATATAAAAGTATTCATTCTTTTGTGATCTTATTATCTTTCAAAGAAACAAAGTGCTTTTAGGTTGTAAGCCTTTAAATACACATTCGACTAACTTTTATTTACTTTTTGAACGGCATGTACATATTCGATTAACTAATATGGTAAATTAAACAAGTTCGTACGCCTTTAAATACACTTTTGACTACTTCACATCCACTTGGATGGTTATTTTTAAGTTTTTTTTCTTACTTTTTTCACGAGGTGTAAAATATAACTCATAGCGAGTCATCTTTAACGTAATCATATTGGAATTCCCTATCTATGCTTTAAAAAATGATTTTCCCTAAATTTGAACTTGGGTTGGAACTTGAGTATCAAAAACAATTCTTCACTTATTAATAACCAATTCTTTTGAGTTTTATACTAAAGTTAAAGATTTGTTTTCTTTCCTCTAAAGTCACTCAGTTTCCATTAGATGTCTAAATCGAACAGTCAAACATATTTTAATCTTGGTTACTGTTTAGTGAATATTTTTTCAAATTGACTTGGATTGAAGATTATAAAGCTTGGTTATTATTTAATGATTTTTCTTCGGTATTACCTCCTAATTAAAATTTATATATGTTTCATTTGACAAATTACTTTTAATTTTTTTTAACATTTACAAAAATATTAATACAAGATTGGAACACTCACCGAATATTAAGTGCCTTTAAAGGAATTATAAATTCTTAATTGATTTTAATAAAACATTTAAGAAATGTAGATGATGTTTTTTTTTACTTTTCATGTATTCCGATACTTCCACTTTGAAGATTTTAAAAGTCGCAACGTTATCTGTTATCATCATATCTTAGAAACTTGTGAATGAGCTTGTTTCAATTTGTACGGACTCACAGCCACAACGAGGACTCACAGCCACAACGATGGACATGGTCCCTCATTTGGACGGAGAGCGATTAGGTGTAAAGATGCCAAAATACTTTTCACATCATATTTTTAGTCTTGAAGAGGATGGCATAATGATTATCGTCTTAAAAAGACATTTGAGGATGTAACTGTGACAACTCAAGTTTTCAGGCTAACATCGTTTTCATAACCCAACCTCTCTCCGTTATTTTATAACTACTCAATTCTATTATTATTAAATGAAAAGGACTATTATTATAAATTTGTTACTAATAATTAACCTTAAATTAATTAAATTTAATTAAAACCTTCAAATATAATTCAAGTAAACTTGAACGATAAAAATGCAATTTTGATATTATTTCATGTAAGCAAACCATAGACACCCCCACCCCAACTCTCTTCTCTCGGTCCCTCTAATACGTCCGCATCCTAACCCTAAAACTCTATAAACACTCTCATGGCACGCCTTTCCTCTCGGCAACCTCAACCACAACCTTCCTTTCATCTGCAACTATTTCGCATGACAGCCATCATCGGCAGCCTCTCTCAGTGGTTAACTCCCTCTGACAAACTCTCTCACAACTGCTTGTCCCCGGTGTGTGTGCGTTTGGGTATGTTTATGTTAGATTCCGAAAGGAAGTGGCTTGGGGAGGTGTACCCTTGTGTGGGTGTCATCTATTGCATTTGATGTTTGTGTTTCCTCATGCATATGTATCATGTGTGTGTTTGAATGTTGGTGATGTTAGTGGGTCTTGATTGGGTGTGATTTGGTGATATGTGTGTTGGAATGTGTTGACGCATGTGGTGGTGCATGTTTGTGTGTGTTGTGACTACAAATATGTGTGTATATTTAATTAGTTTATGAATGCATGATTGTAAGGTTTCATGTAACGCTAATACACCTAAAACATTCTAAGTCTTTCCTGCATGCATGCATTTAAGTGCAGGGTAGAAGTGCTTCAGAAGTTTTACATCTTGGATCAGAATTATTTAAAGTGTAAATCTTTCGAATCCAAGACCAACAACTTTCGAAGCCATAAAGTGAATTATTCCGAAGCTTCAAAGACAAAGTCTTCCAAAGCCAAAAAGTGAAGACTGATTTCTTCCAAAGACTTTTGATACATACTTTATCTGATATACTTTTTCATAAAGCTGGACTACTTTCCACCTACTTTATGTACTTTTATACTTTTTGTAATATATTAGGATGTGAGCTATGGTATATCATAGTCACTAGTCAAAAGACAATCTATCTTTTGATTCTACATTTGATTTTGTTGTTGTCTAAATCAAATGTTTCCAGCTGGTTTTCTAAGGATGTCCGGCTATAAGATGTAGTATAAAGTATCTCAGATCCTTGTATCTTTTCTTTATGCTTTAACACTTGTAAAAGAACTTGAGAGCAATATACAACATTCTTGAAAACCAATATCCTTGTGTTGTTTGTTCTTGTTCTGTCTTATATTTACTTATGTTCTAAGTATCATACCATATTGTTTTAAGTTTCCTATTTGATCAGTTATGTGTTCTTAACTATACTCTCTTCATTGTGTGTTGTGTTGTATGAGACCATCCCTTAAATGGTCTTGCAACGAATGTATGTTTTGCTTGTTGTTGGTATATATATTATATATGTTATAGGTGTGTGTTGTATGTGGTATATTATATGGTTTTTATTATAAAATTTTAGTCACAAGATAATATGATCAAGTGTCTAATTTTGGTAATAAAATCTTGGGATGTCTTAGGTCATACTTTTGGGATTGTTGAGAATGCAAAACCGTATAGTCAAGTGTTAGTATTAATAATAGTTAGATGTTAAATGTGAATTCAAGTGTTCTAGAAAGCTAATTTTTGTTATTTGCATTATTAACCTCTAGAGAGTGTCTATGTTATTTGTGAAAAAGAAGAACGGAACCTTTCATATGTATATTGACTATCGGGAACTGAACAAAGTACCATAAAGAACCGCTACCCTCTCCTGCGTATTGACGACCCATTTTATCAACTTTAGGGATCGAGTTACTAATCAAAGACTGATTTTAGATATGGATATTATCAGCTAAGAAGAAAACATATCCAAAACCGCTTTCAAAACTTGATACGAGCATTTTTAGTTCGTAGTCATGGCATTTGGATTGACAAATGCTCCTGCAGTTTTTATGGACCTCATGAACCGTGTCTGTAAACCTTACTTAGACAAGTTTGTCATAGTCTTCATTGGTGACAAATGATTATTCCAAGAATAAGGAGTAACATAAGGAATATTTAAGATGTATTCTAAAGCATCTGAACACAGAACAACTGTATTTCAAGTTTTTCAAATGTGACTTCTCGATGAGAGAAGTATAATTCTTAGGGTATGTAGTTAACAAGAATGGCATTCATGTTAACCCGTCAAAGATTAAGGCAATCAAGAATTGGCCTACACTAACAACGCCTACTGAGGTGCGCCAATTTCTTGGATTAGCGGGTTATTACCAGCGTTTCATAGAAAGATTCATAAAAATTGCATAGCCTCTGATTGCCCTAACTCATAAAGAAACTATTTACAAGTGGGGCACTAATGATGAAGTGGCTTTCCAAGCCCTTAAAGACAAGTTGTGTAGTGCACCGATCTTAGCATTACAATAAGGGTTGATTATTTAGTAAAATTGAACAAGTGTGCATCCTATACATATGTTTGTGAAAATCATTGTGTTTGTTATGAATATATCCTAACTTTATTTATGAGTAACTATAGATAATTCACAAATTTATGGTTCGTGTAGTCGTGTTAGGACACTCATAAGTTGAAGGATTTACCTAGCTATTGTTACATTATGCGAATTGAGATGGTTACCATATGTTTATCGTGAACACTTTCCAAAGATTTGTGGGTTTGGTATCCTTGACGGAGTCCTAACCATGTTTAACTTTGGTTTAATTATATCATTGGTTATTCATGGCATAACTTTAGGTAGCTATTCTGTTTTATCATTCTATCTTTCCAAAGAGATATATAATTAGATAATCTTGACAAGAGTCTAGTTTACATCCATGATTCATGTGTAGAAAATGATTTCACCATAGGTTCATGTAGTTTGCCAAGCGGATTCAAACTCTAAGTGATAACTTCCTCTGATTTATTATCTTTATCTTTGTTTACTTTTTTCAATTAGATTAATTATTAGTTAAATTAGTCAATCATATTTTCACAAATCATCTTCTATAGTCTAGATAATAATAAAGATTTAATATCAGGACTCTCGTATCTACGACATCGATACTTGATTCTTACCAAATGTTATACTACTATCCGACAGATACATTTGCTAATTATATGTGCAGTTAGTCATAAAATGAAAATCATTTTATAATTTAAAGCTTAATTATGTAAAATCTATTATTAGAGATCTATATATCAAATCACACATCAATATATATATATGTATATATATATATGTATATATATGTATATATATATATGTATTATATATATGTATATATATATATGTATATATATATGTCTATATATATATGTATATATATAATATTATATATATATATATGTATATATATATATATATATATTATATATATATATATATATATATATATATATATATATATATATATAAACATACTTACACATAGCATGGGCCATGGGTGTGACACCATCACCTTTCAGGTATGTTAGTTAACCCGAATCTCGTTATTACTCAAGTAATGTGTTACGTAATTATATGAATTAAATCATTATATATATATATACACATGTTAAATGTGATCAATAATTAGATATGTAAACTTAAATTTATAAAATAATATTTAAATTAATATTATACATTATATATATATATGTGTGTGTGTGAGAGAGAGAGAGATAATATTGTAGAAAACTTACCGGCCGGCTTACGTCACCGTGAACCTTGGACGCGCTAATATTTATTTGCGTTACATCTCTGTTCATATATCAATTTCATCAAGTTTGTTTGTTATATTTACATTAAAAGATTTTCGGTTAAATACAAATAGAAATAAATAATTTAGGATTTAGTATAATACTCAATAAAAGAATTAATTACAAAATAGTTAAGCGTCTAAAGTGTCAATATATATATATATATATATATATATATATAGTGTGTGTGTATTTGTGCGTGTCTCGGCTAAACCTTGGCCAAACTCCGGGGCATAATCTGGTAACCCCAGCACTATCGACCGACACCCCCTCTTTTCAACCTTATGCCATTGTTTGTCACCATCAATGCGACGTCTTCTAAAGGTAACACTTTACTAACCTTCTTGTTTAGTTTTGTTTTTTTCGTCTCGTTTCAATATTGTTTTGTGCAGCGGTAGTGTATGATGGTGTGCATGTGTTCATGTGGTGGTTGCGATGATGTGTGTGTGATCGTGAACATCACACAATAGCCTCGGTTGTTGTTGCGGTGTGTGTGAATATGGATTGATAGTATGGTATTAGTGTGTGTGTAATGGTGCCTAATTGCAGGATCGTTCAAGGGCTTGAACACAATTAAACACAACAACACAATGAGGAGATTAACTAATCTTAATCAAACAGTGAACTAGGTAACCGGAGGTGATGCAGAGAACACAAGTAAAGCAAGAGACAGAACAAGAGAGTATAGTTTTCAAGGGAGCAGTATATTGCTTTCTCAAGTTCTTTTACAAGTGTTACAACGCATATCGAAAGATACAAGAACTTGGAATACTTATACTACAACCTACAGCCGGCTATACTATGAAAGCCAGCTGGATACAATTGACTAGACACTAACAAAATCAATTGTAGGATCAAAAGGCATATCTGCCTTTTGACCTTGTGACTATGACATGCCATAGCTCACATCCTTATACATTACAAAAAGGATAAAGTACATAAAGTGGAAAGTTTTCAGACTCAAGACCTCAATGTACAGTTACCAAAAGCATGGACCTTTTCACCAACTCTTGTAAGTTGGTGACTTATCAGAGACGCAGCGGAAAAGGTGCTTTATGGAACAGTACATCAGATAAAGCATGTGTACTAAAAGTTTTCGGAAGAAATCTGTCTTCATAGGTTGAAGCTTCGGAAGACTTTGTCTCTTCAAGCTTCGGAAGACTTCATGTTAGGCTTCGGAAGATATTGGTCTTGGCTTCGGAAGATATTACACTTAGAGTATTTTCTAATGCTTTGTGTAATTCTTCCGAAGCATTCTTCACTTCAGTACTTAGTGCATGTTGCTGAAACACTTAGGCAGTTTTGGGTTGCATCAGACTTCAGGAATCCTTACAAACTCCCTAGGCTGATGCTACCAAAACACTTAGAAGATCTTTAAATGTTTGTAGTCTTCAGAATAATCAAGACCATTCCTTTCTTCATTTGATGGTCAGGATCATCAAGACTCTCATAGTATCTTCTCATTTCAAAAAGATCATGCAGAGGTAAGTTGATTATGTCTTGCCATGAGTAGACATTTTCAAACCTTGATCTCTGATAACATTCCATCTTTCTGGATTGGTAGAGTAAGTCCAGGATAAGATGGGTGTCTCGGTTGCTAGAGGAGCCACTTGCATAGGAGTTGATTGGGCTGCCTCATCATGCACTTCCTCAGGTTGATCTGATTCAGCCTGGGGTGTAGAGGTAGATGACTTTGGCTTCTTCTTTTTAGTCTTTGGTTTAGAGGCCATTTTCTTCTTCCTCTTTAATGTCTTTAACTGAGAAGACTGGTCTGCAGCACCATGTTGATCATCAGTGTCTTTCTCAGTTGGGTGTTCCTCCCTCATAGGTTCAGAAGAAGAGGGAGTTTGACCCTGTCTTGGATCAGAAGATGAAGTTTGCTGAGGCTCAGCTGGAGGTTCTGGTTCAGGTGTCTCTGGTTGTTCAAACTTGACCTCCACTTCAGGTGGGACTTGACTTGGAAGAGAGTGCAAGTCAATGAGTTCACCACTTTTAATCTTCTGCTTGATTACCCTTATATGCTCATCCATTGTAGATAGAGACATGGGACCAAGTCTCCTTCCGGAGAATCCATATGACTTCAAGAAGCTCATCATTCTTTGTCTGTCAGCAGACTTCTTTGCATTCTTTGAATGATGGTTCTTGACTTTGCAGCTTCTTCCCTTAGCTTCCTTTTGGTTGTTTTTCTTTCTTTGACTAACTCAAGCTCAAGTTGCTTTAAGTACTCGAACTCAATGAAGTCATAGGACAGGGGAAGAAGTGTATTTGCCTGATAGAAGCCTGTGGCACTCAGGTAGTTTATCATTTTGATTCTATCCTTTCTTTATCTACCTGAGGTTCTTGTGGAGCCACATCTTCCTGTGCTGGACTTTCTTGAAAGAGAGAGTGGGAGTATGCTTGTGAAGTCTTTTCTGTCTCCTCTTCGAATTTTGAGAAGTAACCTTGCATCCTCTTTCTCCTTAATCTCTCTTGACACTTCCATGTCAGCCAGTTCATTCAACTCTCTAAGGGGAGGGAGATGATTTCATCAACATCATAGTTCCTGGTCTGTAAGTAATTAATCCTGACTGCCCTTTGTTCATCATTTGAGTATTTGGTCTGGGGGCAGCCCTGATTGCAGCTTGCATGAATTTTGATGACCCAGAAGAACTTTCTCCCCTTAGCCTCCTTTTCCTCTCTCTCTCTTCCTCCTCAATTTCCTCAGGAGTCATTATCCTTTTCCCTTTGTCACCAACAGACCTTTGTGACTCAGGGTGGATTGAGGCTTGGCCTTCATTACTTGGTGTAGCTTCCATGCTCTGGCCAGAGAGAGGCTGAGAAACACCTTCACCAGCAGGTGTCTCAGATGGAGTTTGGACCTCTGCAGCAGTTGTGATGGTGAGACAAGGGTCTCAGGTTCTGCCACTGGGCCTTCAGCCAAGGTTTCCCCTATGAAACTAATCTTAGGGTCCACCTCAACATCCAGTTGACCGATGACATTGCCTGATTGCCTAAGTCTCCTTCTTAGAGAGAACTCTGCAAGGATCCTGTCTTGGATTCTTTGAGCCAGCTTGTCAGCTTGTCTAGATTTGCTTGGATTGACAAGTGGCATGTTGACTAAATCCAGTCCTTCATAGAAGCTCAGGCTTTGGAACTGAAAGACTTCTTGTTGACCTTGAACTCTGTGAAGTATGAGGGCTCTTCTGTCATCATCATACCTCCATCTGATGATGTAGTTGCCAGTTCCATGTGGTGGAGATGAGACAGCCCTTGGTATACCTTCCTCAAGGAGACTCCTGATGAGAGAGTCTATAGAGTCCACATTAATGTGAACTTGAGGAAGTTGCTGAGAATGCACAACAGCAAGTGAGGATGGTGAGTCCTCTATGTCCATTCTCTTTGAAGAACTCCCAGGTTCTGTGGTTGTGATAACATTCTCCCCCTTTTTGGTAGCATCACCCACTTGCATAGGTGAGCTGGAGGATAATCAATCACTTCCACAGGTTCTTGTGTTCCTGGTTGAGCTCTCCTTAAAGGTCTCCCAGCTAGTTTTTCCTGCAGATATGAAATCTGGAGTTGCTGATCATTGACCCTGTTTTGCAGGGTAGTCACCTGAGATTCCAAGTGACTAACCTTAGAGACTAGATAGGTGCATGTTTGTGACAATTTTTGTACCTTTAGTCTCAAATTCCCCTCATCTTCATCAGAAGAATCACTGGGGGATGAGAGGATTGGACCAAAGTCCCTTCTCTCACCACCAGCTTGAGTTTCTTGGCTGCTGGTTTTCCTCTGCTCACTGGCAACCTCAGTTAAGATGCCAATGGGCTGAGTTGCCATGGTTGAGGTCTTAATGATGTAATCACTTTCAAAAGTGAGGGCCTCTTCCATATGGACATCCTGAACAGGTTCAGATGTGTCCACCTCAGTAATAGGTGACTGATGAGGGATAGACTGAGGAGAGTCAGAGGTACTCATCTCTCTTTGAGTAGGGGAGGAGAAGAGAGACTCATGGTACTCACTGAATCCTAAGTCTTCATCAGTGTAAAAGGATAGGTTGGGAATTGGTTGTTTAGATCCAAAGGCTGGGGATGGTAGCTATCCCCTAAAGGTTGTTCACTTGAGTGTTGAGACTCAGAGTGAAGGCTTACAGTTGTTGGGCTAATGAGCTCATCAGGTTGAGCTTGAGGAACCTCAGCCCTGATAGGTAAAGTAATGGGGGTTTGCTCCTCAGGAGAAGTGGGAGCTCTGGAGTCCACTTCTTCCTGTAAGGTTGAGTATTTGGGGGCCTGCACAGACTCAATAGCCTGAGCAGGGGTTCGTTGGGATTTCTTTTGTAGGTGATGAATATTGGAGGTAGTGAAGAGGGTAGGAGAGCAGTAGGTGTGGGTTCAACACTAGCTTGGACTGCTATGTTGTCACCTTGAGCAATGAGCTCTAACATTTTTGGGACTAAGGCTGTTTCTACCCCTGAGAAGCCTACAGTTGGCTTCTTCATAATTTTAAAGATGCCGGGCTTCATCTGTCCCAGTTTAAGAATATTGCCTGTTTCCCTCAACTGTGAGCCCAGTTCACAGTTAAGAATTGTTGAACATATCTAGGAAACATGTAATATTCTAAGGAGTCTAAGTTTGCAAGTAAATTAGTATAAACAAATTGTGAATACCTGAACTTGACCCCCTGAACCATCCCATGAACTATAAAGGAGAGATCCTCAGGAATCTGGTCCCATCCACCATGCTTGTTTGATAAGCTGTGGATAACCACATGGAGCAGGTATTTCCACTGGGATGAGACCTTCCCTTTCCTGAAGGTCTTTACAGAGAAATCTCCTTATAGCCCATCTGCTCGAAGGAATGATTAACTGCTTCTTTTGGAAAGAACACTTCACCTGCTTCATCATCCAGCTGAAGATGTCGATGATGATGGCCGGAGTGATGAAAATTGTTCTCCCTTGCACTGTGGCAGACAGTGCCTTCTCCCCATCCATAATGACCTCTTGGCAGGTCTTCCAGAATTCAAGCAGATGATCCTCATATAGAGGAGGATCAATGGTTAGGGAGGTGAAGTAGTGAGACAAAGACAAGAAACGGCAAACCTCTGAGAAATGAGGATCTTTTTCAGAGCATAACAGAGCAACCTGATTGTGTTGTCTGTGTAGCTGCATGGTAAAGTGAGGATCATTTCTGTGTGTAAGGTCAGCCATTGTGAGGTAGCTCAGAGATGAAGAGAAAAGAAAGAGATGGAAATTTCAGAGAGAAAGCTTTGGGTTTTAGGTATGGAAGAAAAGCAAATGATAGAAGAAGGGGGAAACCGTTGGGTTTATATGAGAGAGAAGGATTTCAGATAAAGTTTAATGAAAGAGGATAAACTTTGAAATCCGTATGTCGGTCCCACCTCTGAAAAAGTAGTTTACCTTTTTGCTCAAAAAGTAGTTTTCTTGGAGTTCGAAAAGCTTCCGAAAGTAGTTAGTCTTCGGAAGTTTGATTGAAAAAGCTTCCGAAGCTAAAGTGACTTCGGAAGAATTTTCCTGAGAATCTTAAAGATTTATGCTTCGGAAGAGAAATAAACTTTTGGATGCTTTGTATAAGTATGAACAGAGCTTCCGAAAGTAATTTTTGCTTCGGAAGGAAAAAGTCCTTAAAAATGAATAAGTGTCTAAGTTAAGAATTTTAAGCTTCGGAAGATAAATTTTGACTTCTTCCGAAGGTAAAATTTCTTAGACAGTCATTTATTTTGAAGACATATTTTTCTTCCGAAGGTAAAATGTTATCTTCCGAAGTATCAGAAAATTTTCAAGAATCCAAGGAAAGTCTTCAAAAAGAGTTTTTCATTCAAAGAAAACATGAGCTTATGAAAGTGATGAACTAGACAACTTAGGACACACATATTTTAAGAAGAAATAATTAGAATTAATTTTAAGAAAATCTACTCAAAGTTAATCATCCCAACAGCTGATATTAGATATTTAAATCTCTGTTCATCAAAAGCTTTTGTGAACAGATCAGCATATTGTTCATCTGTGTGAACTTTGA
The DNA here is from genome assembly GCA_025506515.1 of Flaveria trinervia. Taxonomy (NCBI): domain Eukaryota; kingdom Viridiplantae; phylum Streptophyta; class Magnoliopsida; order Asterales; family Asteraceae; genus Flaveria; species Flaveria trinervia. Next base: position 75,801,304 of record CM046441.1, on the reverse strand, counting down.
TTAGTTTAATTAACCCTTTTCATAGTTATCTCTTATTAAATGATACCTGATGTTGATGTTTTGGTCCTTGAGTGCTGCACAGGGTTCTCAGTGATAGAGATAGCACTGTTGTTGTCTATGTGGATAGGAGTCTCTTGAAGTTAAATCCGTAGTCTAGCATCTGATTTTGAATCCAAAGCACTTGAGCACAGCAGCTTGCAGCAGCAATGTATTCAGCCTCAGCAGTTGATGCAGACACACAGGTTTGTTTCTTGCATTGCCATGAGACAACCCTTCCACCAAGAATTGACATCCCCCAGATGTAGACTTTGCAGTCATGTTGCAACCACCATAATCACTGTCTGTATAGGCATACAGATTGAAATTAGAATTTTTTGGATACCATAAACCAAGTGTGAGGCACCTTTGAGGTATCTTAAAATCCTTTTCACAGTGATTAAGTGAGACATCTTAGGATTAGCTTGATATCTTGCACAAATACATGTAGCAAACATGATATCAGGCCTGCTAGCTGTAAGATACATAAGAGACCCAATCATAGCCTGTATAAGTGCTCATCTACACACTCCCCCAAGATCTGAGACCAAGAGTGGTTTCTGGCTATGGGTGTCTTAGCAATCTTACAATCAGTCATGTTGAACCTCTTGAGTATATCTTGAACATACTTTGACTGACTTATGAAAATGCCATCTTCAACCTGCTTCACTTGAATTCCTAGAAAGAAATTAAGTTCTCCCATTGAACTCATTTCAAATCTATCTTTCATCAGCTTTTCAAAGTCTTTGCAGAGCCTTGAATTGGTTGAGCCAAGATGATGTCATCCACATATACTTGAACTAGCAGAATGTCATTTCCTTGTCCTTTGATGAAGAGAGTTCCATCTATAGTACCTCTCCTGTAACCATGTTTACAGAGATACTCAGACAGTGTCTCATACCACTTCCTGGGTGCCTGATGCAGCCCATACAGAGCTTTGTCAAGCTTGCAGACATAATCAGGATGATCAGGATCTACAAAACCAGGTGGTTGTTTGACATAAACCTCCTCATCAATCACTCCATATAAGAAGGCACACTTTACATCAAGTTGGTAGACCATGAAGTTCTTGGATGCAGCAAATGCCAGGAATATCCTAACAGCTTCTAGTCTAGCTACAGGAGCAAAGACATCAGTGTAGTCAATCCCTTCTTCTTGTGTGTATCCTTGAACAACTAGTCTAGCCTTGTTCTTGATAATGATTCCTCTATCATCCTTTTTTCCTAAAAACCCATTTGGTTCCAATGGTAGTCTTCCCATGAGGAAGAGGACAAAGGTTCCAAACTTTCTGTCTTTTGAATTGAAGCAACTCTTGTTGCATAGCTTCAACCCAACTTCCATCCTTTAGAGCCTCCTCAACTTTCTTTGGCTCTAACTGGGATAGAAAACAAGAGTGAAGACAAACATTTGCTTCATGGGTTTGCCCTCTTGTCTTTACCCCGGAGATAACATCTCCAATGATGTTTGTAGTAGGATGAGACTTGTGGATCCTTAGCTGAGGGATCACAGCAAGTTGCTGAGATAGGTCCAAATTTGAGAAATTTAGATCTGGTCTTGAAGATTGATCCTCCACATTATCACACTTATCAAGATTAACTTGATCCAATGAGTGTGTGACATCATTGATGTTATCATCTATGGTATGGTTATTAGCATCAAGAGATTCTTGATCACTTTCACCATCACCATTGTTATCTTCTGCAATTGAGATGTCTTTATCTGGTTGAGAGGCCTCTGAACTGAAATTTGAAGGCATGCCAGATGTATCAGCTGGATTGTCATTGTTGTGCTGATAGAAACCTCATTTGCCGAAGTAGTTCCAACTGGAGCTGAAGGTCTTCCAAGCTCAAATCTTGGATCAGGATCACCTGTATTTAATTTTCTGCAGATCCTGAAACATGCTCACAAGATTTATTAAAACAGTTGGTAACTAAATCAAGATCAAATAGCCAATCCGGACCAGAACCAGCCACACTGGGAGTGTGCTCATTGAAAGTCACATTGGCTGACTCCTCAATGATTCTAGTTCTGAGATGTATACTCTATAAGCTTTAGCTTGAGAAGAGTATCCAATGAAGTGTCCATCGTCTGATTTCTCAGCAAACTTGGCAACTTGATCTTTGGTATTCAAGATGGTGCAGGGACATCCAAATGACCTGAGAAAACCAATGAAAGGTTTCCTCTTGTGCCAAAGTTCATAAGGAGTCTTACCATGTGTCTTAACTACTAAGACTCTGTTTTGCACATAGCAGGCAGTATTAACTGCCTCTGCCCAGAAGGTGATAGGCAGTTTAGAGTCAGACAACATAGTTCTTGCAGCTTCAATAAGTGTCCTGTTTCTCCTCTCAGCAACTCCGTTTTGCTGAGGAGTCCTGGGAGCACTGTATTGTCTTGTAATACCCTTTCATCACAAAATGTATCAAGGATTTGGTTCTTGAATTCAGTTCCTTGATCACATCTTATGGTTTTGACCTTGTGATCACATTGATTCTCAATCTTTAAGATGAAATTCTTTAGAATCTCAGGAGTCTCATCTTTAGTTCTAAGAAAGAAAACCCAAGTGAATCTTGTAAAATCATCTGTGATCACTAGACAGTATAAGGTCCTTCCTAAACTCATTACACTGGTGGGGCCAAAGAGATCCATATGTAATAAGTGTAGGGGAGTAGTGATGGAGTTCTTTTCCTTAGGCTTGTGAGATACCTTGTGTTGCTTCCCTTTCAGGCATGCAACACAATGATCATCACTTGTAAACTCTTTCTTTGGCATTCCAGTTACCAGATCATGTTTGATTAATTTATTCATATTCTTAAAGTTTACATGGCACATTCTTTTATGCCATAGGAAAGACTCACACTTTTGCTTTAGATAGAAAGCATGAAACTTCTCCAGAGGGAGATGTTTCTTGCAAATCCATCTTGTACATATTCCTTTCCTGGGGGCTCTGAGCAGAATATGCTCATAGGAATGACCACTCCAGGTTTGAGAACAATGCACTCATGCTCAGTGAAGAGCATGTTTATGACTCTGATCACAAAATTGAGATACACTCAGAAGATTGTACCCAAGCTCCTTAACAAAATTTACCTTCTCAATGCTGAGCTTACCATTTGTGACCTTGCCCCTTCCATAAATGTAACCACCTTCATTTCCCCCAAAGCAACTGGTCCTCCATCAATTCTCTCAAATTATGAAGTAAAGACCTATCGCCTGTCATGTGCCTGGAACAGCCACTGTCAATTATCCAGACATTCTTGTTTGTCTTGAGCTGTTCCTGCACAAAGAAAATGATTAGTTACATTTGGAAACCCAAGCCTTACTTGTCTTGGGTTCAGTAAGTGTAATAGAAGATAATGCAACAGTAATAGATCCTATGGTTGTACAGAGGGGATCTTCGGCTGTTGTTGATGGAGAAACCTCAGTCATTTGTCTTTCTTAGACTCCACACCACCTTGGAGTCTTGGACTTGACCTTCAAAACCTTAGAAGCTTTTGGAGCTTCACAAGTTTTGATGACTGATACTTCGGAAGAATCTACAGTCACTGCAGTAGACTTTAGTACTTCGGAAGAACTCCTTTCTTCCGAGACCAACTTTGCTTCCGAAGGTGATTTTCCATTTACCTTCTTCTTTGGTTTGGAGCTTCCGAAGGAAACAGACTTTCCTTCCGAAGCTTGAGACTTCTTGAGATTCTTTGAAGTCTTTTATTGGTCATGTGGATAGTACTTTTAGGATTGTATGGACAATCCTTGGCAATATGAGAGTACTTTCACACATAACACACAGCATTTTCTTCTTCAAAGAAATCTCCTTTTGAGAGCAAGACTGGCCTTGGTCACATCCCTTTTTCATCTTCATCTTGGTAGATTCAGATACAGTTCCCTTGGGCTGTGAACTGTTCTTGGAATTTGATGGTCCGGGCTGTGCAGCAGTGGTACACAGCAGCTCAGTCTTCTTCTTTGTACTGAGATGATTTGAACATGAACCAGAACTCTTAGATAAGAGGCTTTGGTGGATGTCTTCAGTCCTTATTGCTTTGAAACCTGCAGAGATAAACACTTGTTTCTGCTTAGCATCAAAGGTAGCCTTGATTTCTTGAGCCTTCTTTGCTTTCCTTTTGCTCTTCCTGATCAAGTTCTTTCTCTTGGACTTGGTCATCACAGTTATTTTCTTCTCCTCAGAAGGATAGTGGCCCTTGGAGGAATCCTCTTCTTCACTCTTCTCAGAGAGATTCCTCACTATCACTTCTTCATCATCCTCACTTACTGGATCTATGAGAGGAAGCTCATCTTCACAAGTTCCACACCTAGGAGATCTTACAGACAAGATTGTGTGTGGAGGAGCTATCTCATTTGATCCCAGTCCCTGTCTATTTTGATAACAGACCTTATTGTGTAGGGATGAGGATATCATGTTCTTGAAGGTCTCTTCTTCAAGAACACTTTTCTCTGCCAGGGCTTTGCTGATCACAAGCTCAGCCTGGCACTTAGTCAACTTAGTGATGAGATCTTGGATCTGAGTTCTAAAATCTGTATGTTCATGTTTTAGTACTGAAATAGTTTTCTCCAAGTCTTCTATCTTTAACTTGTAATCATTTTCAGACTTTCTAAAGTCAGATTTTAATATGTTTAATGACTCAAGATCAGATCTCATCTCTAGGTTGTAGGACCTGTATCTATTTACTTTAGCAATGCATTCAGGGGAGCAAAGATGTTCTAATACCTTGGCTTCATCATGATCAGCCATCAATGCTTGGTTTGGAGAAGCATCCTCCACCTGAAAACTCCAGTCAAATCCTCCCTCTTCGACAGCAACCGCAGCATGTTGCTTTGTCTTCTCAGCCTGAGGGGTATTGTTGGTGAAGTTTGGTCTGAGTTGTGTTTGACCCCCATTTGCTCTGGGTGCCTTACACTCCCTGGCGAAGTGACCCATAAGGTTACAATGTAACATTAACTTTGCTTTTATCCAGGCCAAACTTTCCACTGGTAGCATTGCTTGGAAATTTTCTTCCTGTCCTCTTGTAGAACTTCTTGGCTCTGTGAGTGAGAAGAGCCATCTGCTGAACTATCTCCATGTATTCCAGGTCATCTGGATGGATACAGTCTAGATCTTCAAGAGTGAAGAGATAATTTCCACAGCTTTCATCTGCAGACACAAAGGCTTGCGAAGAACTTGTCTCTTGGAATGGACTTCCTTGAGTAAAGTTCTCCCTTGGTGTCTCCGGGAAGGTGATGAAAGGACCCTTTTGTGAGTTGTCAGGGTAGCATAGGAGATGATGTTGGGTTCTATGCTGTCCCTTTCAGCCACATGAAGGGCTGAACCCATTTGATTGTTAGAGTTGCCAGATGAACCTTGTAAGTTCATCTCCATCTGGTATCCACTGAGAATCCCATATAACTCTGTCAGAGTAAGAGTTTTAAGGTTCTCAGTCCTCTTGATTACCACACAATAGTGTGTCCATTGCCTAGGAAGTGAGGACATGAACTTCCTTACAATGTCTCTGTTCTCAAGAGGAACTCCTCCATCCACAAGGGTATCCACAATCTCAACATACCTGAAGTATTGTTGGGTCATGGTTTCACCTGTTTTAAAGGTGAAATTTTCAAACTGCTGCTTCAGAAGATCTTTCTTGTTCTCCTTGGCTTCAGAGGAGCCTTCATACATCAGCTTCAGTGCATCCCACAGCTGTTTAGCTGTCTTGCACTTCTTAAAACCTCTGTACACAGAGTTTGGGATAGCAGTCTGAAGAGCAGTCATGGCCTTCCTGTCAATCTCTTTTTCCTATCTTCATCTGAGTAGTTGGCCACATCTTTAGGAATCATACCAGCACCGGTAGCAGAGGGGGTGCTAGGTATGAAAGGTCCATATTCAACAGATTCCCACATTCTTGAGTCAAGAGACCTGATGAAGCCTTCCATCCTCATGCACCAGGTGTCGAAGTCATCAAGAGTGATCAATGGGGATTTGTTCATGGTTCCAGTCTCCATATCAGTCTTTGAGATGGAAGCCATTTGAAAAATTTAGTTTTTGTTGTGTGAGGGATCTTAAGATGGTTAGATCTTATATCACGAGCCTGAAAGCTCTGATACCAATTGCAGGATCGTTCAAGGGCTTGAACACAATTACAACACAACAACACAATGAGGAGATTAACTAAATCTTAATCAAACAGTGAACTAGGTAACCGGGTGATGCAGAGAACACAAGTAAAGCAAGAGACAGAACAAGAGAGTATAGTTTTCAAGGGAGCAGTATATTGCTTTCTCAAGTTCTTTTACAAGTGTTACAAACGCATATCGAAAGATACAAGAACTTGGAATACTTATACTACAACCTACAGCCGGCTATACTATGAAAGCCAGCTGGATACAATTGACTAGACACTAACAAAATCAATTGTAGGATCAAAAGGCATATCTGCCTTTTGACCTTGTGACTATGACATGCCATAGCTCACATCCTTATACATTACAAAAAGGATAAAGTACATAAAGTGGAAAGTTTTCAGACTCAAGACCTCAATGTACAGTTACCAAAAGCATGGACCTTTTCACCAACTCTTGTAAGTTGGTGACTTATCAGAGACGCAGCGGAAAAGGTGCTTTATGGAACAGTACATCAGATAAAGCATGTGTACTAAAAGTCTTCGGAAGAAATCTGTCTTCATAGGTTGAAGCTTCGGAAGACTTTGTCTCTTCAAGCTTCGGAAGACTTCATGTTAGGCTTCGGAAGATATTGGTCTTGGCTTCGGAAGATATTACACTTAGAGTATTTTCTAATGCTTTGTGTAATTCTTCCGAAGCATTCTTCACTTCAGTACTTAGTGCATGTTGCTGAAACACTTAGGCAGTTTTGGGTGCATCAGACTTCAGGAATCCTTACCTAATGTATGTATTATGTATGTTTCATAGAACGTAAGTGTGTGGTGGTGTGTGTGTTTGGATGTGTACGTGGTGTGCGTGTGACGGAACCACATGTGTATTCGTGTGAGAGAGAGAGTATGTGGTGTGAGTATGTATGTAAGATGTATAAGTATGTGTCGTGTGGTGCGTGTTGGGTGCATAGCAAGTGTGTGTAGTATGTGTGTGTGATGAAACCATGGGTGCATAATGAGCATGTGTGTGTATATGTGGTGTGCTTATGTATTTAATATGTGCGATTATGTGTAGGGTGTATAGCAAGTGTGTGTTGATATTGTACATGTTGTTTGTGTGTGATATACACTTATATATTTAATTAACATGTAGGTATATGTGTGCATACGATATATTTATAAGTGTGTATACGGTATGTATATGAGTTTGTGTCACATTGTTTGCGTATGGGTATCATAGTGTGTGTTTGTATTTCATGAATGTATTGTATTGTCACACCCCCGCTAAGAGTGGAACACGGGGATGTAACGAGACGGGATCGTCATAACACATGGTAGACAATAGAGATGCAATATAGTAAATGATGATAAAGCGTGTCATGACGACACCCGATACAAAGGAGACTTGTGTCGTGTTTAGTCAATATTCACGACAACATAGCCATAAGCATAACATGATATATGATTCACATAAACAAAGAAGATAACTTTGTTATGTATTTCCCACAACCTGGGAACAAATATCAAAAGAATAATGATGTTTGAAGCAGACTATAACAATGTTCCAAAAAGAGTGTTTGTCAAGTATGCTTAGTCTCAAAAATGTATCCTAGGGTCTCCACTAAGGCAGTACACCTAGATCCTCAATTAGCATTGTCACCTGAAAAGATATGCTCAAGTGGTCAACAAAATTGTTGGTGAGCTCGCAGGTTTAAATAGTAAATAAGTAATTGATGTTGTATAGTAGTTGTTGTGGAATATCATGAATACAGTTATAAGTAAGCAAAATCACATGACATGAGCTTTACAACCAAACCTAACGACGTACACATAGAATCTTGTCGGAATATATTCACCCAAGGCCCGTTCCTGGCTACTGTTGGTACTAACTAGTATACCAACAAACAAGGGTGGGGGTGTCAACCCAGTAGTACTACCAATACCTATCCATCGATTCCCACACTAGAATTAAATGGTTGTAAAGAAGGTACCACACAGTGAACTCAAGCATGTATCAAATAAATACTTACAAAACAGTAACACGTTGATTCCAAGTATGTAAATTGTATGTAAGTTGTACAGCATAGAAAGTGGGTGAGCATACTTTTCCCCCAAGTTTGTAAATGATTGAAAAGTTGTATAAGAATAAAAAGGGGCCACGAAACTCACTTGTTAAGTGGTAAGTATGAATGATCAAAGTTTCCCAAGTGTTGTATGTAATGAACGGTCAAACACCTATGGACAGTTATTGTTAAGCATTAATGATATGCATAAAGTAAGTAGTAACGTTCGATCGGTTCGGGTTGTATCGATTCGGTCGCGTGTAACACACACAAGCGAACACACGTATTAGATCTTATGTAATCCAAGTACTAGAAACTGTCGCCATTGCCGGTGATATTTGTGTAAAAGTTCCATTGTTATAAGAGAAGTATTTGTTAAATATTAGTAGTCATGAATCGGTTGTTGATAATTGTAAAATGTTAGGTTGATATGATTTGGAATAGCATTAGTAAATTTGATAGCGTTGACTTTAATCTTTGTGATTTAGCAATGGCAACCGTGTCGATGTCACCTTAACATCACACGACATAAAAGAAGGAATTCACACACAATAACTTCAATCGCATGACAGGTTCAGACGCATGACTCAACACTCCATCCGCACGAATCAACCTCATTCATACGAATCAGCTTCATTCGTACGACTGAGCCTTCATTCGTGCGACTCAGCATCCTGTCGTACCACACAGCACCCAATCGCACGACTCAACCTCCATACGCACGAATCAACCTTCATTCATACAAATCAGCTTCATTCGTACGACCGAACCTCCATTCGTACGATTGGCCTTCAGTCGTGCAATACACACACAATCGCACACATTCATTCGGTCGCAGACTCAAACACATGAATACACTCATCCGCATTGACTCAATCGCACGCATTCATTCGATCGCACGACTTAGTCGCACGACATACCCAGTCGCACAACTTAGTCGCCTGAATGACACAGTCGCACGACTCACCTAGTCGCACGGCTCAGTCGCATGACAGACCCCGTCGCCAGAATGGCAGATTCACGACTGCAGAAGTGCAGAGCAGCCTTCGGCTACTCCGTGCACGTGTTTTACACCACAAGAACTTCCAGAAACACATTACAAACACCCTCAAACAAGAAGAACACGCAGAAGGACACCACACGCACCCACACGACCTCATGTGTTCGGGTTGGACCCGAAACCCTAAATAGACAGCAGTGAAATAGCAAGAAAAGGGACGACCAAGGTCTTCTACCTGCAAGAATGGAGTAGACCTGGTAGTAGTCAAGGTCTTGCCGGTGAAAATGCGAAGAAATGGGGCGGTTTGGTGCAAGGAGGAGGAGAAAAATGGAGATGAAGAAGATGAAGAAGAAGAAGATGATGAAGAAGAAGAAGATGAAATGAGACTAGGGCTGGAAATGGGGTTTATATACCCAGCCCAAGTTTGGAAAATGGCACATTTAGTCCTGCACTTAAATCCCCGAATTCCCAAATTTGTTTCGATTGAAAATGACTTTAGTATGCTAATTATGTTAATGATAAAGATGTAATTAATGTTATTGGTATCTTAAAAATGGTTTTATTAATGACAATAATATTATATAAAAATGATATATTTAGTGATAAAAATGATGAAATTTGTAAAAGTTTTAAGCATAGCATACGTTTCGACGAGAGCACAAGCATAAAGATGATAAAGTAAGTATAATATCCACACAAATAGTTTATGAGGATAAGGAAATGAACGTTCAAAGAAAAGTTAACGGAAGCCACGTTAATTGACGGACCTTGAGGTGACGGATGTCACATGTATGGTTATATATATGATGGTGTGTATGAATTGTATGATTATATATAATGGTGTGTATGTTTTGTATGGTTAAAAATATAAATGTGTATGATAATGCATAAATGTATTAGATGAGTATAAGGTGTAAATGATGCCATTATAGGTATATTTGAGTTGTGTCTAGTATATCTATGGTCGTGTACATCGTGTGTAGGGTCACGGGTGACTTGTGTAACTGATCTGAACCAATCCTAATAAAAAGGGGTAATGCTATAACGATGTTTAAAACACGTTATAAGTTCAATTATTTATTATTATAGGTTGGTGACTTGTTTGGGTCACGCTTATTATTAGAAGCTTATTGTTCATTTTTTCACTCATATAATTTTATTGTCAGTTTCACGTTCTCGTTTTCCTTTACTATTTATAAGTTTAAGGGGAAAAGAATACTCAAAACCCTTTTATGTTGTGATTACTTTATGCTTTTTTTTCTGGACAATTGTCTGATTTGTAAGTTATAATCTAGTTTGTGCATGAGCTTTCTGTGTGGTTTTTTATTTTACAACTATTTAACTTTGATTTGGAGTTGACGAACATGTATTGGTACTACTATTAGATCGACTTCTACCCTTGTTTGTTTGTACGCTAGCTAAAACTAACAATAGTCACGAATGGACTCTAAGGTGAATATAATCTGACAAGTACTGTGTGTACGTCGTTAGGCTTATTGTAAAACTCATGTCTACATGTGATTTTACTTACTTATAATTAACTTGCTCACATATAAGTCCTACAATTGCAATACAACACACTATTTTATTATTAAATCTACGAACTCACCAGCCAAGTGTTGGTCTTTCAAGTATTTTTTTCCGGTAATAATAACAATCGAGAATAGTGGAAGCTAGTGACTTAGTGGAGACCATTAAGGACATCATCTTAGGTAGTTATTGTTCTTGGTTAAAGCATTGCATGTTGAGATTGTATTACTTATCTTTGTTACTTTCGAGTATGTTTGCCCTAGTCATGTCCTGGGATGTGAGATTTAGTATATTTTATATTTTTTACTATGTTTGCCGTGAAAGTGACTAACCACGGCATCATTTATGTCGTGTGACCTCATAACACATTGACTCATATCATTTACTATGTCTCTATTAACTATCAATGGTTATGACGACTCTCTTTGTTACATTTGCATGTGTTCGCTATAAGTAAGGTTGTAACAATGGGATATACATACAAACATATGTATATGCCATACACATACACACATCTTTGATGAGCACGATGCAATAGTATGTTTTTAATTTTAGAAAACAATACATTAACGTGAAACAAGAATTGATCGGGGAAACAAATTTAAAAACAAATTAAAGAGGAAAAAACATATTATATTAAACATAGAATTAATATTTTTAAAAGCAAAAAACTTTTAAAGACGAAAGTTTGAAAAATTATTTTTATTTTTTAATTACTTAATAGTTAATTATATGTAACTTTAAGCATATTTTATCTCAAACAAGTATTTTTTAATTTTTAATAATACTAAATAATTATTATTTAATCTTTTCATACAACACGTGCAGTAGACGCCTAGACGGATTTCTAAACTAGTTAGCGTTGGTTAAAACTTTTAAACTGAAGTGTCTGGTCTCACTAGTTGTTTTATATTTTTCTTTTAGTTTTAATTGAATATTTTATTGATTAATTTTGTTTTAGTTGGACAATTAGTGTGTTAAAAAGACTAAAATACACTCATATTTTACTGAGAATTTAATGAAGTTGATGGAAATAACAACATTTGGTAACACAGTAACTGAAATGACAAAAAAAAATTTTTGAATTAAAATGACAAATTTAACAAAACGTCAGAAATGAAAATAATATTTTACTCTTTATTCTATATATATTTTTCCAATAGTATAGTACAAGAACTAGACACACGTATATGTTGAACTTTTGTTACTAAAGTATGCATATGTGTAAAGTTATTAAAAATAAGTAGTGCGTGTTTCTTTAAAGTCTCTATTCTTTATTATTGTTATATTATTAATATTTAATTGAATCGATATGTGCATACTTGTAAGTGTAAAAGCTAATAGTATATCTTTTAAAAATGTTTACACGTGTAGGGCATAATTAATAAAAGTTGGATTTTAAACAAACTCTAAAATAAACATCCTGTATATCTACGTACGTGTGTAGGTTCTTTTAACAACAATATCCTATCTTATGGTCTCCTAAAAACTAGTTACAAATATCCGACCAAGTATGCATATTCAAGTAATATAATTACCGTCACGTTTTTTATTTTAACCAGCAATTACCCTCACGTAGACACGTATGTAAATATGTCATTACCACGGAGGAAAAGTAAGATGTAACTTACGAAAACTTGACTTTATGTGGCACTATTAATTAATGGATATTTTCGCACATTTAATAACATTTTTCAAATATTATTGTCCCAACTTCTTTCACAAGTTAGATTATAATATTTTAATATTAAATATAATTAAAAAGTATATATACGTAATAGTTCAATAAATAAAACAACTACGCTCTTTATAACTCTCTTGTCTAAATTGTTTTATTTCTAGACATTCGTTTTAAAATTTTTTTATTAAATAACTAAATGTTTTTATCAAAATCTGTTTTTTTAACTATGATTTGTAATTATTTTGCTTGTTTTAATAAGATTGTTTTTAAAAATTTCATCTTTATAATTATTTAGAAACAAAACGATTTAAAATATATGCTTAGAAAAAGGTTTAGTGTTTTAGAAAATTTTATATTATATAAAATTTTTGTTTTTTATTGTTTAGATATTAATTAAAAGATGTAACTTTTAACTTCCTTAATAATATATATATATATATATATATATATATATATATATATATATATATTAAAAGTATAGTTTGATTTCAAAAAATCTAGATAAGAGAGCGAATTATAACAATTAATAAAATTAAATTTTAATAAAAGAGAGAAACTTGTATTAATATTTAAATTACTATAATACTCTTTACAGAATGTGTGAATATGTAAAAAATTTGACAAGTGACAAAAATATAGGTTAATAAAATAACAAATGATAAAAAATATTATTTTATTAGTATTGATACAATTCGTTGAAATAAAATGAAGACAAGCAACCACAATGGATGTAAATTTTTAAAAATTCAAGCTGGTTAAATATAAATTACAATCCAATTTTTGTTTCTTTGTTGTTATAACTTTTCATATATAGTATTTTATATAGATCTAGAATGTAAGTTTTGCGAGATTTCAATTTGCTTCAATGTTTTAAAAATAAATGGGTATTCAAATCCTGTTCACATCTTCTCTTGAACACTTTTTCCTCCTCTAAAAGTAATCAAAATTCGTAAAATAAACACTTTGCAGCACCCGGCATTTTATACCTACCAATATTTTTTGTTTTTTTCATAAAGATCTAACAAATTTGCTTTTGGTTGTGTAGGTGAAAACTTTTTAGGAAAATCATTCATCTCTGAATTACTGCCACCTGAGCATGTTTAACTATAGTGTTCTACTCTCATCCACAACCAATACGCCAAAACGTTCATTATGAACCAGAAATCTCTCTAATCCACAACCGATGTAAGATTTATGTGAAGTGTCACGCTCTTTCTCACTAAATGAAAATTACGAAAGATGAGGATTTAATACCCCACCCAAAAAGTCGTGTGTTTATTTTGTGAAATAAGATATTTAATACAATTATTTATTTCTTTTAGGAAAGCTCATATTATAACATTTATGTCCCACCACATTAGTAAACCCCATAAAAGAGTTAACCAAATGAATAGTAATTTAAAAATCTTTTTAAGTTTTAAAGTACAAATACTTCCAACTATAAAGATTACATAAAGTTTTATGAGATGTTACGAAAATAGATCCAACCACTAAATGGTAGTTAACCTTTCTGGTAAACTTATTATTTTACATTCTTTTTAAAAAAAATATGTACATAGAAGCTATAATTAAAGAATATGGTTTAGGTTTTAATACATATTTTCTTACTCTAATAAAATGGTAAATGGATGTGCCACTTGTCACCACCACATTCATTCTCATCAAATTTTTTCCGCTTCTCTCTCATTTAAAATAACCATATTAATTACTAATAATATTATCTTTTTATTTTTACATTATAATTATAATTAGCTTTTTAATAATTTTTATTTTTACATTATAATTATAATTAGCTTTTTAATAAAAATAATTAAGAGAATTTTTTTATTAATGTTATTTCTATAGAGATAGTTTTTTATAAAATGATTTTTTTCAATAAAAAAATAAAACTATTTTTATGTAATATTTCAAAATTGGTGTTTTGAAGTAAATTTTTTATTAAAAAAAATAACTAAAATTAGGAGTTATAGTAAGAAAAGTTATAAAATTAAAATTTTTTAAAACGTTGTTTTAAAACAAAATGAGTAATTATGTATCCTTGAAAAAAACAAAAAACAAAATAATATTATCATATTATTGTTTTATTACTTATAGTTGTTACCCATACATAATTTCAATCATCTTAGTCTATTCTTTTATAACTAATAATTTTTATTTTATTTATTCAACCCGTATAATACACAGAGTTACACAAGCTAGTAATAGATAAAAGGGAGCGTATATTGACAAATTACTCTCATTTAACCCTAAAAACTTATACTCTGTGGACTTACTATCTTTGCAATTTTAAATTTTTAAGGATCAAACATGCAATCTAACCAAACTACAGGCTCTATTTTCTTAGTTTTCCTTTTATTAATTTAATGTTCTTAATTAAAAACTTAATCCTATTTTTATATTATATCTTTTAAAATATAGCTAGTATTAAGCCACTTGTGTTGCAGCGTATGGCCGTAAAACTGTATCAAGTGTCACCAATGGCACACAATTGATCACACACGTGTTGCGATGTATTACTCGTAAATTTCATAAGAAAATGCAAAACAAAAAAATATATAATATGAAAAATATGGGGGTAAAAACAAAAAAATATTAGGGTTAAATTGTAAAAAACGTAAAAGTAATATGTTAAAATAAAGAAAAAAAATTAGAGTTTAAAAAAACAAATGTTAATATAACCCACTAAACATATAATATTACTCATTAATCATACTAAAGTTGATATTTAGTATTCTATAAATATTTTCTTAAATTTTGAATTTGTGATATGATTATTTTAATTTATGCTTCGATATAAAACATTAAATACCAACTTACCATGCCACATCAAACATAATATATTCTCACCTCTTATTTTTAAACTTGCTTTTGTGTCTCTTAACATTCATTTTCACAACTTCCTTATTTTTTTCTCTAAATTCCAAAAATACCTTGGCCACATGTGTATTTCTATTTACGATTTGACATAAACGCAACGTGATAGGATAAACCACTTGCAAACGTATAAGAATCAACACCCATCAAATATGTCACATATTAAAATCACACATGTCAAATTACGAGTTTAGCAATCATAAGAGACTGAATTTGATAGAGACAATTCTTTATAAAGCGGGGGCTTCTGGACGGCGAGTGGCTGCAATTTTTTCTCCTACAGTCGCAATTTAGTCGGTTTATATATTAAATTATTTTTATCATTATTAAATATTAGATAGTAAAGTTAAAACAAAAGTCGCCCTTTTAGCAAAAATAAAAGGAAATATTATGTCGGTACTTGTGTTGCTTTTAAATTATAGGGCAAAACATATACATGAAATTCTTATAAAAAAAAGAACCTAATAAATCTAAATGATCCTTAATTTGTTCAGAAACAACACAACCTGTTGCTCAATATTACGTTGATTAAAACTCTATTTTTCTCATCTCCTCCAACACTTATATAGTTTGATGCGCCTTTCTCTTTCGTTAATTTATACTCTACTCCTCTATAGACACTTTTATAGTTTGATACATCTCTCTTTTTATAAAAACAAATCGGATACAAGGAAGGTGGTTAGAATGAGGCTACAACCTTGGTATGATAATGTATTAATGTCAAAAAGGTTTACAATGATATTTCTATTTTCTAGGCTTCATTTCTCACACATAATATGTTCAAAATTACTAATTTTGTAAATGCTAATGATAACTCCACTTCATGTGTTTTTCTTGCTTCCACTAGGAGTATCAATGCTCCTATTTACTAATATTATAATAGTAGCCTTTGCCCTTTAGTAACTAAAAAAGGTCAACAAAGTAGGAAGATGTGGTTCCTCTGTTCCTCTAAATGGCAAAGTGTATGTCTACATTTAGTGGATTATACTTTAATCCTCTCTTCTCCAATCAGCAATTTTAATTACATTCTCTGCTATTGTTTTAATATTATTATATAGGAGCCGTACGTAGAAGTATATTTGGGTGAGAACAAAGTTAAATTTGGAAGGAAACCAATACATCTATTATTACCTATTACAATTTTGGTATGTGGTGCTTATGATTCTTTTTATAGAATTCAAAAGTTTTTTAAATATTACTTACTGGTATATTAAATATTAATAAAAAAGGGTCTCTGTTAAAAAACTAGTTGATTAGTTAAATGACTTGTTATATAAGAATTTTTGAAATGGGTATGTACCTCATGCGTCCATCACAACGAGGTGCCATATCAATTGTGTTTCACCGAAAAAGTTACCGCACATAATAAGTGTGACCTCTTGCCTCACATCCTACCCGCCAAACCAATTTATCATGTTAATTTTAGAGATATCATAAATAACATGTGTGATCTTTGTTTTAATTTGTCACACCAATGTGTAAGGAAAGCAAGAAATAGACCTCTAAGAGGTCACACACGTGAAGCGTGATATCTCTCTCCCTCCATCATTTTGTAACTTTGCAGGAGCAATGTGATGCCCTTAGACATCACACGTAGAAAGATTAATATCTTACTTCTTAGACATCATTAAATGTTAATGACTAAGAGTGATATGAATATTTGTTTACGTGTATCACGTTTTGTAATGATAGGTGGTTAAAAAACTTCATATAGCATACTGGATGATTCTTGTTATATATTTTATTCATAAATTTTCTATTTTAAAACATTATTGTTAACTATGATATTCAGTCAAGATATGCTCTTAAGTAATTTAAATCAAAATATTCTATATGAAAATTAATGTTTTATGTTTGATTCTGACTTAGTGAGACAACTGCCAATCAAACAGTACATCTAAATTATAAATGAGCAATCTCAAAAAGTAAATATTCACCTATTTAAACACGTGTTTCAAGTGGCAAAACAAATGAACTCTAGATATTACGGCATGCATGAAACACGTGCGTTTTATTCAATACTACTGTTATAAAGAGAACATCACATGTCTCTCAACTGGTATATATCTCAACTTCACTTAACCACCGCAACATACAACCACCACCATCTACCACCGCTCCACCACCGTCTACCACCACCCCACCACCCCACCACCATGTTTTTCTTCTCTCTCCTCCACTTTCTCTCTCTACTTTGTGTACTTCTCTACTTGTTTTCTATGCTTAGAGTCTTAATAATATCCACCACCACCGGTAAAAGCCACAGTTCATATCCTGTTATTGGTTCTTTGATCTCGTTCCACCGGAACCGACACCGGCTCATCCACTGGTTCACCGACCTCCTATCGGTGTCGCCATCGCAAACCGTCGTCCTGAGGCGATGTGGTGGCCGGAAAAACCAAATGATCGTCACCGGAAACCCGGCTAACATTGAACACATTCTGAAGACAAAGTTTGAAAACTACCCTAAAGGAAAACCCTTTACGGATCTTCTAGGAAACTTTCTTGGAATGGGGATTTTTAACGTCGATGGCGATCTATGGAGCACACAGCGTAAGCTAGCGAGCCACGAGTTTAGCGCAAAGTCGTTGCGCGAGTTCGTGGTTAGTGTTCTTGAAGAGGAAGTGACGAAAAGGCTCATTCCGTTGCTCGAAAACTCGAGTCGGAACGAGGATGTGTTGGACATGCAAGACGTGCTTAGAAGGTTAGCTTTTGATACTATTTGTAAAATATCACTTGGGTGGGACCCATGCTGTTTGGATTACAGCAGATCTGTCCCGCCGCTAGCACCAGCTTTTGATGTAGCGGCGGGAGCCAGCGCCATGCGTGGCAGGGCGCTGGCGAGCTGGGTGTGGAAGTTGAAGAGGTGGTTGAATGTGGGAAGTGAAAGGAAGTTGAAAGAAGCGGTCGGGGTGGTACACCGAGCCGTTAATGAGATAATACAAGAACGGCGGGACCAGATGGACGGATGCGACAACCATCGAGATTTGTTATCGAGGTTTATATCAGCTGGTCATGGTGATGACCTCGTGAGGGACATGGTAATAAGTTTTTTGATGGCGGGTAGAGACACGACATCTGCAGCGATGACGTGGCTCTTCTGGCTGCTAAAAAAGCACCCTGACATTGAAAAAGAAGTCTTAAAAGATGTCGTCTTTACAATTAAAGACGACAGTAAACTAACATTTGATGATTTGAAAAGGATGGAAATTTTGAAAGCGTGTTTATGCGAATCGATGCGGTTGTACCCTCCGGTGGTGTGGGACTCGAAGCACGCCGGAGCCGACGACGTGTTGCCTGACGGGACCCCGGTGTACAAGGGGAACAGGGTGATGTACTTCCCATATGGCATGGGGAGAATGGAAGCATTATGGGGAAAAGATTGTTTGGAGTTTAGACCGGACCGGTGGTTTGCTGAACCGGGGGTTTTAAAAACGGAAAGTCCGTACAAATTTCCGGTTTTTCAAGCGGTCCGCGGGTTTGTTTGGGGAAAGAGATGGCGTTTATGCAGATGAAGTATGTGATGGCTTCGGTTTTAAGGCGGTTCGAGCTCATACCAGTTGGTTCGGATGAACCGGTTTTTGTGCCGTTGCTCACGGCTCACATGGATGGTGGGTTCAAAGTTAGGGTTCGAAAGCGGAGTCACTGTTGTGAACCGTAAAAGTTATATGGCTTGTTTTGCTGTTGGTTGATCCAACGGTTATCGTGTTTTTATATTTCGATCATGGTTTGTATGTGTAACTATTTTTATCCAATATAAGATTGGGTACTATATATAAATTATTTATAAGGTTAAGTTTTAATCTATATGAATAAAATTTTAAAAAGTTGAACTGTGTTTGATAAATGATCAAACATAAATTTATTTAGTTTATTTATTTCTAACCATGTTAAAATTAAGAACAGCAAAATGTTCATATATTCATTTCTTTCCATCCATTTACGTTCGCATATCATCGTTCGACTTACCTTCATTTAAAATTAAAATATTGACAAATGAAAACGAATATCTTCTTTTTCTCAAACAAAAGAACATGAATAAAAAATTTATACGTTTAAGTGTTCGTATTTGCTTATTTGTTCGATTAAAATTAAACAAAAATACACGAACAAGGCTCGTTGGGATTTGTTCGGTTGTAATTGATTACTATCATCTACAACACTCAAAGTCAAAACTCCACAGGCTCACCTAGTATAAGAGTCAGTAATTCATACTTTTTGTCTCCCAATAGGAAGTCAGTAAATAGCTATATAAAAAAGATACAAAAGGTTGAAAGAAAAGTCACAACACGAAAATCGGCAAAATAATAGTGAAAAATCCAAACACGGAAGTCATAGAAATGTATAAAGAAAAAAAAACTCGATTTTTCTAAGTTTATCAAGAATCTATCGGTGACATTGAATGAAAAAAAAACATTTATCTATTTATTCAATAAAACTAGTTTTAATAAACTCGTGTATTATAATATTTGAATAAATATAATGTTAAATGAAATAAAATTTGTTAATTATAAAACGATATTCAAAGCATATAACTGAAATTACGAAACTATAAGTAATAAAACAATATTTTTTTTAACTTTCTTTGTTTTTTTAAAAAAAAAGTTAAACATTTGTTTCAAACTAAACCTTTTTTAATATCATTTTTAAAATTTAATATTATAACTCCCAATTTTAACTTTTTTTGGTTTATAAATTTTTTACTTTTTTAAAACACCAATTTTAAAATATTCTAAAAAGGTCTGATGTGAAAATTTTCTTATTGTATAAATATATTTTTATTTAGAAATAACATTAATAAAAAGATGTCTTCTTAAATTTTAAAAACTATTTTTAATCTAAAACAATATAAATAATATTAATAGTAATTAATGTAATCATTTAATTGGAGATGGAAGTAAAAAAAATGGCAATAGTGAATGTAGTGTTATCACTTTTCCAATTTAGTTATGTTTTTTAAAGTAAAAAGATTTAGCTACCACTTATATAGCACCAACGATGGTTCGTTGGTAACATAGCTTTGCCTTTAGATCAATGGTAAAAAAACTTATAGGTATATGTTAATGATGTCTTTAATTAAACTCGGTTTTCTAACAATTCATTACCAACATGGCAACACGCTACATAGTACACACGGCTTCCAACTTGTTTGAGTGATTTTTGATGGATGGGTTCGTCAATGAAACAACTTACCAATGAAAGGCTCGTAGGTAATTCTATCGTAAACAATTTCTATCAAAAAGAAACTTTAAGACAGCTTTAACATTATACAAAGTGAAAGATTTTAGTGAGATAAAGATTTTAACCATGTGAGTAAAGACTTCCCCTCTCTACTTTCTTTATCTCACTAAAATCTTTCACTCACTCACTCACTTCTTCACCTTAAAACCCTTTCCCGCATGGCTCCCTCTTATAGAATGTGATAATGGTGTTGCAAATTAAAAGCAAAATGGATCTAAAAAAGTAATTATATTCTGTCGCAATTAATGTTTAAAAGATCTGAAGAAATAGATTCATTAGTTCCATCGAGTTTATTATAAATAACTGAAAGAATCAATTAGGTAGCGTTTGGTATGCAGGAATGAGAAGCGGAATGGAATGAACCATTGAGATTGAATGAATAAAGACATGTTTGGTTGGTGGAGGTAATGGAATGAACCATTACGTAGTTGATTTCATTTCCTCAAATTCATTCCATCCACTCCCCTTTCTTTTTTTTCATTCCATACCTTTTTCCATCATTAGTCACCAACACCACCCGTCACAACAACCACCACCGACCACCAAGATCACTCGTCACCAGCAACCACCACCGGCCACCACCGCGGTCGGCCACCACTACCCCGGGAACACTATCGTCGGACATCGCCACCGCCGCCGCCACCGGAAACCATTGAAGGCCATCATCACCGGCCACGTCCAGCGCCGGAAACCACCTCCGAAGGCCACCGCCGCTGCCGAGAACCACCACCGCAAGAAACCACCTCCGAAGGCCACCATCGCCATCGCAAGAAACCACCTCCGAAGGCCACCACCGACATCGCAAGAAACCACCTAAGGCCACTGCTGCCTCCGGAAACCACCTCCGGCCACCACCGACGTCGAAAACCACCGCCAACCACCACCGTCGCCAGAAACCTCCGTCGTCGGCCACCACTACTGCCGGAAACTGCCGCCAACGAAAATCACCGCCAACCACCACCACCACTGGAAACCACCGTCGGCCACCACCGATACCGGAAACCACCGCCGACCACCACCGATACTGGAAACCACCGCCGGGCACTACCGCCACCGGAAACCACCGACGGCCACCACCGCCTCCGGAAACCACCTCCGGCCACCACCGTCCCCGGAAACCACCTCCAGCCACCACGTCCGCTCGCCATCACCATCATAACTACTTTTACACTTCATTGTTTTGATTTTTATACCTAACAAATAAAACAAAGATATGATTCATTTATTACTAAAGGGCAACTAAACGGAACAATGGAATGTAATGATTCATTTCATTCTTTTATCCATTCCATTCCCTTATTCATTCCATTACTTCGTCCATTCCATTCCCTTATTCATTCCATTACTTCGTCCATTCCATTACCACATACCAAAGATACCCTTAGTTTATCTTTTCACAAAAATGTTTAAAACCAAGGCTTCACAACTTGGGTCGCAAAAAGATATTGTTTATTTTCACAAAAAAAATGTTTATGACAAACTAAAGTCTAAATCAACTGTAATCATTGTTACAAATAGTTAAGTAGGGTAGTTACATTGGTTATTGACTCGTAAGTGAGTTCAAATACTTATAAATACAAGCTGATAAGTGGGTTCAAATGAAATTGTGTTGTAAATGTTGCAGTTAAACAAATAACCATATTCTTTCATTAGTTTTGTCATAAGCATACTATCAGGGGCGGAACTACAGCCACAGATATGGATTCAAGTGAGCCCATAGATTTTTGAGCAGGTAATGTAACGTATAACAACGAATTTTCGGTAAACCTATATATATTAAGGAAGTGAACCATTTGCTATTATTAAATTCAAGAATAAACTAGTGTTTGCAATTGGTGAAATGATCACATGCGTGAAGTTAGTCTTTAGACTTATTATCTTATCGCGGGTTCAACCTTACAAGGTTCTTTTTTAACTCCGTTTTAATAACTAAAAATACCTTTTTACCCTTATATTTATTACATTTTAACCCTAACCCAACGCTCCAAATCGCTCAAGCTCACATTGATACATACGGAATTGAATTTGATGCAATTTCATGGGATGGTAGCAATAATGCCACTCATCACATGCTTTCATGTTTCAGTTCATTTTTCTTCTTCTTTTTTTTCCTTTTTTTTTGGAATCAGTTTTAGTATTTTATACATCTTTATATTGTTATGTAATAATGGAACTGATTTGCCTATTTAATAGGGTTGCCGTATATTGTTTATCATGATCTTCCTAATTTTGTTTTTTATTCTTAGGTTTATTGTTAGTCTCTATTTTATATACATGTAGCTCGATCTCTTCCTTGATGATAAAGAAAAATAAAGAAGTTTCATTCAAATAAGTTTTATGGTATCAGAGCGAGTTCAACACCGCTCAAGCCTTAAACTTTGAGAGAGAAGAAGAAACTTGTTCGTCAGCTATAACAAGATGGCGGGTGACGACGAAACCAATGTTGCAGAGAAGAAAGAGGAGACTCTTAACCATAATTCTCCCTACTACCTACACCCTTCGGATTATTCACGTCAAATGCATGTTAATAAATCCTTAAACAGCAACTATCAAGATTGGTCACAAGAGATGCCAAACTTTCTCTTTGCCAAGAACAAGATTAGTTTTATCGATGGAACTCTAAAGAAACCGGAAAAAGGATCGTCCAACTACATGGCATGGACGAGATGTGATGCTATGATAAAAGGATGGTTGAACACGGCGATGGAGAAAGAGAGAAGGATTAGCGTAAAATACGCCGACACAGCAGAAGAGATTTGGAAGGACTTGAAGGAGCGATTTGGTAAGCAGAGCATACCTCGTGCCTATGAACTGAAGCAACTATTGTCTGCCACAAGGCAGGATGGTGCCTCGGTTTTAATGTACTATACGAAGCTTAGGGTTCTATGGGATGAGATGGGATCCGTTTTTTCAATTCCTAAATGCACTCGTAGTGGTTGCACGTGCAATCAAGGAAAGAGGTTGATGGAGCTAAGAGATAAAGAGCGCTTGTATGAATTTCTTCTTGGTCTTGACAAAGAATATTCAACCATTCGAACTCAAATCCTAGCCATGAAGCCGACACCCACTTTGAGTGAGGCTTACCACTTGGCTGCTGAAGATGAACAACAAAGAAGTGTCTCGTCCGGAAGAAAACCAACATTGATGTGGCTGCCTTCCAGGAATCCTTGAAATGGGATGGTGTTACGACCAGGCAAATGAAGACAGGACAAAAGATGAATCGAAGACCAATCACCGACAAGGTGGATCAACACTGTGATTTTTGTGGCAAGGATGGGCATACTAAAGAAGGATGTTTTAAACGAATAGGATATCCGAAATGGTGGCCCGGAAAGGGAAAGACAGAAAAAAATAAACCAAGGGCGGCATTGGTGGAAGGTGAAGAAAACTTGGTGATTGGTTTAAGCAAGGATCAATGCCAACAGTTTTTGAACTTATTTGCAGGAAAGAGTCCATTGAATCAAAGTGATGCAACACCTACAACAAACATGGCAAGTAGATTGGGTGAAGGTAATAAGTGGGTTATTGACTCGGGTTGCACCGAACACATAACCCACAGATCTGATCTATTTAGTGAACGTATTGAAATTACAAACGAATTGCCAGACACCATTCCTTGTAGTCTGGCAGGTAGATTGGGCGAAGGTAATGGTGAATTTGTTCCCATCATAGGGAAGGGTACATGCAACATACTGGGAGGAACAAACATTGATAACGTGTTATATGTTCCCAATTTACTTGTAGTCTCTTGTCAGTTCATAAATCAACAAAGGAACTACAAACTGTTGTAACGTTTTCCCCAGTTTTTTGTGTCATGCGGGACTTGAGTTTGAGGAGATTGATTGGGAGGGGTGAATGCAGGCAAAGGCTTTATTAGATGGACATGGTGGGAGAAGAAAGAAAGGCATTGGCGGTTATAAGCAACTTATGGCATAAGTGGCTAGGTCTTGCATCGTTTAGCAAGCTTTCTAATTTAAATTTTTTTAAAACAGTCTTTCAGATTCCAAGAATGTTTGTTGTGACTCTTGTTTGAGATCCAAGTTTTCTAGACTGCTTTTTCCGATCAGTTCAATAAAAACTAAAGACTTTTTTGAATTACAACATTGTGATATTTGGGGTAAATATAGAACACCCACACTCACGTGAGCAACTTATTTTTTGACAATCGTTGATGATTTTAGTCGCCCCATGTGGGGTTTTCCTTTTGAGGGAAAAATCTGAGACTAGTGATTGTTTGATCTCCTTTTATAAATTAGTTAAAACCCAACTCAACAAGCAGGTTAAAGAATTAAAGCAATAACGGGGGAGTTCACGTAAGATGAAATGGAAAGTTTCTACTTGGAACATGGCATTCTCCTCGAAACGACATGCCCCCATACCCCTCAATAGAATGGTGTCGTTGCAAGAAAACATCGTCATCTTCTTGAAATCGCTAGAGCAGACAGATTTGAAGCCAAGCTACCAATACGGTTTTGGGGGGAGTGTCATAGCAGCAGCTCATATTATAAATCACCTTCCATCCACCACTTTAAATAACAAAGCCTCATATGAAGTGGTGTATGGTCATAATCCCAAATACGACCATATGAGAACATTTGGATGCCTTGCCTACTATCGTAACACTGAAACGAAGGGTGATAATTTTGAAGAAAGGGAGAGACCAGGAGTGTTCATGGTATAGGCCCGAGGAATGAAAGGGTACAAAGTTTATGACGTAAAGAGTTGTAAAACGGTGGTATCAAGAGATGTCAAGTTTGTTGAGAATGTATTCGCATACAACACAACGACAGAAAAAGAACAAGGTGACGATCCTGAAATCTTTGACTTTCCTTCATGGTATTACGATGACAAGGCAGGAGACAATCATACCCCAAGGAATGATGAAATAGATGATGGCAATGACAGCATGTGTGAAAGGGTTGAGGAAACAAACTTGAATGGCAACATGCATGGCAATGCAACACTTAACAATGACATGGGAAGTCATGATTCCCCATGCAAGACCAAGGCAACAACAAGCAACAACAAAATGATCAAGAACAAATGGTCATGATCAGAATCCAATTAGAGAGAAAAGAAATAGAACTCGATCGGTGCGTCTTGGTGATTATGTTGTCGACCTACCACTATCCATTGACACGCCTACACCCGTTACCAATCAAGACTCCTCGACAACATCATCCATGGTACACCCAATAGCTAATTTTATGTCTTATGAAAATTTTACTAATTCTCACAAAGCTTACTTGTCGGCCATTAGTTCAAACAATGAGCCCAAAATGTTTAAACAAGTTGTGTAGGAAAAGGCTTGGAGAGATGCCATGAAAAGGGAAATACAAGCACTTGAAACCAACAACACGTGGACCCTTGAAGAATTACCCAAGGGAAAACGAGCCATCGACTCAAAATGGGTCTACAAGATAAAGTATAAACCAAACGGAGAGATAGAACGATACAAAGTCAGATTAGTTGCGAAAGGATTCACGCAACTTGAAGAGGTAGATTTTATGGCACTTTTGCTCGGTTGCCAAATTGGTTACTATTCGAACCATTCTGACAGTCGCCATAAAAAGGGGTTGGGGTATGCATCAACTTGAAGTTAACAACGCATTCATTCAGCGTAACGAGTCTAAGGTTACAGAAGCATTCGCCTTACATGAAGATTCTGTAGGGTTTTAACAAGGGAAACGAGACCAAGGTGTGTAAACTCAGAAAATCCCTTTACGGCCTAAAACAAGCTTCAAGAAATAGGTATCACAAACTCAAAGGAGCCTTAGGATAGGTTGGTTTCAAGCAAACACCAACCACTCTCTCTTCATATTCAAAAACAAAACATCGTTCGTGGTGGCTCTTATTTACGTAGATGATGTTATCATTATGGGGAATGATTTGAAGAATATACAATAGACTAAAACCTTTCATGTCACACCCCCGCTTATAGCGAAAACACGAGGATGTAATGGATGGAATCGTCATAATACATTGTTAATTAATAGAGATGCAATAAATAATGAAAGACAACGTGTCATGACGTCACCCCGACACAAATGGAGACTTGTATCGTGGTTAGTCAATTCCACGACAAACATAGTCATACAAACCAAATAAGTATAAGTCCCACAACCCGGGAGCAAGTAATCAAGATGTGCATAACAATTAAAAGTCAAATGCAATTGTTAAAGACATCCAAGGTTTAAATGATGTAAGCCAAGGTAATTGCTAAGGCAGCATCCCTGGGAATCATCAATTATTGTTACCTGAAAAGATATGCTCAAAAAGATCAATATATTGTTGGTGAGTTCGCAGGTTTAAATAATAATCAAAACTTGATGTTGTGTAATAGTTTGGTAGGACATGAGTGCATACAGTTATAAGCAAGTAATATCACATGTAATCATGAGCACCACAACTAAACCTACGACGTACACAAAGAATTTGTCAAAACATATTCACCCTAGGGCCCGTTCCTGGCCACTGTCAGTCCCAACTAGTATACTAACAAGCAAGACTGGGGGTGTCAGCCCAATAGTACTATCAATACCTGCCCGTCGGCTTCAACTCTGGAGTTAAATAGTTGTGAATACAGAACCACAAAGACAACTCATGCATGTACTAGATAAATACTTACAAAACAGTAACACAACAGTCCCAAAGAATTGAATAAGTTTACAGCATAAAAAAGGGTGAGCATACTTTTCCCTCTAGTTTATAAATATTTAAAATGAAAACGAGGCCGCGAAACTCACCTTGAATAATGACAAAAATAAGTGAATAACAAACTTCAACGAGTGGGAGCAACGAACGATCAAGCACCTATAATTAATTATAATAAGATCTTATGGCGAGTCTAAAGAGAATAGATACGTTCGGTCGGTTCGGGTCGATTCGGGTTCGACGTGCGACACACACACAATTAGATATAGAACAACACACCATATAATAATACTAATAATATTAATAGTAATAATAATAAGGATAATATTATTAATAATAAAATAAAAATATATGATCGACATATATATATAACATATACAAACATATCGAAACACACACTTAAACTCACGCGCACATTTATAACATATATATATGTTCGGCTTACATACGTATTTATAAAGACATATGAAAGCTTATATACATACATACAAGCCCACACATCAGCGTATATACATACATACACAAGTGCTATTACATTTACACTCTTACACTATAATAATAATAAAAATCAAACTTAACACACATTATGTGAACCACACAGCAGCTGCTGTGCTTGGTTCTTCTCAAACACACAAACATAATACATACACATGCATAGCATTTACACACGCACACATTTAAGCACTCACACAAGTATATATTATATATACATAAAATGGACGCACAAAACATATATATACATACAAACGGACGCACAACACACACACACACACATATATATATATATATATATATATATATATATATATATATACAAATGGACGCACGACCCATATATATACATGTGAACCCACGCACGCAGTCGCATACATTCGTCATACACACACCGTCGCACGCACCGCACATATACACACACATACGGTGCACACACAGCAGCCGAAGGCTGCTGCGTTTGGTTCCCTTCGACAACCGGCACACGACACACATACGCATACACCATGTATATAATCACACGAAACAAACCGAAACAACCGAACCTATAAATGACTCAAACGAAACGAAAGAAGATAAAACGAGGCTCATAACGATCGGTTACCTGTGAGATGGTTGGATGGTGAGACGTCGGTAACCGGCGGCGGCTAAAGGTGTTCGAAACTAGGTCACTTTGGCATTGCAAACGACGAAGGAAGCTTGGCAACTTCACGGCGAGGAGAAAGGGACAGTTTAGGGTTGACCAAAAATTAGGAAATTTTATATTATATTCATATTTACATAAAGGACCCTTAACTCTTAATTAATTATTCCCTCAAGTTTAGTTAAATTACGATTTAAACCCTGGACATAATTTTTTTATAATAATAACAGTATTAATAATAATAATTATTATTATTAATATTATGGGTAATAATAATAATAAAATAAATTTTTATTATTAATGTTATATAATATTAAGGTTTTCACGAAAGGTAGATATGACGAGATTCGATTCGAAAACGAATCAATTACGTAAAATAATAAATGCACGAAAAGAGAGTTAACGAATTCGAGTCAATTAACGGACCTAGTAGTGACGGATGTCACAGTATCCCCAAGTTGAAAGAATTTCGTCTCGAAATTCAGCTGGAGCTAGATCCTGAAGTTGTATTTTACGAACAAATGTGGATATTTGGATTTCATCTGGTCTTCCTGTTCCCACGTAAACTCATGCCCTCGCTTGGAGTTCCATCTCACTCTGAAAATTGTAATTTTGCTGCGCTTCAGTTGTTTCACTTCTCGGTCCATAACTTCTATTGGTTCTTCCACAAAATGTAGCTTCTCATCAATCTTGATTTCCTCGATCGGTACATGAAGGGATCCATCGGCTAAACACTTCTTAAGGTTCGATACATGAAATGTATCGTGTACACCACTAATTTCTTGAGGTAACTTTAATCGATATGCTACGGGACCAATTCTTTCTGTAATTTCGAATGGTCCAACGTTTCTCGGAGCTAATTTCCCTTTCTTTCCAAACCTTACAATTCCCTTCCACGGAGAAACTTTCAATAAGACACGATCACCCAAGTTAAACTCTATAGGTTTGCGATAGTTATTAGCTTAACTTTTCTGACGATCTCGAGCTGCCTTAAGCCTATCCTTAATTTGAAATATTTTGTCAATCGTTTCTTGGATAATCTCCGTGCCTGTCAATTGGCTTTCACCTACTTCCGCCCAACAGATCGGAGATCTACATTTCCTTCCATACAACCCCTCAAACGGAGCACATCCAATGCTCGTGTGGTAAATGTTGTTGTTAGAGAACTCAATCAACAGTAAGTGGGTATCCCAACTACCACCAAAATCAATTACACATGCCCTAAGCATGTCTTCTAGAGTTTGTATCGTTCGTTCACTTTGACCGTCTGTTTGTGGATGATAGGCGGTACTTAAGTCTAAGCGAGTACCCATCGCCTTTTGTAGAGTCTGCCAAAACCGAGATGTAAATCTACTGTCTCGATCTGATATAATAGACACAAGCACTCCATGTTTAGCCACGATCTCATTCACATATAACCTTGCTAACTTCTCCATTTTATAGTCCTCGTGAATAAGCAAGAAATGTGCAGATTTCGTCATTCGATTCATGATGACCCAAATTGAATCATGCCCACTACTTGTTCTAGGCAACTTAGTGATGAAATCCATCGTTATATTCTCCCACTTCCATTCGTGAATTTCCGGTTGTTGCAACAGACCTGACGGTTTTTGATGTTTGGCTTTGACTTTTGAACAAGTCAAGCATTCACTCACATACTTTGCAATATCCTTTTTCATGCCTGGCCACCAATACAACTCCTTAAGATCTTGATACATCTTGTTTGCACCCGGATGAACAAAATACTTGGACTTGTGTGCTTTGTTCATAACTAGGGCTTGAACATCACCCCACTTAGGTACCCATATACGATCCACAAAATACCGTACACCATCCTCTTTACAGTTCATCTGTTTGTCTAATCCTTGGAACTCTTCACTTGCGAAATTCTCCTCCTTTAGCCCTTCACCCTACGCCAACAGTATTTGCTCTTTTAAATTCGATTGAATAGTCATCCCTAACGCTCGCGCACGTAGGGGTTTTACATGCTCCTTCCTACTCAAGGCATCAGCTACTACGTTTGCCTTTCTAGGATGATATCGAATCTCACAATCATAATCATTTAGGAGTTCCACCCATCTCCTTTGGCGCATATTCAGTTCCTTTTGATCAAAGATGTGTTGAAGACTTTTATGATCAGTGTATACAACACACTTAGTCCCATATAGATAATGCATCCATATCTTTAGGGCGAACACTACCGCGCCTAATTCCAGATCATGTGTCGTATAGTTCTTTTCATGAATCTTAAGTTGACGTGAAGCATAAACGATCACCTTATCCTTGTGCATAAGCACACAACCTAGGCCTTGATGTGATGCATCGCAAAACACCACAAAATCATTTGACCCATCATGGAGGGTTAATATCAGTACATTGCATAACCTTCCTCCAACATCTAAAATACCTTCTCTTGTTTATGTCCCCAATAAAACTTCTTATCCTTCTGTGTTAACATTGTCAAGGCTGAGCGATCTTTGAGAAGTTTGCAATGAATCGTTGATAGTAACCAGCCAATCCCAAAAACTGTCGTATCTCTAAGGGCGTCTTAGGAGCGTCCCACTTTTAAACCACTTCAATCTTTCCAGGGTCAACATGGATTCCCTTTTCATTAACCACGTATCCTAAAAACTTCACTTCCGTAACCAAAATTCACACTTCGAGAACTTGGCGTAAAGTTTCTCATCCATTAATAATTTGAGTATCGCTCGAAGGTGCTGTTCATGGTCTTCCTTTGATCTAGAATAGATTAGAATATCATCTATAAACACGATTACAAACTTGTCCAGATAGGGTTTGCACACCTTGTTCATAAGATCCATGAACACTGCTGGAGCGTTGGTCAGCCCAAACGACATGACTAAGAACTCGTAATGCCCATATCGAGTTCTAAACGCTGTCTTTGGTATATCCTCCTCATGAACCCATAATTAGAGAAGTACGAAACTCCCTATAATTGATCAAATAGATCATCAATCCTGGGAAGTGGATATCGATTTTCCACAGTCAGTTACTCTCGATAGTCTATGCACATTCGGAATGTTCCATCCTTCTTCTTGACAAACAGTATCGGTGCTCCCCATGGCGAGTGACTCGGTCGTATGAAACCCTTATCTAGCAACTCTTGTAGTTGTCTCGATAATTCTTGCATTTCCGATGGTGCTAACCGATATGGCGTCTTTGCTAATGGTGTCGCTCCAGGTACCAAATCTATGTGGAATTCCACTTGTCAAGGAGGGGGTAAACCAGATAAATCATCAGGGAATACTTCCGGAAAATCTCGCACCACCGGAATGTCTTCCAGTTTTCCTTCCTTGAGTTTCTTAACCACATGTGCTAGGAATGCATAACATTTCTTCTGTAGACAACGACAAGCTTTCATGCATGAGATGATCTTTAGACTCCTTCCTAGTCGTTCTCCTTGAATCTTAAGCACATCACATTAGGCATAGGGATCCACACCACCTTCTCTCGGCAAACAATTCAGCTCCACACTTCGATAACTAATCCATTCCCACTACCATGTCAAAACTTCCCAATTCATAAGGTATTAAGACTATATCAATGGCATAAACTTCTAATGTAATCGTGCACCCTCTAATTATTTCACTAGCTCTCACCAATTTACCATTTGTCATTTCTACTGAGTAGCTAGTCTCTAAACAACTACGGTTCAAGCCATGTAGGGGTGCAAATTCAGAGGACACAAAGCTATTGTCTGCCCCGGTATCAAATAATACAGATGCAAAATGATTATTGAGAAGGTACGTACCCGTAACAACATTTGGGTCCTGGCGCGCGTCGTTTGCACCAATCACAAACGCACGTCCTCGGGCAGCATTTCCTTGATTACCTTACCCTTGATTACCAGCTATCGCCATCACTTGGTTTTGGTTATTCATTTGTTGACCCGATGCCCGATCCAGTCTGGGGCACGCATTCTGGTAATGGTCGGGACTCTCACACTCATAGCAAACTCTAACGTTTCTAGCTGGATTGATTGCATTTATCGGTGCAACCAAGTTTGGCGCCACTTTACAGTCCTTTGCAAGATGCCCTGGACGCCTGCAATTCGCACAGACTCGACACGGAGCAGCTGGAGGATGATGATAGTTACATTTCACATAATTAGGATGTGGCCCGACATAGTCCTTTCTCCCTTGGTTCACTGCCACAAAACCTCTAGTCACCTTTTCCTTTTTATCGAATCTTCCCCCCGGTTGTCTGCTCGATTCCCTCACATCTCTTCTTTTCTCATTACCTTTACCTAGCACCCCAGTTCTTACCATCTCATCAGTTAGAGTGCCAGCCTTCAAAATTGCACTCTGTATAGTTGGAGGTGTCGCAGCAGTGACCAAACCATGTATTTGAGGTACTGATCCCTAAATGTAACGCTCGATTCGCTTTGATTTAGGTGTCACATGGTGTGGCACCAGTCTTGCCAACTCATGAAACTGGTCGGTGTAAGCAGCATGACCCGATCCTACCATCGCATGATTCCAGAATTCATGCTCCAACTTCTGCATTTCATTTATTGGACAATATTCTTCGGTTTCCAATGCTTTAAATTCCACCCAAGTCATGGCCATTGCTGCCTCCCTTCCTAGAGCCTGCACTTGGGTATTCCACCATGTTAACGCTTTTCCTACCGGTGAACATGTAGCATACTTCACCTTTTGATTTTCAGTACAGTTGTTGATGTCCATCACAGATTCCATCTTCTCGATCCAATGGGTCAAGGCAATGGCTCCACCTTTCCATCAAACTCCTTTGGTTTACAAGTCATGAACTCCTTGTAAGTACAACCAACCCTTCCTCCATTGTCATTCCCATTCATGTTTCCATTAACATTTGTATTTCTCGTTCCACCTCTTTCTCCATTGTCATTTCCACCTCCATTTTCATGTCCGTTCTCATTATGTAACACTCCGAAATTTCTACTTAAACGAAAGGAAAAGAAAAGTAAATAGAAAGAATGGAAATTGTGCACAAATAGAGGGGGATAAAGTGTACAAAGTACAAATCTTATTATTTTAAGTTATTTAAGGGCATGGTCGCCCATATCAAGTAGAAAGCTGCTTGATCTCGGAAGAAGAAGAGAGAGAGAGAGAGCCTGGTTCTAGAGAGAGAAAGAGGAAGAAGAAGCTGAAAAAGGTAAGTTTTCTCTTGTTTGAGCTCGGTTTCAGTTGAGTATTGAGTTCTTGACCGAAGTTCCGTTTGTTTGGAGTTTACTTTCGGGATTCAAAGAGCTGAATCGAAGTGGGTCTTGAACGGGAAGAGTGCTGCTCAAAAGCTGCTAAAGGTGAGTTTCTAGAACCCCTCTTTTACGGATTTTCAACTGATTTGGGGCTATTATGCATACTAAGTAGACGTTTTTAAAGAAACCGTGGACTTACAGCTTTATGTACGAATGTTGTATGTATGTATGCATGTTATAGTGTTGATTATGGGTTAGTGATGACGTTTAGCATGCTTAGATGGCCTTAGTATGTTAGATCTATGTTTGGGTATGCTTAGAATGAGAATCAGGTGAAATTGGTGGCATAGAAAAGATTTCAGAATGTCTGATGAACATGAACAGTGCTTAATGCGCCCAAACAGTTGTCCATGCGTCCAGCATGAGAGACCAGACGCCTAAGTGTTGGCCATGCGCCCAAGGGTGGGTCATGTGCCTAAATAGTGGCCCATGCGCCCAGCATGTTTGCCCATGCGTCTAAGTGTTGGCCATGCACCCAAGGGTTGGCCATGCGCCTAAATAGTGCCCATGCGCCCAAGTGAAGAAAATGCTAAGTGTGGACCATGCGCCTAAATAGTGCCCATGCGTCCCAGAGATTGAAACGGCTAAGTATTGGCCATGCGCCTAGATAGTGCCCATGCGCACAAAGTGCTTGAAACGATTAAGTGTTGGTGATGTGCCTGAACAGGGCAAAATCGCCCAAACAGTGCCCATGCGCCCAGATTGTTTTATACTTAGAATTTTTAGGCTCATGCGCCTGGAAGGACCCATGCGCCCACTTTGGACTTAAGGTTTTCTAAGTGGTTTTTATGGGGTAATGGGGAGATAGGCCTGGTTATGATATGGCTTATGTTTGATGTGTGTTATGCATGTATGATGTGCCTGTATTGGTGATGATGTATGTTTATGTTTATGTATATGCTCCTTATTATGTATGTATGTCTTCCCTTGGCTTTGCGTTGAACGTTAATGAATGTAATGAAAGTATTATATAACGTAAAGTGGAAGATAATGAAAAGAGGAACGTAATGAATGAATGCGAGCATAAACGAATGAATGAGAGAAAGGATGGCTTGCGAAAGAAAGGAAGGAGGTTCACGACTCACTGAGAGTCGCTAGCTCAATTGTGTGTGTATCATAGCGTGCGATCTTGGCTTACTCATAAGGGGACATAGACACAATGGGAGTTCAGTTTTGGTAACTGCTCCGATACGTGCGATGTGGTATTTACTGTGTGCTATGTAGCCTGCGATTTTGGCTGCCTCATGTGGTTTTATGGCGTGCGATCTTGGCTAACCCATGGGATGGCGTGCGATTCTGGCTAAACCCCGAGAGTTCTCACACACACAGGGGGAGTCGGTCTTCGTGACCACTCCGATGGTGCGAAATGTGCGATGGACGTTATAAGGGTAGCGTGCGATTTTGGTTGTCTCATGTGGTTTTTATAGCGTGCGATCTTGGCTAACCCATGAGATAGCGTGCGATTCTGGCTTCCCTATGTGTGCGATCCGTGCGATATGTACTTCGGATACGATGAAACGAAGGTGCGATAATGAACGAAAGAGGTCCTTGTCGCGTATCCCGGTACTGTGTCAGTCTTCGGACATGAGTCAGGGGTTTGTGTGTCAGGCCCCGACACAGTATCAGTCTTCGGACATGAGTCGGGGGTATTGCATGAGACAGGATACAGTTTGCGTACTCCGGTACTGTGTCAGTCTTCGGACATGAGTCGGGGGTTTGTGAGCAAGCCCCGACACAGTATCAGTCTTCGAACATGAGTCGGGAGTATTGCATATGACGAAAGTGATGGATGATGAGATCCGTGTCGCGTATCCCGGTACTGTGTCAGTCTTCGGACATGAGTTGGGGGTTTGTTTGTCAGGCCCCGGCACAGTATCAGTCTTCGGACATGAGTCGGGGATATTGCATGAGACGAGATAATGAGGTGAGCGACTTTGTGTTGCAACAGACTCGGATGGAGTTCAATCTCTGTGATTGACTCGTATGGGATATTTGTCGCGTATCCCGGTGATGTGTCAGTCTTTGGACATGAGTCGGGGGTTTGTGAGCAGGCCTCGGCACAGCATTAGCTTTCGAGCATGAGTCGGGGATGTTGCATGAGACAAGATTCGAGTAATAAAGAGTAATGAACGAAAGATAATGTATGAAAGAACGAAAAGATGAACGGTGAATGTACTTGCCTCAGGTACTGGAGTCAGCTTCGTGCACAATGTTCGGGGTCTATGATAGACCTCAGGCCCAGTAACTAGCTTCGTGCATAATGTTCAGGGTATTGTACATGTCATAAGATGTAATGAATGAACGAAGGTTAACGAACGTAATGACGAAGATAATAATGATATTATCTGTATGTACGTATGATGCGTGATCACAAATGATGTAAGTATGGTATGTTTTGAAATAAAGTAAAGAACGGTTTTTAACTCAGAAAAGTATGTTTTATTATAAAACTAGAACTCACTCAGCATCGCTGACTTTTGTATGCATGATAGTTGGCAGGTATATGTTGATGCTGAGGAGTTGCAGGCATGGATGCATAAGCTACTGGGAGCATTTTGAGGCTGGCATCTGTATTTTGACATGTCATGTGTTTTGAGATGAAAATTAATGTTGTAAATGACATGTTCTAGTTATAAACGAAAGTTTTAAATTCCGCTGCAAAATTAATATACATTTTATAATGTTTTCAGTGCGATGAACCACCAGCTGTGAGGTGCCAGGGAACGGGGCCTTACAAGTTGGTATTAGAGCAAAAGTTTAAGTGAATTGGGTAAATATTTTGAAAAACCTAATCTTAAACTGAGAATGGGACTAAATGGAAAAGGGATGCCAGTCCTAGTAGCTACGTGCCTGCAGGTAAAGGTTTTATGTAAACGTTTTATGTAAGTTAATGTTAACCGGCATTATGTGCGCATGTTATGTGGCTTGGGTGCTTTATGTAGATTTTGATACTGATGTAGTCGGGATAGGAAATGCTTGGGGTATGAAGAGTAAAGTAGGTGGCTAATCACAACTGGCCATTGTAATTAGTGACTTACTATACATGACATAAACTGAGTTATTACCTTGAATGACCGTGTTAGTGTTTGAATCTTATAATGTGTTAGAAGATGGTTGGCGGCAGATCTTCGAAAGCTTCACGAGGTGGAGGCAGTGGTGGACGTGGTGCCGAACCACGGGTCACAAGAGGAAGGTCTAGGGCTGAAGGAGCAGCCCACGAGGAACCTGAGGCCCCTCATCAGGAGGGCGGTGATGAGAATGCTAATCAGAGAGCCTCGATAAGAGAGGCAGTCAGGGAGGAAGTGCATCATGTCATGCAGACAATCCTACCGTCTGTGGTGACCAAAGTTATGAAGGCTTTTAAAGATGGCGAGAGACAGGAAAGGGGTAGATTTTCGGCCGAAAGCAGACGACCCGAGACTGAAACGGTTTTCTTCAATGACGAAGAGGATGAAGAGGAAGAACCTACGCCGGAGGCGGCACGAGGCTGTAATTATGGGGCGTTTCAATGATGCAAGCCCCTAAATTTTGATGGAAACGGCACTGCTGCTGCTACTCACCGATGGGCGATAGAGATGGAAGCTGTATTGAATATCAGCGAGTGCCAGGAGGATAAGAAGGTGAAGTTTGCTTCCCATTCTTTTGTGGACTCGGCTCTGTGCTGGTGGGACAATATAGTCCAAGCCGAGGGTAGCAGAGCTATTGGAAGGATGAGATGGCCGGAGTTGAAGAAGCTGGTAATTGAGGAATTCTGTCCTCATCGTGAGATGGATAAAATTGAAAGGGAATTCTTGCAACTGGAGGCGGGAACCCTGACACATCAACAGTACACCACGAAGTTCAACGAGATGGCACGTCTAGTGCCGGATCAGGTGACACCTCTTTCACGAAAGATCAAGAGGTATATTCAGGGCTTGTCGGCGGACATCCGTAGGCACATGATCGTTGCCCAACCAACCACGTTTAGGCCGGCAGTCGATTTGGCGGGGAGGTTGTATGATGAAAGAACTATGGTGGTGGTGGTGGCTGAAGACGGAGAGAAAGGTGATGGAGACCAAAACTGGAAGGGAAAGAGAACTGAACGAGGTGGTGACTCGATGAATAATAAACACACCCGGGGGGATGACCGCCGTATGGTCACACCTGGTGCGGGGACGAACAAATGTGGTAAATGCGGGATGGAGCACTCGGGAGAATGCAAAGGGGGACCAAACACTTGCTTCAAGTGTGGAAGCCTGGTCATGTGGCTAGAGAATGTGGAACTGTGAGATGTTACAATGGTGGAGAAATTGGCCACATGAGCAGAGATTGCAAGAAGCCGAGAGCGGAAGGTTCTGGAACAAAGAAGATCGGAGGAAGCTCCGGTACGAGG
Source organism: Flaveria trinervia (assembly GCA_025506515.1). Lineage (NCBI taxonomy): Eukaryota > Viridiplantae > Streptophyta > Magnoliopsida > Asterales > Asteraceae > Flaveria > Flaveria trinervia. Next base: position 75,763,369 of record CM046441.1, on the reverse strand, counting down.
AAGGGGAACAAAGGGTGAAGGCTAGAGCCTTCGCTATGATCGAGTGGAGGCTAGGTCATACTCCAAGGTAACGTCAGGTACGTTCTTGCAAGTTTAGATTTATGCATCTATGCTTTAATTGTGATGCTAGTAGTAGTTTTGTTGCCGCTATTTTCTGTGATGTTGCATGTTAGGGGTAGGAAGATCGATGAGCCGTCGATGTAAGAATTACCATTAGTAAGTCTACCAGGTTACCTAATGCCCTAGAGGATTGAGCGATAGAATTGAGAGAAAGCGCTTGTTCCTGCTAGGCTGTTCAAGACAAACATAGGTAGGTAGACAGACATCTCCGGGTGAGTTGATCAGTAGTCTACGACTCAAACCCAAGTGTTGCAGAAAGATGGATTGCTCAACCGTGCATAACCAGAGTTTGGTGACTACCTACGACAATAAAGTATGAGGAAGGCTTCAACCAGGAAAGCGGATTGCTTGATTTGAAATCAAGTGAAGCTAATATTAAAGTGTAGAGGGTCATTCCCAGTTGTTGCTCAGGTAGGAGAAGTGACACATCGACTGGAGCTACCTGATGAGTTAAGTGGAATTTTTATCCGATATTCCATGAATCTCGTCTAAGAAAGAGCTCAACCGATGAGGATATGATCATGCTAGTAGAGGATACTGAGATGGACAGAGTATCCGACCATAGGAACAACTGGTGACCACTACTAATAAGAAGGAGAGAATAGACTAAGGAGGATGATGGTTTTACTTGTGCGGGTGTAATGAAGCCTAAAGGGATCTGAGCTTAAATGCGAGATCAAAGAAGAGGTAAGACAGTGCTACCCGTAACGGTTCGAGAAACGACAAGGTTTCGGGGACGAAACCTCTTTAAGGGGGGTAGACTTGTAACACTCTGAATTTTCTGTTTAAACGAAAGGAAAAGAAAAGTTAATGGAAAGAATATAAATTTTGCAAAAGTGGAAGGGGAAAAATTGTACAAAGTATAATTTTTATTATTTTAAGGATTTAAGGTCATGGGTGCCCATTCTTCCTTTACCATTTTCTTTCTCACGGCTGAAAAGAAGAAAAGGGAGAGAGACTCTCGTTTCTAGAGAGAGAAAGAGGAAGAAGAAGCTGAAAAAGGTAAGTCTTCCCTTGTTTGAGCTCGGTTTCAGCTAGGATTCGATTTCTTGACTGAAGTTCCGGTTGTTTAGAGTTTGTTTTCGGGATTCAAAAGCTGAATCGAAGGTGGGACTCGAACGGGAAGAGTGCTGCTCAAAAGCTGCTAAATGTGAGTTTCTAGAACCCCTATTTTACGGATTTTCAACTGATTTAGGGCTATTATGCATACTAAGTAAATGTTTATAAAGAAACCGTGGACTTACAGCTTTATGTACGAATGTTGTATGTATGTATGCATGTTATAGTGTAAATGATGGGTTATAGATGATGTTTAGCATGCTTTGATGGCCTTAGTATGTTAGATCTATGTTTGGGTATGCTTAGAATGAGAATCGGGTGAAATTGGTAACATTGAAAACATTTCAGAATGATTCAGACGAACATGAACAGTGGTTCATGCGCCCAAACAGTGTCCATGCGTCCAGCATAGGAGACCAGACGCCTAAGTGTTGGCCATGCGCCCAAGAGTGGGTCATGCGCCTGAATAGTGGCCCATGCGCCCAGCATGTTGGCCCATGCTTCTAAATATTGGCCATGCGCCCAAGTGTTGGCCATGCGCCTAAATAGTGCCCATGCGCCCAAGTGAAGAAAAGGCTAAGTGTGGACCATGCGCCTAAATAGTGCCCATGCGTCCCAGAGATTGAAACGGCTAAGTATTGGCCATGCGCCTAAGCAGTGCCCATGCGCCCAAAGTGCTTGAAACGGCTAAGTGTTGGTGATGCGCCTGAACAGGGCAGAAACGCCCAAATAGTGCCCATGCGCCCAGACTGTTTTATACTTAGAATTTTGATGCTCATGCGCCTGGAAGGACCCATGCGCCCACTTTGGACTTGAGGTTTTCTAAGTGGATTTTAGGGGGTAATATGGAGAGATAAGCCTGGTTATGATGTGATGGCTTATGTTTGATGTGTGTTATGCATGTATGGTGTTGCCTGTGTGGTGATGGTGTATGTTTATGTTTATGTATATGTTCCTTATTATATATGTATGCCTTCCCTTGGCTTTGCGTTGAACGTTAATAAATGTAATGAAAGTATTATGTAACGTAAATTGGAAGATAATGAAAAGAGGAACGTAATGAATGAATGCGAGCATAAACGAATGAATGAGAGAAAGGATGGCTTGCGAAAGAAAGAAAGGAGGTTCACGACTCACTGAGGGTCGTTAGCTCAACTGTGTGTATCATAGCGTGCGATCTTGGCTTACTCATAAGGGGACATAGACACAGTGGGAGTTCAGTTTTGGTAACTGCTCCGATACGTGCGATGTGGTATTTACTGTGTGCTATGTAGCGTGCGATTTTGGCTGCCTCATGTGGTTTTTATAGCGTGCGATCTTGGCTAACCCATGGGATGGCGTGCGATTCTGGCTAAACCCCGAGAGTTCTCACACACAGGGGGAGTTGGTCTTCGTGACCACTCCGATGGTGCGATTGGTGCGATGTGTGCGATGGACGGCATAAGGGTAGCGTGCGATTTTGGCTGCCTCATGTGGTTTTTATAGCGTGTGATGTTGGCTAACCCATGAGATAGTGTGCGATTCTGGCTTCCTTATGTGTGTGATCCGTGCGATATGTACTTTGGGTACGATGATGCGATGGTGCGATTTGAGCAATATGTATGATGGACGGCATAAGGGTAGCATGCGATTTTGGTTGCCTCATGTGGTTTTTATAGCGTGCGATCTTGGCTAACCCATGAGATAGCGTGCGATTCTGGCTTCCTTATGTGTGCGATCCGTGCGATATGTACTTCGGGTACGATGAAGAGAAGGTGCGATGATGAACGAACGGGATCCTTGTCATTCGATCTCAGTAATCATGGCTGAGTGCCATGAGCAGGGTAAAGCTTGACAGGATCTAGATGAGAAATGAATGATAATAAAAGTATGAAATGTGCGAACGTGTGCTATGTATGTAACGAACGTATGTGAGAACGTAAATGAATTATCGTAACAATGTATTGAATAGGATCCTTGTCATTCGACCTCAGTAATCGTGGCTGAGTGCCACGAAGAGGGTAAAGCCTGACCGGATCTAGGAAGAAAAGTGAACGATAATGTAATACATTGAATGAACAAGTTAATGAACGTATTGACGAAGATAATAATGATATTATCTGTATGTACGTATGATGCATGATCACGAATGATGTAAAGTATGGTATGTTTTGAAATAAAGTAAAGAACAGTTTTAACAAAGAAAAGTATGTTTTATTATAAAACTAGGACTCACTCAGCGTCGCTGACTTTTGTATGCATGATAGTTGGCAGGTATATGTTGATGCTGAGGAGTTGCAGGCATGGATGCATAAGCTACTAGGAGCATTTTGAGGCTGGCATCTGTATTTTGACATGTCATGTATTTTGAGATGACAACTGATGTTGTAATTGACATGTTTTTAGTTATTAATGAATGTTTTAAATTCCGCTACATATTAATGTATGTTTTCTAATGTTTTATGTGCGATGAACCCCCAGCTGTGAGGTGCCCGAGAACGGGGCCTTACAAGTTGGTATCAGAGCAAAAGTTTAAGTGAATTGGGTAAATATTTTGAAAAAAAACCTAATCTTAAACTGAGAATGGGACTAAAAAAGAAAAGGGATGCCAGTCCTAGTAGCTACGTGCCTGCAGGTAAAGGTTTTATGTAAACGTTTTATGTAAGTTAATGTTAACTGGCATTATGTGCGCATGTTATGTGGCTTGTGTGCTTTTGTGTAGATTTAGATACTAATTATGTCAGGATAGGAAATGCTTGGGGTATGAAGAGTAAGTAAGTGGCTAATCACAACTGGCCATTGTAATTAGGGACTTACTATACTTGACATAAACTGAGTTATTACCTTGAATAACCGTGTTAGTGATTGAATCTTATAGTGTGTTAGAAGATGGTTGGCGGCAGATCTTCGAAAGCTTCGCGAGGTGGAGGCAGTGGTGGACGTAATGCTGAACCACGAGTCACAAGAGGAAGGTCTAGGGCTGAAGGAGCACCCCATGAGGAACCCGAGGCCCCTCGTCAGGAGGGCAGTGATGAGAATGCTAATCAGAGAGCCTCGATGAGAGAGGCGGTCAGGGAGGAAGTGCATCAGGCCATGCAGACGATCCTACCGTCTATGGTGACTGAAGGTATGAAGGCTATTAAGATGGGGAGAGACGGGAAAGGGGTAGATCTTCGGACGAAAGGAGACGACCCGAGACTAAAACGATTTTCTTCGATGACAAAGAGGACGAAGAGGAAGAGCCTGCGCCGGAGGCGGCACGAGGCTGTAACTATGGGGCGTTTCAATGATGCAAGCCCCCAACTTTTGATGGTAACGGCACTGCTGCTACTACTCACCGATGGGTGAGAGAGATGGAAGCGGTATTGAATATCAGCGAGTACCGGAGGATCAAAAAGTAAAGTTTGCTGCCCATTCTTTTGTGGACTCGGCTTTGTGCTGGTGGGACAATATAGTCCAAGCCGAGGGTAGTAGAGCTATTGGAAGGATGAGATGGCCGGAGTTGAAGAAGCTGGTAATTGAGGAATTCTGTCCTCATCGTGAGATGGATAAAGTCGAAAGGGAATTCTTGCAACTGGAGGCAGGAACCCTAACACATCAACAGTACACCACGAAGTTCAACGAGATGGCACGTCTCGTGCCGGATCAGGTGACACCTCCTTCGTGAAAGATCAAGAGGTACATTCAGGGCTTGCCGACGGACATCCGTAGGCACATGATCGCTACCCGACCAAGCACGTTTAGGTCGGCAGTTGATTTGGCGGGGAGGTTGTATGATGAAAGAACTATGGTGGTGGTGGTGGCTGAAGACAGAGAGAAAGGTGATGGAGACCGAAACTAGAAGGGAAAGAGAACTGGACGACGTGGTGACTCGATGAATAATAAACACACCCGGGGGGATGACCGCCGTATGGTCAAACCTGTGCGGGGACGAACAAATGTGGTAAATGCGGGATGGAGCACTCGGGAGAATGCAAAGGGGGACCAAACACTTGCTTCAAGTGTGGAAGCCTGGTCATGTGGCTAGAGAATGTGGAACTGTGAGATGTTACAGTGGTGGAGAAATTTGCCACATGAGCAGAGATTGCAAGAAGCCGAGAGCAGAAGGTTAAGGAACAAAGAAGATCGGAGGAAGCTCCGGTACGAGGAAGGGGAACAGAGGGTGAAGGCTAGAGCCTTCGCTATGACCGAGAGGAGGCTAGGTCAGACTCCAAGGTAACGTCAGGTACGTTCTTGCAAGTTTAGATTTATGCATCTATGCTTTAATTGTGATGCTAGTAGTAGTTTTGTTGCCGCTATTTTCTGTGATGTTGCACGTTAGGGGTAGGAAGATCAATGAGCCCTTGATGTAAGAATTGCTGTTAGTAAGTCTACCAGGTTACCTAATGCCCTAGAGGATTGCGCGATAGAATTGAGAGAGAGCGCTTGTTCCTGCTAGGCTGTTCAAGACAAATATAGGTAGGTAGACAGACATCTCCGAGTGAGTTGATCAGTAATCTATGACTTAAACCCCAAGTGTTGCAGAAAGATGGATTACTCAACCGTGTATAACCAGAGTTTGGTGACGACCTACGACAATGAAGTATGAGGAAGGCTTCGACCAGGAAAGCGGATTGCTTGATTTGAAATCAAGTAAAGCTAATATTAAAGTGTAGGGAGCCATTCCCAGTTGTTGCTCAGGTAGGAGAAGTGACACATCGATTGGAGCTACCTGATGAGTTAAGTGGAATTCATCCGATATTCCATGCATCTCGTCTAAGAAAGAGCTCAACCGATGAGGATATGATCATGCTACTAGAGGATACTGAGAAGGACAGAGTATCCAACCACAAGGAGCAACTGGTAACCACTACTAATAAGAAGGAGAGAATAGACTAAGGAGGATGATGGTTTTACTTGTGCGGGTGCAGTGAAGCCTAAAGGGATCTGAGCTTAAATGCGAGATCAAAGAAGATGTAAGACAGTGCTACCCGTAACTGTTCGAGAAGCGACAGGTTTCGAGGACGAAACCTCTTTAAGGGGGTAGACTTGTAACACCCTGAATTTTCTGTTTAAACGAAAGGAAAAGAAAAGTTAATGGAAAGAATAGAAATTTTGCAAAAGTGGAAGGGGAAAAAGTATACAAAGTATATTTTTATTATTTTAAGGATTTAAGGGCATGGGTGCCCATTCTTCCTTTACTATTTTCTTTCTCACGGCTGAAAAGAAGAAGAGGGGGAGAGACTCTCGGTTCTAGAGAGAGAAAGAGAAAAAAAGAAGCTGAAAAAGGTAAGTTTTCTCTTGTTTGAGCTCGGTTTCAGTTGAGTATTGAGTTCTTGACCGAAGTTCCGTTTGTTTAGAGTTTACTTTCGGGATTCAAAGAGCTGAATCGAAGTGGGTCTTGAACGGGAAGAGTGCTGCTCAAAAGCTGCTAAAGGTGAGTTTCTAGAACCCCTCTTTTACGGATTTTCAACTGATTTGGGGCTATTATGCATACTAAGTAAACGTTTTTAAAGAAACATGAACTTACAGCTTTATGTACGAATGTTGTATGTATGTATGCATGTTATAGTGTAGATGATGGGTTATAGATGATGTTTAGCATGCTTTGATGGCCTTAGTATGTTAGATCTATGTTTGGGTATGCTTAGAATGAGAATCGGGTGAAATTAGTAACATAGAAAACATTTCAGAATGATTCAAACGAACATGAACAATGGTTCATGCGCCCAGACAGTGTCCATGCGTCCAGCATGAGAGACCAGATGCCTAAGTGTTGGCCATGCGCCCAAGAGTGGGTCATGCGCCTGAATAGTGGCCCATGCGCCCAGCATGTTGGCCCATTCGTCTAAGTATTGGCCATGCGCCCAAGTGTTGGCCATGCGCCTAAATAGTGCCCATGCGCCCAAGTGAAGAAAAGGCTAAGTGTGGACCATGCACCTAAATAGTGCCCATGCGTGTCACACCTCAACCTTGACGGCGGAAACGTCGAGGAGTGAGAGTTAAGATCGTTCACAGCCACATAACGCTATTAATAATCCAAATATATTTTACACATAAGTTTCATTTGTCACATTACAAATATAAGTCTCAAAGGATATAAAAGCATAACATAAAATGTAACAATTCATTCTATTTTATTTATTAATCTAGGTCCATTCCTAGATGTGCAAGCTTCAATGTGTAGATAATCAAACTTGGGCATTTCCTGAAACATGTTAAAAATAAAGGGTCAACAATAATGTTGGTGAGCATTCCATAGTTTTAAGTACATAGATTATATAAAAGATGGCAATTCAAGTCATAAATTAGTGAATAAAGTGATTAGGGATGTTATGATCAATGCAAAAATCAAACCTCGACAAAGTTTTACAAGTCTCAAACGTTTACAAGATTATACGATCAGCTAAGTGTACTTGGATCAACCAAGGCAGGCTTGTCTTGCCCATAGATCTATGACTTCGCTGGGCTAGCAATAGTTAATGATTGTACATATAACGCCATAACATGGTAATCACGAAAGTTCAACTAACCACAACTTTTACAAGATGAATTGCCATAGGTTTACAAGTCTCAAATAAGTCTACGAGTGCAATAGTATAAGTTAACATGTTTCACCCCAAAGTGTGAAAATAGGAAAAAGGGGTATAGAATACTCACTTGATCAATAAGTATAAAAGTTGATGAATAATAAGAAAATAAAAAGTCGACGTTCCAACGTAAACCTTCACGAGGTACCTAAATATATATATTTTCAAGATTTTTTAAGTTTAATAATAAATTTAACGAATTCACAAGAATTAGGGTTTCAAGTTGGTATTTGAGGGTTTTCTTAACTGAATTAATTAAAATGAAATAATTTCTTATGCTTAGTTTCAATGAGAAAAATAGAATATACTAATTTAGCATTTTTGTATAACGTATTGCAAAGGAAAAATAACTTGTAATAAAATTTAGTGATCAATTTGAAATAGCTTTTATAACTTTTAAAATAATCATCATTTAGACAATAATATATAGATATTGTTTGAACAATTAATTTAGTGATTTAACCCACTATTTAATGTCTATTTTATAAAATATATTATTTGTCTAAGATATTAAATAAAATATTGAAATATTTCATTAAATAATTTTACAAAAAATAATACGGTGATTTAGGATTAAACAAGTTTATAAAACTGATTTTTATAAATTAAAAAAAAAATTTGGATTTAAATTGAAGGCCTAAAAGCCTTAAAACAAAAACATGAGGGTCCTAGGGTTCGAACCCGGGACCTCATGTTAAGGATGCCCATGTCTTAACCAGTGAACCAATGGCCTCAGCCGCGAGATAACCCTGTTTTTAATCCTTAAAAACATAAACTAAGTAAACCCCCCCCCCCTCAACCTAATTACATTAAGTTTTAACATTTTTAAGTTTAATAATTTTTTATAAATTATTATTATTATTGTTATCATTTATTGTTGTTATTATTATTAATATTATTTTTATTATTAACATTGTTATTATTTTTATTATTAGTTATTATTTACCATTATTATTTATTTTTATGTTCAATTTAATAGATAAACTATAATCTTTTAAATTAAAGGATTAAAGACTAACTAATAGATAAACACAAATAGCCCACAAGTTTCATGAAAAAACATTAATAGTCCTTACAAGAATAAACGAGATTAACTATTAGTTAACCAAAAATACAAGATGTTACAGTCTCCCCAACTTAAAAGAATTTCGTCCCGAAATTAAGATTAAAGCTAAGAGAACAAATGCGGGTATCTCTCCTTCATATGATCCTCACGCTCCCAAGTGAACTCAGCTCCACGTTTGTTTTCCCAACGGACTTTGACGATAGGTGTGGTAGTTGTTCGGGTCTTCTTCAGGGTGCGATCCATAATCTCAACAGGCTTCTCAACGAAATGCAATGAATCATCAATTTGAATTTCCTCTAGTGGAACATGCAAATTTTCATCAGCCAAGCACTTCCTCAGGTTTGAGACATGAAAGACAGGATGAACTCCGCTAAGTTCAGAAGGTTACTCCAGTTTGTAAGCCACTTTCCCAATTCTTTTCAAAATCTTGAAAGGTCCTACAAAGCGTGGGGCTAACTTACCCTTCTTCCCAAAACGTACAACACCCTTCCATGGAGAGACTTAAGAAGAACCATGTCGTCGACTTGAAACTCCAATGGTTTGCGTCTTTTATCGGCATAACTCTTTTGGCGACTTCTAGCCACCTCAAGGTTATTTCGAATCTTGGAAACTTTGTCAGTCGTTTCCTGAATAAATTCCGGACCAGTGATAAGATTTTCCCCAATGTCAGTCCAAAAGATTGGAGAACGGCATTTACGACCATACAAAGCCTCGAATGGTGCCATATTGATACTTGAGTGATAACTATTGTTATACGAAAATTCCGCGAGCGGTAAATGCGTATCCCAATCACCACCAAAATCAAGGACGCAAAGACGTAGCAGATCCTCGAGGGTTTGGATTGTTCGTTCGGTTTGACCATCGGTTTGAGGATGGTAAGCCGTACTTAAATCCAATTGAGTTCCCAAGAGTTCTTGCATCGAAGACCAGAAGTGCGAAGTGAAACGAGCATCTCGATCGGAAATGATGTGTAAGGGCACGCCATGACGACTCACAATTTCATCAACATAGATTCGGGCTAGCCTTGAAACCTTGTACGTATCTCGTATGGGTATGAAATGTGCTGTCTTGGTCAAACGGTCAACGATGACCCAAATACTATCATGACCACGAGGTGTACGAGGTAACTTGGTTATGAAATCCATGGATATATGTTCCCATTTCCACATAGGGATTTCAGGTTGCCCATGTAAACCACTTGGTCGTTGATGCTCGGCTTTGACCCTTGCACACGTGAGACACTTAGAAACATAAGACGCGATATCTTTCTTCATTCCAGGCCACCAATATTGACCACGCAAGTCCATGTACATCTTATCGGAGCCAGGATGAATGGAATATCGGGTTTGATGAGCTTCGTTCATAATGAAGTGTCGAAGGTTGTCACAATTCGGGATCCAAAGTCGATTCAAGAAATACCACATGCCATTCGGTTTTGTTTCCAGTTGTGACCGAACATTAGGCATCAAATCTTCATCCTTCCCTTCGTCAGTACGTGCCGCTTGTTGAGCCTCGCGAATGCACAACTCGAGGTCACTATCGATCCTTATGTTTTGGAGCATGATAGTAGCCTCGTTGACATCCACATGAATCTCGGTATCAAATTCTCCTAGCGTATCAAACCATTGCCTTCGATCTCGAATTTCTTGAAGCGAGACAGTCTTATTGTGAACCTTGCGACTTAGCGCGTCGGCTACAACATTCGCCTTTCCAGGATGGTAGCGAATATCGCAGTCGTAGTCGCTAATTAACTCGATCCACCGTCTTTGTCTCATGTTGAGATCCTTTTGGTTAAACACGTGTTGGAGACTCTTATGATCGGTGCAGACTATGCATTGCGTCCCATATAAATAGTGTCGCCAAATCTTCAATGCGAAAACCACAGCACCAAGTTCGAGATCGTGAGTTGTGTAGTTCACTTCATGAACCTTCAATTGCCTCGACGCGTATGCTATAACTCTGCCTCGTTGCATGAGCACACAACCAAGACCTTGATTAGAAGCATCGCAGTATACAGTGAAGTCATCATTTCCATCGGGAAGTGTGAGAATAGGAGCGTTGCACAACTTGCGTTTTAATGTCTCGAAAGCCTCTTCTTGCTCGGGTCCCCATTCAAAGAGTCGATTCTTTTGGGTTAGCGCCGTTAATGGTTTAGCAATTTTCGAGAAATTCGCTATGAACCTACGGTAATATCCCGCTAAACCCAGAAAAGAACGAACCTCGGTTGGGGTTGTGGGAATGCACCAATTCTTCACCGCTTCAATCTTAGCAGGATCAACGTGAATACCTTGGCCATTCACCACATGTCCTAAGAATTGAACTTCTTCCAACCAAAATTCACACTTGGAAAGCTTAGCGTACAATTGCTCCTTCTTCAAAAGTTCAAGAACTTGTCGCAAGTGTGTCTCGTGATCGACTTTCGTCTTGGAATAGATAAGAATGTCATCAATGAACACGATTACGAATTTATCCAAATACGGTTGACATACTAGATTCATGAGATCCATGAACACGGCAGGTGCATTGGTCAAACCAAAAGGCATAACCATGAACTCGTAGTGCCCATATCGAGTACGAAAAGCGGTCTTTGGAATGTCATCATTGTGAACACGTAGTTGATGATACCCAGAACGTAGATCGATCTTTGAGAATTGAGTTGCCCCTTGAAGTTGGTCGAAGAGATCATCGATTCGAGGAAGAGGGTATCGGTTTTTGATAGTAAGCTTGTTGAGTTCCCGGTAGTCGATGCACATATGAAATGAACCATCCTTCTTCTTCACAAACAGTACAGGTGCACCCCACGGTGATGAGCTTGGGTGAATGAAACCCTTATCGGTCAACTCTTGCAATTGACTAGCTAATTCTTGCATTTCAGACGGTGTAAGACGATAAGGTGATTTAGCCACAGGGTTTGCGCCAGGGATTAAGTCAATCTTGAACTCAACTTCTCGCACGGGAGGTAACCCTTTAAGATCCTCGGGAAAAACCTTGGGAAAGTCTCGCACAACAGGAATGTCTTTCAACTCCTTACCCTTGGCTTTCGTATTAACTACATATGCCATGAAAGCCATGTAGTTTTTACTTAAGCACTTGCGAGCCTTGATACAAGACATGAGTTTGAGTCTTTGGGATGATTTCTCCCCAAAGACCTTCAAAGTATCACCAGTCGGTAAAAGAATTCGGATACACTTCTCAAAGCATAAAATTTCCGCACGTTGCTCGGCTAACCAATCCATACCAATGATAACATCAAAGCTTCCCAGCTGCATAGGAATAAGGTCGACGAAGAACTCGTGTTCGTTAAGGCTCAAGGTGCAGTCGCGTATCACGACGTCAACGCCAACCAAGCGCAAGCCAACAATGACGTGGTGAATGGTACGTCGTCGAACTCTTTTTAAATCGTCGATCGTTCACAGCCACATAACGCTATTAATAATCCAAATATATTTTACACATAAGTTTCATTTGTCACATTACAAATATAAGTCTCAAAGGATATAAAAGCATAACATAAAATGTAACAATTCATTCTATTTTATTTATAATCTAGGTCCATTCCTAGATGTGCAAGCTTCAATGTGTAGATAATCAAACTTGGGCATTTCCTGAAACATGTTAAAAATAAAGGGTCAACAATAATGTTGGTGAGCATTCCATAGTTTTAAGTACATAGATTATATAAAAGATGGCAATTCAAGTCATAAATTAGTGAATAAAGTGATTAGGGATGTTATGATCAATGCAAAAATCAAACCTCGACAAAGTTTTACAAGTCTCAAACGTTTACAAGATTATACGATCAGCTAAGTGTACTTGGATCAACCAAGGCAGGCTTGTCTTGCCCATAGATCTATGACTTCGCTGGGCTAGCAATAGTTAATGATTGTACATATAACGCCATAACATGGTAATCACGAAAGTTCAACTAACCACAACTTTTACAAGATGAATTGCCATAGGTTTACAAGTCTCAAATACGTCTACGAGTGCAATAGTATAAGTTAACATGTTTCACCCCAAAGTGTGAAAATAGGAAAAAGGGGTATAGAATACTCACTTGATCAATAAGTATAAAAGTTGATGAATAATAAGAAATAAAAAGTCGACGTTCCAACGTAAACCTTCACGAGGTACCTAAATATATATATTTTCAAGATTTTTTAAGTTTAATAATAAATTTAACGAATTCACGAGAATTGGGGTTTCAAGTTGGTATTTGAGGGTTTTCTTAACTGAATTAATTAAAATGAAATAATTTCTTATGCTTAGTTTCAATGAGAAAAATAGAATATACTAATTTAGTATTTTTGTATAACGTATTGCAAAGGAAAAATAACTTGTAATAAAATTTAGTGATCAATTTGAAATAGCTTTTATAACTTTTAAAATAATCATCATTTAGACAATAATATATAGATATTGTTTGAACAATTAATTTAGTGATTTAACCCACTATTTAATGTCTATTTTATAAAATATATTATTTGTCTAAGATATTAAATAAAATATTGAAATATTTCATTAAATAATTTTACAGAAAATAATACGTGATTTAGGATTAAACAGTTTATAAAACTGATTTTATAAATTAAAAAAATTTTGGATTTAAATTGAAGGCCTAAAAGCCTTAAAACAAAAACATGAGGGTCCCAGGGTTCGAACCCGGGACCTCATGTTAAGGATGCCCATGTCTTAACCAGTGAACCAATGGCCTCAGCCGGGAGATAACCCTGTTTTTAATCCTTAAAAACATAAACTAAGTAAACCCCCCCCCTCAACCTAATTACATTAAGTTTTAACATTTTTAAGTTTAATAATTTTTTATAAATTATTATTATTGTTGTTATCATTTATTGTTGTTATTATTAATATTATTTTTATTATTAACATTGTTATTATTTTTATTATTAGTTATTATTTACCATTATTATTTATTTTTATGTTCAATTTAATAGATAAACTATAATCTTTTACATTAAAGGATTAAAGACTAACTAATAGATAAACATAAATAGCCCACAAGTTTCATGAAAAAACATTAATAGTCCTTACAAGAATAAACGAGATTAACTATTAGTTAACCAAAAATACAAGATGTTACAATGCGTCCCAGAGATTGAAACGGCTAAGTATTGGCCATGCGCCTAAGCAGTGCCCATCGCCAAAAGTGCTTGAAACGGCTAAGTGTTGGTGATACGCCTGAACAGGGCAGAAACGCCTAAATAGTGCCCATGCGCCTAGACTGTTTTATACTTAGAATTTTATGCTCATGTGCCTGGAAGGACCCATGCGCCCACTTTGGACTTGAGGTTTTCTAAGTGGATTTTAAGGGGTAATATGGAGAGATAAGCCTGGTTATGATGTGATGGCTTATGTTTGATGTGTGTTATGCATGTATGGTGTTGCCTGTGTGGTGATGGTGTATGTTTATGTTTATGTATATGTTCCTTATTATATATGTATGTTTTCCCTTGGCTTTGCGTTGAACGTTAATAAATTTAGTGAAAGTATTATGTAACGTAAAGTGGAAGATAATGAAAAGAGGAACGTTATGAATGAATGCGAGCATAAACGAATGAATGAGAGAAAGGATGGCTTGCGAAAGAAAGAAAGGAGGTTCACGACTCACTGAGGGTCGTTAGCTCAACTGTGTGTATCATAGCGTGCGATCTTGGCTTACTCATAAGGGGACATACACATAGTGGGAGTTCAGTTTTGGTAACTGCTCCGATACGTGCAATGTGGTATTTACTGTGTGCTTTGTAGCGTGCGATTTTGGCTGCCTCATGTGGTTTTTATAGCGTGCGATCTTGGTTGCCTCATGTGGTTTTTATAGCGTGCGATCTTGGCTAACCCATGGGATGGCGTGCGATTCTGGCTAAACCTCGAGAGTTCTCACACACAGGGGGAGTCGGTCTTCGTGACCACTCCGATGGTGCGATTGGTGCGATATGTGCGATGGACGGCATAAGGGTAGCGTGCGATTTTGGCTGCCTCATGTGGTTTTTATAGCGTGTGATCTTGGCTAACCCATGAGATAGCGTGCGATTCTGGCTTCCTTATCTGTGCGATCCGTGCGATATGTACTTCGGGTACGATGATGCGATGGTGCGATTTGAGCGATATGTGCGATGGACGGCATAAGGGTAGCGTGCGATTTTGGCTGCCTCATGTGGTTTTTATAGCGTGCGATCTTGGCTAACCCATGAGATAGCGTGCGATTCTGGCTTCCTTATGTGTGCGATCCGTGCGATATGTACTTCGGGTACGATGAAGCGAAGGTGCGATAATGAACGAACGGGATCCTTGTCATTCGACCCCAGTTTTCATGGCTGAGTGCCATGAGGAGGGTAAAGCTTGACAGGATCTAGATGATAAATGAACAATAATAAAAGTATGAAATGTGCGAACGTGTGCTATGTATGTAACGAACGTATGTCAGAACGTAAATGAATTATCGTAACAATGTATTGAACAGGATCCTTGTCATTCGACCTTAGTAATCGTGGCTGAGTGCCACGAAGAGAGTAAAGCCTGACCGGATGTTGGAAGAGAAGTGAACGATAATGTAATACGTTGAGTGAACAAGTTAATGAACGTAATGACGAAGATAATAATGATATTATCTGTATGTACGTATGATGCATGATCACGAATGATGTAAAGTATGGTATGTTTTGAAATAAAGTAAAGAACGGTTTTTAACTCAGAGAAGTATGTTTTATTATAAAACTAGAACTCACTCAGCGTCGCTGACTTTTGTATGCATGATAGTTGGCAGGTATATGTTGATGCTGAGGAGTTGCAGGCATGGATGCATAAGCTACTGGGAGCATTTTGAGGCTGGCATCCGTATTTTGACATGTCATGTATTTTGAGATGAAAATTAATGTTGTAAATGACATGTTCTAGTTATAAACGAAAGTTTTAAATTTCGCTGCAAAATTAATGTACATTTTATAATGTTTTAAGTGCGATGAACCACCAGCTGTGAGGTGCCCGGGAACGGGGCCTTACACATTATTCTCTTCATAACCGCCATTTTCATCATTATGTTCATTATCCTCATTACCACCCCCATTATTGTTATTCATGATATTGTCACTCACTTGTGCGACTATTATCGGGATGAGCAATCATGGCGGCTATATCAGGGTTTCCGACTCCCTGATTATTACCACCCTGCCCACCTTCATTTCTGCCTACAGGTGCTTCACCCCAACCTCCTACACCTCTTCCTCTACCTCTACCTCTTGGGGCAGCACCACCACGACTAACACTGCGAGTAATTCTTTTGGGCGGTATCTTTCTAATCAATATAGACAATACATAAGCCCTAAATATTAAGGTCAATCAATAAAGTAATACATGTGCAGTGAGTATCATTGCTGAGCTACAACCCTTCGAAGACCAGATATTTTTCAAGGAAATAGTTGGTTGCATAATCATTGAAATGTTAGAGAGGGTGCTATCTCATAGGGACTACGACCAATGTCACCATACAATCCCATGAGTCTTTAGATGAGTTAGAACTCATGTAAGTAATAAGGTGATGAATAATTCATCAAGATTGATAAGGTCTCATAAGGAACAGGACACTAATGTCCTAAGGTATGGAGTTGAGGATTCGTACTAATTATGACCATTATCTTGCGGCAAGATTGACTAGACTTCGCATGCACAACAAATTGCATTTACTTGTGCACCCGTAATTGAAATTTGCTTTGCATGGTCAACCCAGCTCATCCTAACCGAGTGAAACCGCCTTGTCAAGTACAGAGTGTTATTCAAGATAGAAGCATCAAAGGTATGATCGACAACCAAAAGTTAATTATCCGAAGTTGAACATAAGAAGTGAAATAGAATCATTAGCACATTGCAGATCATGAATAGTTTCAATAATAACAAAACAGACACACATAGTCAATGCACATAAATCCTAATATGCATTCTACGTGTAGGTTCTTAGGTTATAGTCTAGTCGAGTGATCCACCTAATTCTCTATAACCAATGGCTCTGATACCAATCTGTCACACAACCGCTTATAGCGGAAACACGAGGATGTAACGGACAAGATCGTCATAACACATTGTTAATTAATAGAGATGCAATAAATAATGAAAGACAACGTGTCATGACTTCACCCGACACAAATGGAGACTTGTGTTGCGGTTAGTCAATTCCATGACAAACATAGTCATACAAACCAAATAAGTATAAGTCCACAAGCCGGGAGCAAGTAATCAAGATGTGCATAATAATAAAAAGTCAAATGCAATTGTTAAAGACATCCAAGGTTTAAATGATGTAAGCCTAAGGTAATCGCTAAGGCAGCATCCCTAGCAATCCTCAATGATTGTTACCTGAAAAGATATGCTCAAAAAGGTCAACATATTGTTGGTGAGTTCGCAGGTTTAAATAATAATCAAAACTTGATGTTGTGTAATAGTTTGGTAGGACATGAGTGCATACAGTTATAAGCAAGTAATATCGCATGTAATCATGAGCACCACAACTAAACCTACGACGTAGAAAAAGAATTTGTTGGAACATATTCACCCTAGGGCCTGTTCCTGGTCACTGTCAGTCCCAACTAGTATACTAACAAGCAAGGGTGGGGGTGTCAGCCCAATTGTACTATTAATACCTATCCGTCGGCTCCAACTCCGGAGTTAATAGTTGTGAATACAGAACCACAAAGACAACTCATGCATGTACTAGATAAATACATACAAAACAGTAAACACAACAGTCCCAAAGAATTGAAT
>CM046441.1:75690807-75743307 GCA_025506515.1 Flaveria trinervia | reverse complement strand
TAACGATAACGATAACGATAACGATAACGATAACGATAACGATAACGATAACGATAACGATAACGATAACGGTAACGGTAACGATAACGGTAACGATAACGGTAACGGACGGTAACGGTAACGGTAACGGTAACGGTAACGGTAACGGTAACGGTAACGGTAACGGTAACGGTAACGGTAACGGTAACGGTAACGGTAACGGTAACGATAACGGTAACGGTAACGGTAACGGTAAGGGTAACGGTAAGGGTAACGGTAAGGGTAACGGTAAGGGTAACGGTAAGGGTAACGGTAAGGGTAACGGTAAGGGTAACGGTAAGGGTAACGGTAAGGGTAACGGTAAGGGTAACGGTAAGGGTAAGGGTAAGGTAAGGGTAAGGGTAAGGGTAGGGTAAGGGTAAGGGTAGGGTAAGGGTAAGGGTAAGGGTAAGGGTAAGGGTAAGGGTAAGGGTAAGGGTAAGGGTAACGGTAAGGGTAAGGGTAAGGGTAAGGGTAAGGGTAAGGGTAAGGGTAAGGGTAACGGTAAGGGTAAGGGTAAGGGTAAGGGTAAGGGTAAGGGTAAGGGTAACGGTAAGGGTAACGGTAAGGGTAACGGTAAGGGTAACGGTAAGGGTAACGGTAAGGGTAACGGTAAGGGTAACGGTAAGGGTAACGGTAGGGTAACGGTAAGGGTAACGGTAAGGGTAACGGTAAGGGTAAGGGTAAGGGTAAGGGTAAGGTAAGGGTAAGGGTAAGGGTAAGGGTAAGGGTAAGGGTAAGGGTAACGGTAAGGGTAACGGTAAGGGTAAGGGTAAGGGTAAGGGTAAGGGTAAGGGTAAGGGTAAGGGTAAGGGTAAGGGTAAGCGTAAGGGTAAGGGTAAGGGTAAGGTAAGGGTAAGATAAGGGTAAGGATAAGGGTAAATACGATAACGATACGAAAGGATAACGATAACGATAAGGATACGATAAGGATAACGATAAGGATAACGATAACGATAACGATAACGATAACGATAACGATAACGATAACGATAACGATAACGATAACGATAACGATAACGATAACGATAACGATAACGATAACGATAACGATAACGGTAACGATAACGGTAACGGATAACGGTAACGGTAACGGTAACGGTAACTAACGGTAACGGTACGGTAACGGTAACGGTAACGGTAACGGTTACGGTAACGGTAACGGTAACGTAACGGTAACGGTTAACGGTAACGGTAACGGTAACAACGGTAACGTAACGGTAACGGTAACGGTAACGGAACGGTAACGGTAACGGTAACGGTAACGGTAACGGTAACGGTAACGGTAACGGTAACGGTAACGATAACGATAACGATAACGATAACGATAACGATAACGATAACGATAACGATAACGATAATGATAATTGTCAAACCCTCAAAATCCACTTGCAGAGTTTTACCGCGAGGCGTGTGAACAAACCAGGATCACAGTCAATAGTTACTCAGAACGACTCTAAATGCCATAATTTAAACATAATTAACCAAAATACCAACTTTAAACAATGCGGAAGCGTTTTGAAAACAACCCAAGTCAATAAAGTATAACTTATGGCAAAACAAGTGCCAAACCAAAGAGTAAACTATAATTGTTAAAATGTCAACTTGTCTGAAGCATAGTGTCTTAAAATGCAGTGAACCGTGCAGTGCTCCTATGGCAAGCAAGTTAAGGACCTGAGAAAAGCATACTAAAATGTCAACACATAGGTTGGTGAGTTCAAGAGTTTGAGTTCAATAAACATGTAAACAGTTGCGATAATATAAGCAGTGTATGGTAATAGATAGCTAGTCTATTATTAGTAAATATTAATACATAGTGATTTTGCAATTGAAGCTGACTGTGATAGTTGTTGCCTCCTGTCACGACTTACCATGTCGTGACAATGTTCAATAGGACAAATTGCACCCGGTTGACCTCGAGTCACACAGGTGGGGCTCGTCAGACCCAGTAGTACTACCCAAGTTTCCCCGCTATTAATATTAACAATTCAAAAGTGTGAGGACTTTTCTCATGGTAAACAACACTATATTAATATTATACACAACTTAAACAATAAAAAGTTCGTATAAATACCAGTATGCTATCTCCCCCAAAAGAGATTAAATAAAGTGTGGGGCATGAACTCACCTGATGTATGCAAAGGTACTTAGGGTTTATTTGAGAAACGAGAGGATAGCCAACCTTCACAGGTTACCTAGATCATGTGAGTACATAAGTACGTGTAAATAAAAGACATGTGAAACCCTAATCATACCAAAATCAAAGACTCAAGCTTCCAGACAAATAGACACGTTTGACCTAGTTGACCCGTTTGACCCGTTGGTGACATTATGAGTTATAATTCAAATAAAGCCAATGAGCACATACAACATACATGATTAACATTCAAATAGTATCATACATATGCTATATCAACCAGGTGTATCACTTAGATCATCATACAATCAAGTACTATACAAGTCATGCGAATCTAGAACATTAACATATCCACTAGCTATAATACAACTAACATGTCACACAAGGTTCAACCATTCATCACATGCCATGTGAAGCCACTCACGACTTCACATCCTAAACCCTGCCAATCCTACTAAGTAGGGGCCTCAGATCCGCACGGTGTATATGATCATAACCAAATTCTTTAAGCATATGCATTGCATTCACAACATCACAACAATCAATTACCAGACCCAAGCATGATGTCCTACTACTACACAACATCCAAACCATACATGATCACAAAGTCCAAATATCACACATGATTATCCAAGCATGCCATACAACTAATTTAACACGTTCTATCACACTAGAATTTATCCTTGAACATACTAGCAGGCTCCTAACATCCCAGACATGGTCATAACATCATACTTCAACGTTTACACAAATAAAGTTTCCCTTTTGGGAAAGAATATCCCAAAATCTATCAAACATCCAAAGCATACATGAATT
The DNA here is from genome assembly GCA_025506515.1 of Flaveria trinervia. Taxonomy (NCBI): domain Eukaryota; kingdom Viridiplantae; phylum Streptophyta; class Magnoliopsida; order Asterales; family Asteraceae; genus Flaveria; species Flaveria trinervia. The sequence continues at coordinate 75,740,336 of CM046441.1, read as the reverse complement.
CATCAATAATATACCAATTCAAGCTCATACAAACATCTAGACATGATCAACAACACTTAAACACCCCAATCTAACAATCTTCATAAACAAAAGTTTCTACTTTTGGCAAGCTATGATCAACATCATCAAATTAAAGATTTCTAGCATTCATAACAACAATCTAACATCTAATCATTATCATGAACTCATCCATAACATCAATCCATCACTAGATCATTACCACATGCAAAATAAAGTTACTATTCTTAGTAACCTATGAACAATGCATCAACTCCCAACTTTCTTGCATAATCAATGTATTCTAACATTCATACAACCTATTAATCATCAAACATTCATCAAACAATCATCCATCATGCATAATCACAACAATTTCGAATTAGGGTTTGCTTCATAACCAAAGTTCATGATCAATCCACTAAAAACATAGAATTCTTGCATAATCGACGTTAACTAACATGTATACAATCTAACTAACATGTTAACATCATCAAACAACATCCAATTCGACCTAATAAGGATCAATTTCGAGTCTAAGGTTCGGCCATAATAAAGAACATCACAAAACATGAAAAATCTAACCTTTAAACTTGTAATTGCTTGAAATTGATGCTTCCTAAGTGTTATATGCTTGTAATCGAACAAAATCACACGAAAATGCTTGTTCTTGGCTGATTTTCGAAGATGGGAGGGGTTAGAACCTTGATCGCGGCCGAAGTGGGGTTTTGGAGGCTAGGGTTGTTTATTAATATTTATTTACATATTTACCCTTTTAACCCTTGTAATTTGTATTTTATAAAAACTAAGCTTTAAACTCTTTGTAAAGTGTTTTTAACTTCATAATATAAAGATATAAACTTATAAAGTTCATTATATATCTTATCTTTATAAAAACACAAGACATACGAATAAATAGACACGTTTCCGCGTTACGCGATAAATTCTTTAAGTAACCGTTTATAAATGTGTAAACACATAAACATAACCCAATATTCACATAATCACTTAGATTCACAACAAATTAACATTATTCATTATTATTAGGTCACCAACGTTAAACGACAACTAGTGTGTGCTCACGACACGTGTATACAAGACTTAACGGAACTAACGGAGCTTGGTAACGAAAATTACCGGATGTCACATTATCCCCATGTTGAAAGAATTTTCGTCCCGAAAATTGCGTTACATGGTGAGAGTGTTCCATCACTGGTTTCCATCACTGGTCTACTGCATTGGCACACAGAAATCGAAATCGTGTGAGTTTTGGATGAGTTGTCACATCATCCCCATGTTGAAAGAAATTTCGTCCCGAAATTTAAATCAATACCTTCGTCTGCTGGCATCGTTCCTTCGAATAGTTGAGGGTACTTAAGCTTCATTTGATCTTCCCGTTCCCATGTGAATTCCGGTCCACGTCGCGAATTCCAACGGATTTTAACAATAGGTATCTTGCTTTGCTTAAGTGTTTTCACCTCACGGTCCATCACCTCCACTGGTTCCTCAATAAAACGCAATTGTTCATCCACCTGAATTTCTTCTAGTGGTACGACCGTCGTTTCATCAGTTATGCACTTCTTCAAGTTTGACACGTGAAATACATCATGAATTCCACTTAGCGAATCAGGTAGGGCTAATCGATAGGCTACTGGACCTATTCTTTCCACTATCTCAAATGGTCCAACGTACCTCGGATTTAGTTTCCCTCGTTTACCAAACCGAACTACGCCTTTCCATGGTGAGACTTTCAACAAACCTTGTCACCAACCTGAAACTCTAAAGGTTTCCGTCTCTTGTCAGCATAACTCTTTTGCCTGTCTCGCGCTGCAGCCATACGGTTCCGTATCTGTATAATTTTCTCAGTCGTCTCATGAATTAACTCGGGACCTGTTATCTGACTATCACCAATTTCTGCCCAGCAAACCGGTGATCGACATTTTCTCCCGTACAACGCCTCGAAAGGTGCTGCCTGTATACTAGTGTGATAACTGTTGTTATAAGAAAACTCCACCAATGGCAGGTGAATTTCCCAGTTATTCCCGAAGTCAATCACACAAGCACGTAGCATATCCTCCAACGTCTGTATAGTACGCTCACTCTGACCATCCGTCTGTGGATGATATGCAGTACTCATATCCAAACGTGTACCCAAGGATTTCTGCAATGATTGCCAGAAATGTGACGTGAAACGAGCGTCACGGTCGGAGATAATTGAGATCGGTACCCGTGTCTCGAAACGATCTCCTTGAGGTACAGGCGAGTTAACTTCTCCATCTTGTCGGTTTTTATTGCAAGGAAATGAGCAGACTTTGTCAATCGATCCACAATAACCCATATCGTGTCACAACCAGTACTAGTCCGGGGTAGCTTAGTAATAAAATCCATGGAGATTTGTTCCCATTTCCACATTGGAATCTCGGGTTGTTGTAATAGTCCGATGGTTTTTGATATTCCACTTTACCTTCGAGCAGGTCAAACACTTGCTCACATACGTAGCTACATCCGCTTTCATGTTAGGCCACCAATAGTGAGCCTTTAGGTCATGATACATCTTGTCGGATCCAGGATGTATAGAATACTTAGATTTGTGTGCCTCGCTCATAACTAAATCTCTCAGATTTCCATGAACAGGCACCCAAAGTCTATCCATGAAATACCGAATTCCATCCTCTTTCATCACTAGCTGCTTATCCATTCCCCTTAACAATTCAGAACCAATATTTTCCACTTTAAAGCTTCTATTTGTGCCTCCTTAACTTGTTCGGGCAGTTGGGTACTGATAGTAAGCTGTAAAGCTCGCACCCGTCGGGGTTTAGCTGTTTCCTTCCTGCTTAAAGCATCGGCAACTACGTTCGCCTTTCCCGGATGATACTTAATTGCGCAATCATAATCATTTAGTAGTTCCACCCAACGTCGCTGCCTCATATTCAACTCTTTTTGCTCAAAGATATGTTGAAGACTCTTATGATCGGTGTAGATAGTGCACTTGGTACCGTACAAATAATGTCTCCAAATCTTTAAGGCAAAAACTACTGCACCAATTCTAAGTCATGGGTAGTATAGTTCTTCTCGTGAACCTTTAGTTGTCTCGAAGCGTAAGCTATCACCTTGTCTCGTTGCATCAAGACACAACCCAATCCTTGAATGGATGCATCGCAATACCACAAAGTCATCTGTTCCCTCTGGTAATGCTAATATTGGGGCAGTACAGAGTTTTTGTTTTAATAATTGGAAAGCTGATTCTTGACTCTCAGCCCATTTGTATGTCGTTCCTTTGTGAGTCAAGGCTGTGAGAGGTTGTGCGATCTTAGAAAATCCTTCTATGAATCGGCGGTAATATCCTGCTAATCCAAGAATTGTCTTATCTCGCTTGGCGTTTGGGTGTAGTCCAATTCTTTATCGCCTCAATTTTGGCAGGATCAACGTGTATTCCTTTCTCATTAACAATATGACCTAGGAATTGTACCTCTCTTATCCAAAACACACTTTGAGAATTTAGCATACAGTTGCTCATTTTTCAACAGTTCCAAGATCATTCGTAAGTGCTCTTCATGCTCTCCTTGGTCCTAGAGTATATCAGTATATCATCGATGAACACAATGACAAACTGATCAAGATAAGGTTTGCACACGCGGTTCATGAGGTCCATGAACACAGCAGGTGCATTAGTCAACCCAAAAGGCATGACCAAGAACTCATAATGACCATAACGAGTACGAAATGCAGTCTTGGGAATGTCTTCTTCTCGAACTCTGAGTTGATGATAACCAGATCTCAAGTCAATCTTCGAGTAATAGCTTGATCCTTGAAGCTGATCGAACAAGTCGTCGATACGAGGTAAAGGGTATCGGTTCTTGACTGTTACTTTGTTTAACTCTCGATAATCGATGCACATCCGGAATGTGCCATCCTTCTTCTTAACAAAGAGTACAGGAGCTCCCCAAGGTGATGTACTAGGTCGAATAAAACCCTTATCCAGAAGCTCCTGAAGTTGTGACGACAACTCCTGTAGTTCGTTTGGTGCTAATCGATAAGGTGCCCTCGCAATCGGAGCTGCGCCGGGAGTCAACTCAATCTGGAATTCCACCTGACGGTGCGGTGGTAATCCAGGAAGATCTTCTGGGAACACCTCCGGAAAGTCGCGTACTACGGGAATATCCTCCATTCTCTTTTCTTCCTTTTGCTTATCGGTTACAAGTGCTAGGATAGCCACGCGGCCTTTTCGTAACAACTTTTGAGCTTTCATATACGAGATGATGCCTATCACAGCACCACTCCTATCACCTTTGACGGTAAGAATTTGATCACCAACCGGGATCCGTATAATCTTCTCGTGACATATGACTTCCGCTTGCTTGCTAGAGAGCCAATCCATGCCTATCACAACATCAAAACTCCCCAGCGTAACAGGCATGAGATCTATAGCGAAAGTATGACCAGCAAGTTCTATCCTACAGTCTTTAAGGATATGCGTTACATGGATTTGTTACCGTCGGCTAATTCCACAGTGTACTTAGATTCTAAAGCAGAGGGTATATCACTTAAAAGACTACAGAATTTTAAGGACACAAAACTCCTATCGGCTCCAGTATCAAATAGTACCGTAGCAAAACAACCATTAACAGGGAATCTACCAGTAACAGTTGTGGGATCATTTAGAGCCTCACCTGAGCCAATGACGAAGGCTCTCCCTTTGGCTCCATCTCTATTGCCGCCATTTCCAGTGCCATTTCCACATTGTTGTTATTATTGCCATTGTGTTGTTGTTCCCATGATTGTTGGTGTTGTTGTTGTTGTTGCCATTTCCGTTCCTTCTTAGTTGTGGGCAGTTTCGTTTGTAATGCCCTTCTTTCCCACACTCAAAACAACCCTTGGGGGTTTCTTGAGATTGTTGTGGCCTCTTCATTAGTTCACCACGGCAATCCTTCGCAGCGTGTCCAATCTTTCCACAACGTTGACACTTGAAGCTATCACACCGTCCCACATGGTGGTAGTTTACCGTGGGCATTTGGGATGTCTGCCGCCGTAACCGCTGGGTCCTTGGTTATTGGGGCAGTTTGGTTGAAATTGCGGTTATTATCGAACCGCCGCTGCTGCTGCTGAACTGGCTGTTGCTGCTGTTGGGATTGTTGTTGACCGCCAGACGATGATGATGATGATTTGTTATTGCTGTTGCTGGGAGCATCCCACTTCCTTTGTTGTCGGGCACGCTCACCACAGCGCCCCGTTTGGGTAACCGCCCTTGCTCTACCGCCTGATCAGTAAGTCTATGGGCAATTGGATGGCCTGCTGAATCGTAGTCGGGTTAGAAGCTGTTACCATACTTTGGATTTCAGGCACCAATCCTCGTATGTAGTGCTCGATTCTCTTATGTGTCTCATTAACCATTCCTGGACACAATGTAGCCACTCATGAGTACGGGTCGTGTAAGCCTCAATTTCTGAACCCTTCATCTTAAGCTGCCAAATTCCATCTCCAACTTTTGCACCTCATTTCGAGGACAGTACTCCTCGATCATCATATCCTTGAACTCATTCCAGGGGAGTCCATTTGCCATCGCTTGTCCAAGCATCTGGACTTGCGCGTTCCACCAAGACAGGGCTGCACCCTCCAAAGTCCCGGTGGCATACTTTACTTGATCCGCCGGTGGACAGTTACATTTGGAGAAAACGGACTCAGTCTTCTCAAACCAGCGTACAAGCCCTACAGCACCCTCTGTACCGCTGTAGGTGTGTGGTTTACAGTCCATGAAGGACTTGTATGTACACACTGGTGGTCCTGTTTTAACACAACACACATTAATCAAACATCCCCTACAGTTATAAAGGATATCAGATTTGTTTTTCTGTCATTGTTTACCTGCTGGCTGACCCGTGTGGCAGCAGCCACTGCCGCCTGAACATGCTCATTAATTAGAGCAGCCAATTCCGCAGGAGTCATGTTAATAGCACCACCACCCTGTTCTCCGGTGCCACGTCCACGTCCCCGACCACGTCCACGTCCACGTCCACGAGCGTCCATTCTTTTCACTTTATATTCACAATACAATAATGAGTAACATCATACACATTTAACTCATTGAAGCGTAGTAAACAGTAAATGAAAGAAATAACGTATCATCACAACCACAACATTCATAACAAAAATAATAAACAAAGTAAATAAATTGCAATAAGTCACAATGTATTTAGCAATGTCAAAATTGAAGTTTTGTCGTTCGTGTGGGGAAACAACCCTTCCCACATAGGTTTCAAAAGAAAACACTACGTAGTCTAAGTCAATAAGAAGTCAATCGACAATGTCTGACCCATCACTATCATCCTCCATCTCCTCCGGTTCCTCTTCCTCGGGTCCCTCCTCGGGATCCTCCTCATCCTCAGAGTCTGCGACAGGAGCAGGAGCTATAGCAATCTGGAGTGCTGCTAGTTGAGCTTCTAATTGGCAATCCTATTATCGGCTATGGCGTCCCGCTGTTCACGAGCAGTCACGCGTCCTTGGAGTGCCATAACACCATCTTGCATATGGTGACAACCGTTCAGCGTCTTCCCGTGTTCTTCCTTGAGTTCGTCCAATTGATGTCTCAGGTTGTACACCTCTTGCTGTAGTGTACAGACATCACCCGTGAGTCGTCTCACACGATGCTGTTCAGTATCCAGTGCAGCCATTAGTGCAGCAATCAATTGCTCGTTGGACTGCGCCGTTCGTGGGAGTGAAAACATGGGTTGATTGGCATTGTTCCTAGTCCTTGGCTTAGGACAGGTACGCGCTCCCTAAACATGATGTGGTCAACAAACCTAGGATAAGAACGCCAGTCTCGCGGAGGGTCACGCTTCATCAACGCGAATGGTTGATCCCAGTCAATCTCCTCTCGGGGATAAGCCAGTCTGGGCCAATCGAATCCATCATCAGGTACAGGTGCGGGAGGTGGGGATTCAGATCGTGTAGGTGATTCGGTTCGTTACCCGGAGCTCTTGAAGACGATGCCATGCTGCAGAGAGTGTGATGTGTATGCCAATGAGTATACAGTAAATGGGAGTAAGGCACAGGTAACTAATTAACTGTGTGCGGTTATAGTCTAGTGTGTATGCAACCTAGTTCCTATAACCAATGGCTCTGATACCAATCTGTCACACCCTCAAAATCACTTGCAGAGTTTTACCGCGAGGCTGTGAACAAACCAGGATCACAGTCAATAGTTACTCAAAACGACTCTAAATGCCATAATTTAAACATAATTAACCAAAATACCAACTTTAAACAATGCGGAAGCGTTTTTGAAAACAACCCAAGTCAATAAAGTATAACTTATGGCAAAACAAGTGCCAAACCAAAGAGTAAACTATAATTGTTAAAATGTCAAATGTCTTGAAGCATAGTGTCTTAAAATGCAGTGAACCGTGCAGTGCTCCTATGGCAAGCAAGTTAAGGACCTGAGAAAAGCATACTAAAATGTCAACACATAGGTTGGTGAGTTCAAGAGTTTGAGTTCAATAAACATGTAAACAGTTGCGAAAAATAAGCAGTGTATGGTAATAGATAGCTAGTCTATTATCAGTAAATATTAATACATAGTGATTTTGCAATTGAAGCTGACTGTGATAGTTGTTGCCTCCTGTCACGACTTACCATGTCGTGACAATGTTCAATAGGACAAATTGCACCCGGTTGACCTCGAGTCACACAGGTGGGGCTCGTCAGACCCAGTAGTACTACCCAAGTTTCCCCGCTATTAAATATAACAATTCAAAAGTGTGAGAACTTTTCTCATGGTAAACAACACTATATTAATATTATACAAACTTAAACAATAAAAGCGTTCGTATAAATACCAGTATGCTATCTCCCCCAAAAGAGTTAATAAAGTGTGGGGCATGAACTCACCTGATGTATGCAAAGGTACTTAGGGTTTATTTGAGAAACGAGAGGATAGCCAACCTTCACAGGTTACCTAGATCATGTGAGTACATAAGTACGTGTAAAAAAGACATGTGAAACCCTAATCATACCAAAATCAAAGACTCAAGCTTCCAGACAAATAGACACGTTTGACCTAGTTGACCCGTTTGACCCGTTGGTGACATTATGAGTTATAATTCAAATAAAGCCAATGAGCACATACAACATACATGATTAACATTCAAATAGTATCATACATATGCTATATCAACCGGTGTATCACTTAGATCATCATACAATCAAGTACTATACAAGTCATGCGAATCTAGACATTAACATATCCACTAGCTATAATACAACTAACATGTCACACAAGGTTCACCATTCATCACATGCCATGTGAAGCCACTCACGACTTCACATCCTAAACCCTGCAATCCTACTAAGTAGGGGCCTCAGATCCGCACGCGTGTATAATGATCATAACCAAATTCTTTAAGCATATGCATTGCATTCACAACATCACACAATCAATTACCAGACCCAAGCATGATGTCCTACTACTACACAACATCCAAACCATACATGATCACCAAAGTCCAAATATCACACATGATTATCCAAGCATGCCATACAACTAATTTAACACGCTCTATCACACTAGAATTTATCCTTGAACATAATAGCAGGCTCCTAACATCCCAGACATGGTCATAACATCATACTTCAACGTTTACACAAATAAAGTTTCCCTTTTGGGAAAGAATATCCCAAAATCTATCAAACATCCAAAGCATACATGAATTCATCATAATATACCAATTCAAGCTCATACAAACATCTAGACATGATCAACAACACTTAAACACCCCAATCTAACAATCTTCATAAAAAAGTTTCTACTTTTGGCAAGCTATGATCAACATCATCAAATTAAAGATTTCTAGCATTCATAACAACAATCTAACATCTAATCATCATGAAATCATCCATAACATCAATCATCACTAGATCACTACCACATGCAAAATAAAGTTACTATTCTTAGTAACCTATGAACAATGCATCAAATCCCAACTTTCTTGCATAATCAATGTATTCTAACATTCATACAACCTATTAATCATCAAACATTCATCAAACAATCATCCATCATGCATAATCACAACAATTTCGAATTAGGGTTTGCTTCATAACCAAAGTTCATGATCAATCCACTAAAAACATAGAATTCTTGCATAATCGACGTTAACTAACATGTATACAATCTAACTAACATGTTAACATCATCAAACAACATCCAATTCGACCTAATAAGGATCAATTTCGAGTCTAAGGTTCGGCCATAATGAAGAACATCACAAAACATGAAAAATCTAACCTTTAAACTTGTAATTGCTTGAAATTGATGCTTCCTAAGTGTTATATGCGGTGGCGGTGGCGGGTGGCGGTGGGGTGGCGGTGGCGGTGGCGGTGGCGGTGGCGGTGGCGGTGGCGGTGGCGGTGGCGGTGGCGGTGGCGTGGTAGTGGTAGTGGTGGTAGTGGTAGTGGTAGTGGTAGTGGTAGTGGTAGTGATAGTGGTAGTGATAGTGCTAGTGATAGTGATAGTGTAGTGATAGTGATAGTGATAGTGATAGTGATAGTGATAGTGATAGTGATAGTGATAGTGATAGTGATAGTGATAGTGATAGTGATAGTGATAGTGATAGTGATAGTGATAGTGATAGTGATAGTGATAGTGATAGTGATAGTGATAGTGATAGTGATAGTGATAGTGATAGTGATAGTGATAGGATAGTGATAGTGATATGATAGTGATAGTGATAGTGATAGTGATAGTGATAGTGATAGTGATAGTGATAGTGATAGTGATAGTGATAGTGATAGTGATAGTGATAGTGATAGTGATAGTGGATAGTGATAGTGATAGTGATAGTGATAGTGATAGTGAGTGATAGTGATAGTGATAGTGATAGTGATAGTGATAGTGATAGTGATAATGATAGTGATAGTGATAATGATAATAATAGTGACCTGATGATGATGATGATGATGATGATGATGATGATGATGATCATGATAATGATAATGATTGTAAGGCCCCGTTCCCAAAAACCTCACAGTTGGTCAATAATAGCAATTAAAATATTAAACATTTCAATTGAACAAGTTTAAGCAGCGGAAATAATTTATCAAAAGTCATTCACTTCATTTAAAATATTGTTGTTAAACAATACATCATCATTGACTGTTTACAAAAGACTTGTTTATATGCATGACAAAACAACAGCAGCACAGAGTACGAATGGATGTCAGTCTTTTGTACCGAGTAGCTTCACACTCGTGCCATCCTCAGCAAGAATTACCTGCCAACTGAAAATGTATCAAAGTCAGCATTGCTGAGTGAGCTCTACTTTTATAAGTAATAAAATACTTTCTGTATGTTGTATACGAAAATACTCTTTTTTGAAAAATACAACTTTGTACAGTGTATGCGAGCACGCATCAACTATACAATCAGGTAATACTTTATCTCTTTACTGTATGCGTTGTTTACAATGCATTCTTTTATATTTATCTTTCACTGTCTATGGGGACCAATGAGCAATACCCCAACTATGTGCGCGATTAAAAACGGGTGATGGGCCATCTTATCCCTCGAAAGGGTCAACTGTATCCCCCGAAAGGGTTCTGTGTACTGTGTACAAGGCCGACCAATCACCCGGGGTACGCTACAAGGGTCCTGCCAATCTCAATTGATTAGCCTGTGTGCACAATAGGGTAGCTAACCCGCAGCACAGTGAGCTAACGACAACACGGTCGTGTCCCTCCTATGAGCTTGCAAGACTTGTTAACATTTTCATTAATGTTCCTCTTCTTTTCTTATTGCTCTTTCACTTTATTATACTAGATACTTTACGTTACGATAATAACATGCCACGTAAAGTCACATATTATAAGTAATAATAGTAATAATAATAATAATAATAATAATAATAATAATAAGTAACAAGGAACATCATATGTAATCATAACATGCATGGAACATCATACTAAGCCCTAGTCAATACTGGTCAAAACCCTAAAGCATGAGCCACTTGGGCGCATGGGCACTATTGGGGCGCATGGCCTTACACTTAGTCATCCGGCTAACATTTCTAGGCGCATGGGCCACTGTTCAGGTGCATGGACTGTACTTGAATATTTCTAAGGTAATCTTAGGCGCATAGGCTATTGTTTAGGCGTATGGACTACACTTAAATCTTTCTAAGGCATTTTCAGACGTATAAACCTTCTGTGTAACTTGTTCTTAGCATTTTTCATACCCATTCACCAAACCCATTTGTTCTAAGCTTAACATGACTATTCTAAGCATGAACAACCTATAAACATTCAAGGATTTAACATTTAACAAGCACAATACATACGGGTAACATACGTAAACTTTGCAAAAATGTTTTAATACATTTTCAGCCCCAAAGATAGTTTAAAACAAGTAAGAACCAGGGTCTAGAACTCACCTGGTGCAACTTGGGTGTTCTTCCTTTTTACCCGCTTGCTATGAGTTCAAAACACCTAGAAACATCACCACACACACACCCGAGCACATACACAAACACATAAGCACATAAGCATATAACCGGGATAAAACCCATCATAAACATATAAAAACCTTGAATTCTTACCTTGAATTCACTTCTCTTCTTCTTCATTCTTTAGCCGAGAGTTTCTCTGCTCTCTCTCTCTAAAACCGGGTGAAGATGATGATGTGAAGTGAGGGTGGGCGGCCATGCCCACCTTTACACCAACTTTTCAAAAAAATTTGTCCTTTTACACTTTTAGTCCCTCCACTTGGACTGAATTGCCTTTCTTTCTTTTATTCTTTATTTCTTGTCTTTTAAAAAATAACCGGGTGTTACAAGTCCACCCCCCTTATATAGGTTTCGTCCCTGAAAATCATTTAAATACATTTGAAAATCATTTAAATACATTTTCACCCCAAAGATGTTTGAAAACAAGAAAAAACCGGGGTCTAGAACTCATCTGGTGCAACTTGTGGTTCTTCCTTTTTACCCGCTTGCTATGAGTTCAAAACACCTATAAACAACACCAAAAACACACACACCCGAGCACAAACACAAGCCATAAGCATACAAACACGTAACCGGGATAAAACCCGTCATAAACACATAAAAACCACGAATTCTTACTTGAATTCATTCACTTCTTCTTCTTCTACTACAAGCCGAGAGTTCTCTTCTGCTCTCTCTCTCTAGAACCGAAGATATGTTGATGTGAAGTGAGGGTGGGCGGCCATGCCCACCTTTACACAACTTTTCAAAGATTTTTGTCTTTTTACACTTTTAGTCCCTCCACTTGGACTGAATTGTCTTTCTTTTTTTATATTAATTTCTTGTCTTTTAAAAAATAACCGGGTGTTACAAGTCCACCCCTTATATAGGTTTCGTCCCCAAAACCTGTTATTTCTCAACAGACGAGGATAATGCTGCCTCATCTCCTCCTCAGTCTCCCATGTAGACTCGGATCCCTTCCTGTGCTTCCACTGTACACGCACAAAAGGAACCACTTTATTTCCCAGTCTCTTCTCTTTACGATCGATGATTGCCACTGGTTGCTCCACATAATTGAGCCTTTCATCAACTTCAATGTCCTCCAATGGAACAATCATGTCTTCATCGGCTAAGCATTTTCTCAAATGAGATACATGGAATGCCGGGTGAATTCCACTTAACTCATCTGGCAACTCCAATCTATAGGCCACCTCTCTAACTCGAGAAATGATTCGGAAAGGGCCTATATACCTTGGGCTCAACTTGCCCCGCTTTCTGAATCTGATAATACCCTTCCAAGGTGAGACCTTCAACATACCCAGTCACTACCTGGAACTCAATTGGTCTACGTCGTTTATCGGCATACGACTTCTGTCTATCTTGGCTGCCTTCATGAAGGCTTTGATCCTCTCAAGCTTCTCAGTCGTAGCCTTGATTACCTCGACACTTCCCAACTCTTTCTGACCAATGTCACCCCAACAACGGGTGTTCTGCGTCTCCTACCGTATAGCATTTCATATGGTGGCACACCAATGCTGGCATGATAAGTGGTGTTGTGTGAGAATTCAGCTAACGGTAAGTGGTTGTCCCAACTTCCACCAAAATCGATTACACATGCCCGAAGCATGTCTTCCAACATTTGAATGGTCCTTTCTGACTGACCATCAGTTTGGGGATGATAAGTCGTGCTAATATGTAACCTCGTCCCCATGGCATCGTGGAATTTCTTCCAGAATTTAGACGTAAACCGGGTGTCACGATCAGACACAATAGACACCGGTACACCATGACGAGTTACAATCTCCTTGATGAACAAGTCAGCCAACCTCTCGGATGAATATGTCTCATGGATCGGTAGGAAGTGAGCACTCTTCGTCAAGCGGTCAACAATCACCCATATGGCATTGTACCCCTTCGGAGTACGTGGTAGCTTCGTAATGAAATCCATGGTGATGTGCTCCCACTTCCATTCCGGTATATCCAAAGGTTGTATCTTCCCATACGGCTTCTGGTGTTCCACCTTCACCTGTAGGCAGGTAAGGCACTTACTCACATACTCCACCACGTCACGCTTCATACCTGGCCACCAATAATTTTTCTTCATATCTTGATACATCTTTGTGGCACCAGGATGAATGGAGTATTGAGTCTTGTGAGCTTCATCCATAATCCTCACACGTAGATTCCCGAAACAAGGAATCCACACCCGTCCAAATTGAGTTTTAACACCAAGTGTGTTTTCACTCAATTCCCCAACCAGACCTCTCATTCTTTCAGAGTTTAGATGATCTTCTCTTAATGCCTCATCCTGAAACTCCTTGACTTGCTTCATTACGTCAGAGGTCATGATTAGTTGGTATGCTTTCACCCGAATCGGCCCGGGCCTCTCCTTCCAGCTAAGAGCATCGGCCACCACATTGGCTTTGCCCAGATGGTAATGGATCTCGCAATCATAATCCTTTATAAGCTTCAACCATCGCCTCTGCCTCATGTTCAGATCTTTTTGCTCGAAGAAGTACTTCAAGCTCTTGTGGTCCGTGTGAAAATGGTGCACTTCGTCCTGTACAGATAGTGCCTCCAAATCTTTAGTGCAAAGACCACGGCTGCTAGCTCTAGGTCATGAGTAGGGTAGTTAACCTCATGAACTTTCAACTTTCGGGATGCATAGGTTATAACCTTCCCTCTTTGCATTAATACACACCCCAACCCCGAGTAAGAAGCATCAGAATATACCACCAAATCCTCGCTTCCTTCTGTTAATGACAAGACAGGAGCTTGAGTCAACCTCACCTTTAACTCCTCGAACGCCTGTTCTTGAGCTTGACCCCACGTAAACTTTACATCCTTTCGGGTCAACTTGGTCAGGGGAGAAGCGATCTTGGAAAATTCCTGAATGAATCTTCGATAATACCCTGCCACCCCAAGAAACTACGAATCTCAGATGGCGTCCTCGGAGACTTCCATTGCATCACAGCCTCAACCTTAGCAGGATCTACCATAATCCCCTCTGGATTTATCACGTGACCTAAGAATTGAACTTCGCGTAACCAAAACGCGCATTTGGAGAATTTGGCATACAACCTCTCCCTTCTTGAGGTCTCTAACACCTCCCGAATGTGATCAGCGTGCTCCTCCTTGCTCTTTGAGTAAATCAGGATATCATCAATAAACACAATCATTGATTTATCCAACATCGGCCGACACACTCGATTCATCAAATCCATAAAAGCAGCTAGCGCATTGGTCAGGCCAAATGACATAACAAGGAATTCATAGTGACCGTAGCGCGTGCGAAAAGCTGTTTTAGGGATATCCTACACCTTCACCTTCAGCTGATGGTAACCAGATCGAAGATCTATCCTTGAAAACCAACTGGCACCTTGGAGCTGATCATACAGATTATCTATCCTGGTAGGGGGTATCGGTTCTTCACTGTCAACTTGTTAAGCTCACGATAATCGATGCACATCCTCATACTACCGTCTTTTTTCTTCACAAACAGGACCGGAGCACCCCAGGGAGAGATACTCAGTCTAATGAACCCCTTATCGAGCAGCTCTTGCAACTGTTCCATGAGTTCTTTCATGTCACACCCTCAAAATCCACTTGTGGAGTTTTACCGCGAGGCATGTGAACAAACCAGGATCACAGTCAATAGTTACTCAGAACGACTCTATATGCCATAATTTAAATAAAATCAACCAAAGTACAAACTTTAAACTGTGCGGAAGCGTTTTGAAAACAATCCAAAGAAATAAAAGTATAACTATGGCAAAACATGTGCCAACCCAAAAGAGTAACAATAATCATTAAAATACTAAAAATGTCTTGGGGACCGAGTCTTAGAATGCAAGGGAACCATGCAGTGCTCCTATGGCAAGCAAGCTAATGACCTGAGAAGAGCATACTAAAATGTCAACACAATGGCTGGTGAGTTCAAGAGATATTCAAACATAAACAGTTTAATAATAGAGATATAAAAGTAGTGCATTGTAACAGATAGCTAGTCCATTAACAATAAATATTATTTCATAGTGATTTCGCAATTGAAGCTGACTGTGTTGTGTTGTTGCCTCCTGTCACGACTTAACAGGTCGTGACAATGTTTATTAGGACAAATTGCACCCGGTTGACCTCGAGTCACACAGGTGGGGCTCGTCAGACCAGTAGTACTACCCAAATTCCCCGCTATTCAATATTAACAATTCGAAAGTGTGAGGACTTTTCCATGATATCAACACTATATAATATTATACACAACTTGAATATATAAAGCGTTTGTGATTTACCAGTATGCTATCTCCCCCAAAAGAGATTAAATAAAGAGTGGGGCATGAACTCACATGATATGTGTATAGATACTTAGAGTTTGACTTGTCAAACAGAATAGACAGACAACCTTTAGAGGTTACCTAGATCATATAAGTACATGAGTACGTGTAATCAAAGAACATGTGAAACCCTAAGTACACTACAACCAAGGACTCAAGATTTCAAACAAAACAAACATGTTTGACCTAGTTGACCCATTTGACCCGTTGGTGACTTTATGTGTTGTAAACCATTCAAGAAATCATACATATATCATACATAGTTAACATTCAAATAGATCATATGTATGTATATTATCCAGGTGTATCACTAAATCATCATACAACCAAGTATCATACCAGTCATGCGAATCGAGAACATTAACATAACCACTAGTTATCACACAACTAACATGTCACCAAAGATCAAACACTCACCACATGCCATGTGAAGCCACTCATGACTTCACATCCTAAACCCCGCCAATCCTACTAAGTAGGGGCCTCAGATTCGCACACGTTTATGATGATCACAATCATATTCATTACATCTAGCATACACCATAATAATCAATCTCCAGTCCCAAACATGATGTCCTACTACTAATCAACATCCAAATCATACATGATCATAAATGTCTAAATATCATTCATGATTACCCCAGCATCACATACAACCAAATTACCATGTTCTACCACCTTAGAATTCATCCATGATCATACTAACATGCTCCTAACATCCCAAACATGTTCAAACTATCATTTTTCAGACTTTATGCAATTAAAGTTTCCCTTTTGGGAAAGTACATCTCAAAATCTATTAAACATCCTATGCATTCATGAATTCATCATTAATATGCCAATTCAAGTTCATAACAATATCTAGACATGATCAACAATACCTAATCACCATAATCTAACAATCTTCATGAACAAAAGTTTCTACTTTTGGCAAGCTATGAACAACAACATCCATTCAAAGATTTCTAGCATTCATAACAACAATCTAGCATCTACTCATCATCATGAACACATCCATAACATCAATTCATTAATAATTCAACATTACATGCAAAATAAAGTTACTATTATTAGTAAGTATGAACATCAATATCGATTCATCAATTTCTTGCAAAATCAATGTAACCTAGCATTCATACAACCTACTAATCATCATACATTCATCAAACAATCATCAACTTCACATAATCATGCCATTTTCGAATTAGGGTTTGCTTATAATCAAAGTTCATGATCAATCCACTAAAAACATACAATTCATGCATAATCAACGTTAAACACATGTAATCAATCCAACTAACATACTAACATCATCAAACAACATCAAATTCGACCCCATGAAGACCAATTTCGCAACTAGGGTTCGGCCCTCAACAAGAACCCACAAAAACATGAAAAATCTAACCTTTAAAAGTGTTATAGCTTGCAATTGATGATTCCCACGAGTTGTATTGCTTGAAATCGATCAAAATCTTGGCTTGAAGGTTAGTTTTAGGTTGAAATCGCAATTGGAGAGGTGAGGGTGATGGTTTGCGGCCGATTTGGGTTTGGGGGGATTAGGGTTTGTTAATTTGTTAAGTTTTAGTTTTAGGTAATTACACTTAACCCCCTTTATTTTATATTTTATAAAAACTATTCTTTTAAACACTTTTTGAAAGGTTTTAACTTAATAATACCAACATTATTAATCAACAATAATAATATTTACATTATTCCACAACTCACAAGATAGGCAATTTAAATATACGTGTTTCCACGTTACGCGATAAAATTCACCGTTGACGTTTAAATTGTGTAAACACATAAGCATAACACAGTAATCACATAATCAATTAGATTATCAATAACGTAACATTATTAATTATTATTAGGTCACCAACGTTAAACGACAACTAGTGTGTGTTCACGACACGTGTATGCAAGACTTAACGGAACTAACGGAGTTCGGTAACGGAAATTTACCGGATGTCACATTTCATTTCTGTGGGAGCTAATCGATACGGTGCTTTGGCAATGGGTTGAGCGCCGGGTACCAAGTCAATTTGGAACTCAATCTCGCGATCCGGTGGCACGCCGGGTAAGTCTTCCGGGAATACGTCCGGAAAGTCACACACAACTGGTACATCAGATAGTTGCGGTGTTGGCGCGTCCACGTCCTTTACGTAGGCCAAGTAGGCACTACATCCACACCTCATGCACTTTCCCGCCACCGCCATCGAAATCACTTTCGGAATCGTCGCGATCTCCATAAATCGTAACCAAACTCCCATTGGACGCAACTAATCGAATCATCTTCTTGCGACATACGATGTTTGCTTCATAGGTTGCTAACCAGTCCATCCCTAGTACTACATCAAATCCACCTAGGGATATCACATGTAACCTAGCAGCAAACCTATGACCTTCTAGTTCTATGGTACAGTCCTCTATCACATCAGTAATTCTAGTGGACTTACCAATAGCAGTTTCTACATTGAATGGTGCACTGACCTTTCTGCTACTAACAGGCAACTTAGCACAGAAAGTAATAGAAATAAAGCTCCTACTAGCACCAGAATCAAACAATATAGAGGCACAAGTTTAGTTTACCAGAAACATACCTGACATAACATCAGGATCAGCTCTGGCTTCCTCCCGGGTCATAGTGTATGCTTTAGCACTTGCCCTCTGCCCTCCTTCTTCCGGCTTCTTATTTCCCACTTCCGAGCTCTCCGCCCTCGGCTTCTTACAGTCTCTGGCAATGTGGCTAGGCTGACCACACCTGAAGCATACATTCATCCCCATCCTGCACTCTCCAGCATGCTCCCTTCCATATTTACCACATTCTTCCTCCCTACACCAGTTGTGACCACACGTCGATCACCTACCTTCTCCACCTTATTGTTTGGGGCGGCTCCACCACGTCCAAACCATTTCCCATTCCAGTTCCTTCCATCCCCACTTGTTTTCTTCACCTCAGCCACCACCACCACCTCGCGCTCATCATATAATCTACCAGACAGATCAATCGCCGACCTAAAAGTGTTCGGCCGGGCAACGATCATATGCTTACGGATATCAGCTGGCAGCCCTTGGATGTACCTCTTTATCTTTCATGACAGTGGTGTCACTTGATCGAGCACCAGCCGTGCCATTCATTGAATTTAGTGGTGTACTGCTGGTGTGTCATTGTTCCCGCCTCCAGTTGCAGGAACTCCCTTTCCACCTTATCCATCTCTCTGTGAGGACAAAATTCTTCAATCACTAATTTCTTCAGTTCAGGCCATCTCATCCTCCCAATGGCCCTGCTACCCTTAGCTTGGACAATGTTGTCCCACCAGCACAAAGCCGAGTCCACAAGAGAGTGGGTAGCAAATTTCATCTTCTGATCTTCACGACACTCACTGATATCGAGGACAGCCTCCATTTCCCTCACCCACCGGTGAGTAGCTGCAACAGTGCCATTCCCATCGAAAGTAAGGGGCTTGCATCTCATAAACGCCCCATAGTTACAGCCTCGGGTCGCCTCTAGCGCAGGCTCTTCTTCTTCCTCATTCTCATCATCAGAGAGGACCATTTCCGGCTTTGGTTGTTCTCGTCCTCCCGAGGACCTATTCCTCTCCTTTCTTTCCCCATCCCTTATGGCCTTGATCACTTCGGTCACCACAGACGGTAGAATCGTCTGCATGACCTGGTGAACCTCTTCCACCACAGCCTCCTTACTGAGGCTCTCAGATTGGCACTCTCGTCGCCACCCTCCGGATGAGAGGTCTCTGGTTCTTCATGAACCACCTTCTCTACTTAGGGTCTCCCTCTCTTGGGTCGCGGAGTAGCACCGTGACTCCACCACGAGAGGCTTTTGAAGATCTACTGCCAGCCATCCTCTATAAGCGCACTATAAGATTCAAACACTAACACAGTCATTCAAGGTAATACTCAGTTTATGTCAAGTATAGTAAGTCCCTAATTACAGTGGCTAGTTGTGATTAGCCACTTACTTTACTCTTCATACCCCAAGCATCTCCTATCCTGACTTAATCAGTATCTAAATCTATTAATAGCACATAATCAAATAGCATGCGCACATAATACCAGTTAACATTAGGAAAAGACATACCTGATGGCACGTAGCTACTCGGGCTGACATCCCTCCATTTGCCCTATTTTCAGTTTAAGTTTAGTTTTATAATAAAACATACTATACTTTACATCATTCGTGATCACGCATCATACGTACATACAGATAATATCATTATTATCTTTATCATTACGTTCATTAACTTTGTTCATTCAACGTATTACATTATCGTTCACTTCTCTTTCTAGATCTGGTCAGACTTTACACTCTTTGTGGCACTCAGCCACGATTACTGAGGTCGAATGACAAGGATCTTGTTCTGTATTTTATTACGATAATTCATTTATGTTCATTCATACATTCATTTTTTCATACATGATCTTCTGTTCATTACTCTTTATCACTCGAATCTTGTCTCTTGCAATATCCCCGACTCATGTTCGAAAGCTGATGCTGTGCCGGGACCTGCTCATAAACCCCCCACTCATGTCCGAAGACTGACACAGCACCGGGATACGCGACAAAGATTCCATACGAGTCAATCACAGGGATTGAACTCCATCCGAGTCTGTTGCAACACAAAGTTGCTCATCTCATTATCTCGTCTCATGGACAAAGACCTCTGTCGAGTCTGTTGCGACACAGAGTCGCTCACCTCATAACTATGCCTTTATACCACACCCCGATGTTATACATAACTCGGGTAACAACACCCCCACCGAAGTGGGTAACAGCACCTCCACCAAAGTGGGTAACAACACCCCCACCGAAGTGGGTAACAACACCCCTACCGAAGTGGGTAACAACACCCCCACCAAAGTGGGTAACAACACCCCCACCAAAGTGGGTAACAACACCCCCACCAAAGTGGGTAACAACACCCCCACTGAAGTGGGTAACAACCCCCATCGAAGTGGGTAACAACACCCCCATCGAAGTGGGTAACAACACCCCCACCGAAGTGGGTAACAATACCCCCACCGAAGTGGGTAACAATACCCCCACCGAAGTGGGTAACAACACCCCCACCGAAGTGGGTAACAACACCCCCACCGAAGTGGGTAACACCCCCATAGAAATGGGTAACACCCCCATAGAAATGGGTAACACCTCTGAAGGTCAGTCACAAAGACCGGAACCCTTGCATGCACACTTTAGAATTTGCTGAACCTCACGCGGTAGAGCTTAAGGCATTTAGAGCCGTGCACCTCTGTACATATTGCTTTCAAGCCTCTCTATACTTCTCTCTTTATTCATTTATTCATGCACGCATTCATTCATTATGTTCCTCTTTTCATTATCTTCCACTTTACGTTACATAATACTTTCATTACACTCGTTAACGTTCAACGCAAAGCCAAGGAAAGACATACATACATAATAAGAAACATACATAAACATGAACATACACCATCACCAATACAGGCACATCATACATGCATAACACACATCAAACATAAGCCATCACATCATAACCAGGCCTATCTTCCCATTTTACCCCTTAAAAACCACTTAGAAAACCTCAAGTCCAAAGTGGGCGCATGGGTCCTTCCAGGCGCATGAGCATAAAAATTATAAATATAAAACAGTCTGGGCGCATGGGCACTGTTTGGGCGTTTCTGTCCTGTTCAGGCGCATCACCAACACTTAGCCATTTCAAGCACTTGGGCCATGGGCACTGTTTAGGCGCATGGCCAATACTTAGCCATTTCATTCACTGGGACGCATGGTCACTGTTTAGGCGCATGGTCCACACTAAGGTGTTCATCACTTGGGCGTATGGGCACTATTTAGGCGCATGGCCAACACTTGGGCACATGGCCAACACATAGACGCATGGGCTAACATGTTGGGCGCATGGGCCACTATTTAGGCGCATGACCCACCCTTAGGCGCATGGCCAACACTTAGGCGTCTGGTCTCTCATGCTGGACGCATGGACAACTGTTTGGGCGCATGAACCACTCTTCATGTTCGTCAAACATTCTGAAATCTTTTCTATGCTACCAATTTCACCGATTCTCATTCTAAGCATACCCAAACATAGATCTAACATACTAAGTACATCTAAGCATGCTAAACATCATCTCTAACCCATAATCAACACTATAACATGCATACATACATACAACATTCGAACATAAAGCTGTAAACCCATGGTTTCTTTAAAGATGCTTACATCGTATGCATAATAGCCCCAAATCAGTTGAAAATCAGTAAAAGAGGGGTTCTAGAAACTCACCTTGAGCAGCTTTTGAGCAACACTCTTCCAGTTCAAGACCCACTTTGTTTCGGCTCTTTGAATCCCGAAAGTAAACTCTAAACAACCGGAACTTCGGTCAAGAACTCAATACTCAACTGAAACCGAGCTCAAACAAGAGAAGACTTAACTTTTTTTAGCTTCTTCTTCCTATTTCCCTCTCTAGAACCGGGCTCTCTCTTCTTCTTCCTCCGAGATCAAAGTAGCTTTCTGCTTGATATGGGCGACCATGCCCTTAAATATCTTAAAATAATAAGATTTGTACACTTTTTCCCCCTCCGTTTGATATGGGCGACCATGCCCTTAAATATCTTAAAATAATAAGATAATGATAACGATAATGATAACGATAAGGATAACGATAAGGATAACGATAACGATGACGATGACGATGACGATGACGATGACGATGACGATGACGATGACGATGACGATGACGATGACGATGACGATGACGATGACGATGACGATGACGATGACGATGACGATGACGATGACGATGACGATGACGATGACGATGACGATGACGATGACGATGACGATGACGATGACGATGACGATGACGATGACGATGGCGATGGCGATGACGATGACGATGGCGATGGCGATGGCGATGGCGATGACGATGACGATGACGATGACGATGACGATGACGATGACGATGACGATGACGATGACGATGACGATGACGATGACGATGACGATGACGATGACGATGACGATGACGATTGACGATGACGATGACGATGACGATGACGATGACGATGACGATGACGATGACGATGACGATGACGATGACGATGACGATGACGATGACGATGACGATGACGATGACGATGACGAGACGATGACGATGACGATGACGATGACGATGACGATGACGATGACGATGACGATGACGATGACGATAACGATAATGATAATGATAAATCAAACTTAACACACATTATGTGAATGTAACACCCGGTTATTTTTTAAAAGACAAGAAATTAAGAATAAAAGAAAGAAAGACAATTCAGTCCAAGTGGAGGGACTAAAAGTGTAAAAAGGACAAAAATCTTTGAAAAGTTGGTGTAAAGGTGGGCATGGCCGCCCACCCTCACTTCACATCAACATATCTTCGGTTCTAGAGAGAGAGCAGAAGACAACTCTCGGCTTGTAGAAGAAGAAGAAGAAGTGAACGAATTCAAGGTAAGAATTCGTGGTTTTTATGTTTTTATGACGGGTTTTATCCCGGTTATGTGTTTGTATGCTTATGGGTTGTGTTTGTGCTCGGGTGTGTGTGTTTTTGGTGTTTTGAACTCATAGCAAGCGGGTAAAAAGGAAGAACACCCAAGTTGCACCAGGTGAGTTCTAGACCCCGGTTATTTCTGTTTTCAAACATCTTTGGGGCTGAAAATGTATTTAAATGATTTTCAAATGTTTGAGTATGTATGTCCGTATGTATTGTGCATGAATAAATGTGATTCTTGAATGCTTATAGGTTATTCCTGTTTAGAATAGCCACATTAAGCTTAGAACAGATGGATTTGATGATTGGGTTGAAAACATACTGGAAACATGTTGAACAGAAGGTCCATGCGCCTAGATAATGCTCATGCGCCTGAAAATGCCTTAGAAAGAATTAAGTGTAATCCATGCGCCCAAACAGTAGTTCATGCGCCTAAGATTACCTTAGAAATGATTAAGTACAACCCATGCGCCTGAACAGTGGCCCATGCGCCTAGAAATGTTAGCTGGACGACTGTGTAGGGCCATGCGCCCCAATAGTGCCCATGCGCCCAAGTGGCTCATGCGCCTAAGTGTCCATGCGTCCAAATTACTCATGCGTCTAAGTGTTCATACGCACAAATAGTGCCCATGCGCCTGAATAGTTCATGCGCCTAAAGTGAAAATGTTTGTTGGCTGATGCGCCTACATAGTGATGAAACGCCCGAACAGGGCTCATGCGCCCAAATAGTTCCCATGCGCCTAAGCACTTAGAAATTTTTACAGAATTTTCTGGGAGTCTGTGCTTTAGGGTTTTAACCGAGGTTGACTAAGGGCTTATTAATGATGATGTTTCATGCATGATATGATTGCTTATGATTGTTCCTTATTATGTTATTGCTATTATTATTACTTATAGTAAGTGACTTTACGTGGTATGTTATTATCGTAACGTAAAGTATATCGTAATAATAAAGTAAAAGAGCAATAAAGAAAAGAAGAGAAACATTAATGAAGATGTTAACAAGTCTTGCAAGCTTACAGGAGGTACACGACCATGTTGTCGTTAGCTCAACTGTGTTGCGGGTTAGCTACCCTATTATGCACACAGGGTCAATCAATTGAGATTGGCAGGACCTTTGCAGCGTGCCCTAGGTGATTGGGTTGGCCTTGTACGTAGTACACAGAACCCTTTCGAGGGATACCGTTGACCCTTCGGGGGATATAGTTGACCCTTTCGGGGGATATAGTTGACCCTTTCGAGGGATACAGTTGACTCTTTCGAGGGATACAGTTGACCCTTTTGAGGGATATAGATGGCCCATCACCCGTTTTTATCGTGCATATAGTTGGGTATTGCTCACTGGTCCATATAGAAAGTGAAACATAAAGATAAAATTTTACAGAATAGACAACGCATACAGTAAAGCGAACGAACAATACTTGTTCATATAGTTGATGCGTGCTCGCATATACAGTACAGAGTTGTATTTTACAGAAAAGAGTATTTTCTTATACAACATATAGAAAGTATTTTATTACCTATAAAACTAGAGCTCACTCTCAACAACGCTGACTTTTATACATTTTCATTTGGCAGGTAATTATTGCTGAGGATGGCACGAGGGTGAAGCTACTCGGCAGGAAAAGTCTGACATCCATTCGTACTCTGTGTTGCTGTTGTTTTGTAATGCATATAAACAAGTCTTTTGTAATCAGTTAAACGATGATGTATTGCTCAACAACAATGGTTTAAATGAAATGAATGGCTTTTGAAAAATTATTTCCACTGCTTAAGTTTGTTTAATTGAAATATTAATGTTTTAATTGTTATGATTGACCAACCGTGAAGTTTCCGGGAACGGGGCCTTACATTGAACCACACAGCAGCTGCTGTGCTTGGTTATTCTCAAACACACACATAATACACACACAGGCATAGCATTTACACACGCACACATTTGAGCACTCACACAAGTATATATATTATATATATACATAAAATGGACGCACAAAACATATATATACATACAAACGGACGCACGACACACATATGTAAATACAAATGGACGCACGCACCGCACATATACATACACATACGGTGCACACACAGCAGCCGAAGGCTGCTGCGTTTGGTTCCCTTCGACAACCGGCACACGACACACACATACGCATACACCCATGTATATAATCACGCGAAACAAACCAAAATAACCGAATCTATAATACGAGTCAAACGAAACGAAATGAGATAAAATGAGGCTCACAACAATCGGTTACCTGTGAGATGGTTGGATGGTGAGACCTCGGTAACCGGCGGCGGCTAACGGTGTTCGAAACTAGGTCACTTTGGCGTTGCAAACGACAAAGGAAGCTTGGCAGCTTCACGGCGAGGAGAAAGGGACAGTTTAGGGTTGACCGAAAATTAGGAAAATTTATATTATATTCATATTAAATAAAGGACCCTTAACTCTTAATTAATTATTTCCTCAAGTTTTGTTAGATAACGATTTAAACCCTAGACTTTAATATTTTTATAATAATAACAATATTAATAATATTAATATTATTAATATTATGGGTATTAATAATAATAACACACATTTTTATTATTAATGTTATTTAATATTAAGGTTGGCACGAAAGGTAGATACGATGAGATTCGATTCGAAAATAGATTAATTACGCAAAATAATAAATGCACAAAAAGAGAGTTAAAGAATTTCGAGTCAAATAACGGACCTAGTAGTGACGGATGTCACATTTCTTGACACAAAGTTTAGTGTAAAGGACCTTAGGCCTTTAAAATACTTCTTGGGCATAGAGGCGACTTGAACAAAACAAGGTGTAGTTCTTAGCCAGAGGAAATATACCTTAGATATATTGAAGGATAGTGGCATGATGGGATGCAAACCTTGTGTTGTGACCATAGAAAAAAACTATAAACTTGCCAAGAATGATGAAGAGGCTCCGGTTGATGCTGGCATGTATTATCGATTAAAGGGCAGGCTTCTTTATTTACAATCCATTAGGCCAGAAATCGCTTACTCAGTCAATTTGTTGAGTCAATTCGTATCTGACCCTCGACAAAGTCACATGAACGCTGCCACGAGGGTTCTACAATATCTCAAATCCACTCCAGGCCAAGGTATTCTCCTCATCAAAGAAGGTGGCGAAAATCTTGTGCTTATACAAATTCAAATTGGTTAGACTGCCCTGATATGCAATGATCCAGGAGTGGTTATTTGTTGCTCTTAGGTGGTTTGCCCATATCATTGAAATCTAAGAAGCAATAAGTCATCTCAAGATCTTCTGCTGAAGATGAATATCGAGCAATGGCTACCACTGTTAGCAAGGTGCTTTGGTTACGTTGGCTTTAAAGGAGTTAGGCATTGAAGAAGTTGGTCCAACTTAATTGTTTTGTGATAATTTGGCAGTTAAGCATATTGCCAATAACCCGTTTTTCACGAGCGAACAAAGCATGTTGAAATGGATTGTTACTTCGTCCGTGAGAGAGTAGAGTCTAAAAAGATCGAGCCTATCCATATTGATACCAAGTCTCAGATTGCAAACCTATTCATAAAAGCGCTTGGAGCATGACAACTCAAAAGTGTACTCGACAAGCTGGGCATTTGTGATCTTCATGCTCCAGCTTGAGGGGGAGTAATGGAACCGATTTGCCTTTTTAATAAGGTTGCCATGTATTCTTTATCATGATCTTTTCCTAATTTTGTTCCTTATTCTTAGATTTATTGTTAGTCTCTATTTTATATATATGTATCTCGATCTCCTCCTTGATGATATAGAAAAATACAGAAGTTCCATTCAAATAAGTTTTATGTAATTGGCAAATTTAAATTTTTAAGAGGATTGATATGATGTTTAAGTAAAAGGTCTGAGCAAGATATGGTGACAGAAGGAATATGTTGTAGAATATCAATAAGGGCCCTTGTTAGTAATTTGTGTAATTTAGGTTCTATTGTTTTGAGTTTTAGATTGCAAAAAATAATAAAAACTATTTCAAGAGGTTTCTGAGTATAACACTAGTAAAACAAACACAATGGATCAAATCATGATCTCATAGAATGTAGAATCTCTATGCATTTATAGATCATAAATCATAGAAACCGCATAATAATAGTTAGACTACAAAGGTGTTGATCGAAAATGTATTGAATCAGTTTCAAAAGATGAAATCGCGTAGAGAATAATTATACAATTTTAAGTTTCATTTGATTTCTTTCATATTGTTTTTCTGTTAACATTTCAATGCAATTCAATTATGTCTCTTTCGGCCTGACCCGACCCGCCTTGATTGGACAACCCAAAAAATTTATGTTGTTTCGTTAAAAATCTAATTATCAAAAGAAAAGTGACTTCCTAAGAAATAATTCTTGGTTCCACCCCATGCATACTACGGAATTGTTATGATTCTAGATGTCGTAAATTGTTTCCACCTCAATGTTAGATCGTTTTATAAATGAAAATTTATCTTCATCGGATATGAATGAATATCCAAGTTTATAAGCTAAGCATTATGCAATCCTGCTTAGCTTCATTCACTTAATTAACAATCCCAACGACCCAAATTAATAGAAACAAAAATTTGTCATTTAGAAAACACTTTGTGACAACCACTAGCTTGGTTTAGTGGTAAAGGTACATGTCCATTTTCTTGAGGTAGCAGGTTCAAGCTAAGACATATGTAACATCTGAAAATTTTAAAAGAAAAGGAAGGTAAAAAGAAAAGAATATAAATAACTCAAGTTAAGAGGTAAAAGTTGTCAAAGAGATCAACATTTATATTATTATGTTTAAAAAGGTGGTATAGTTGCCCACTCTTCTGCTACATCAACTCATTTGACATTTTAGAAAGATAAAGTAGATTTTATTATGGTTTTAAAGAGAAGAAGAAGCTTCTCTAAGGTTGGGTTTCTTGTGTTTTTGTGTCGGTTCACAGCTTCGGGACCGAGCCTTATGTGTTTGTTTGTGTTCGATTTTGTGTTTTGGGGTGCTTAGGTGCTCGAACTCGTTGTCTCTCGGGTTTGGTGGAGTGTTTCCTTGTGGTTGCATCAGGTGAGTTCTAGATCCCCGTTTTTACTACTTTTAACTTGCTTTGGGCTAAAAATACATGTAACTACCTTTTATGATGTTCGGTATGTGAACCAAAAGTTTGATCCTATGGTTATGCGAATTTATGTATGTTTATGTATGTTCTGGTTATGCATTATGTTTATAGGCCTGATTTAACTGTTTATCATGATGGGAAATAAGTTAGAAACATGTTAGAATAAGAATTGGGGACTGAAATTAGTGCAAGTAGGACATAACCCTACCCATGCGCCCATATAATGCTTATGCGCCTAGAAACCTGCCCATGCGCCTAAGTGTGTGCCCATACACCTAAGTGCCCATGCGCCTAGTTCCCCATGTGTCCAAGTGCCCATACGCATAAGTAAGACTCATGCACCCCAATAGTGCCCATGCGCCTAAGTTGCCCATGCGCCTAAGTTGCCCATGCGCCTAAGTTGCCCATGCGCCTAAGTTGCCCATGCGCCTAAGTTGCCCATGCGCCTAAGTTGTCCATCGCCTAGGTGTTCATGTGCCCGAATAGTTATCATGTGCATAGTGCTCTTGCGCCCAAATAGTGTCCATGCGCCTAAATGCCTTAGAAAATATTTTGAAATTTTAAGAAATGAAATTTAGAGGCTAAGACCTGGAATGTTTTTTGTGATGATGTTTGTTGTTGTTTTGCATGTTTTGGGCATGTTTCCTTATGTTCCCTATTATGTATTATTACGTAGCTTTACGTGGTATGCTTATGCTATGGTACGTAAAGTATTATGTAATGAAGTGAAAGATTAATGATAATGAAAATTGGAACATAAAGAATGAATGAAAGTCTTGCAAGAAAAATGAAAGGAGGTTCACAACTCATTAAGGGGTTGTTAGCTCAACTATATGCGGTTTAGCTAACCCATGAGGATACCATATGGGTCTAATCCTCGTGATTGACCAAACATATGGGGGACCTTTGTTGCTTGCCCCAGGTACTGAAGTCAGCTTCATGCACAATGTTAGGGGTCTATTTATAGACTTCGGTCTAGTACCAGCTTCATGCATAATGTTCGGGATTTAGCACATAACATTTGTCTAGATGAAAGTGAAAGATAATGATGAATGAACGAAGTATACGATGCGTATGAAAACGAATGATGATGAAAGATAATAATGATCATTATTTATGTGTATGTATGATGTGTGATCACGAAGGAAAGTAAAGGAAAGTTTTAAATGAAAGTAAAGTATTTTTATTATAAAACTAGAACTCACTCAATAACACTGATTTTTATGCATTTTTAGTTGGTAGGTAATTGTTGTTGAGGGTAGCACGAGGGTGGAGTTACTTAGCGAATAAAGGACTAGCATTCATTTTATGCAGAAATGACATTTTTGTGTAGTAATGCAACTAAATGTTATTTTGTAATTTTTAAACAATGATGTATTGTTTGAAAAAAGTAATTATTAATGCATGAAATGGTTTTTGTTAAATTTTCGCTGCAATGTTTTATAAAGTATACGTGTTTTAATTATGATGAACCTTAACGTGTTTTTAAATATTATATGCGGTGAATGTCCAATTGTAACATCCCGGGAACGGGACCTTACAACATATAAACTAGACTTAATCTAGAGTAGAGTACAATTAAATTAGAGTTGTTAAAAGAAGAAAAAGAAGGAACTTTTTGTTAAGATGTTGGCCTCAATTTTGTTCATAATTCATTTTAAAAGAAATTCTCATTGAAGTCCTGAAAAAGCAAAACAAAGAGCGTATATCACGGTTAACATGCCTTCAAACCTCACATTTTATGTACTTTCATATAATCAAAATAGGGTTCTAGATACGTACCTACGTCCTTACATAGGATAAGCATGTTCTTAAAAGGTAACCATGTGTTTCACATGGCTCATCCCATGACCAATAAGATAAATTATGTGAACCGTAAAGAAATAATGTGACACTTTCCTTAATGTTACCCACCGGTAAACAATGGTCATAAGGACAATTATAATTCATGTGAGTGCAATATATTGTGCTAGAAAAAAGTTTATAGCACAATGATGAGTGCCATTGTGTTATATTAACTTTTACGTAATATATTGGAAGTTGTAATTATTACTGTTAACCTATCATATTTTATCATTATTTAAATGACCATCAATGAGGATTGTAAATTTAAACAAAAAAGTTTATGGTTGATCTTAAATGGTTTTGTTTCTAAACAACACCTAAACCGACTTGACTGATTTTTAAATGTGTTGGGTTCGAATTAACAGACCAACATTTGTTTAGATTGTGGACTTGTTTAGATGTTATTACACACACAATTCTTGTGGATCGTTAGTTTACGATTTGGTCATAAGTTTTTAGAAATTAAAAGTTTTGTCTTCATTATTTTGCTTAAGGATAACAATTCTAATGCTCATAATGAATACTATTTATTTTTATGATAATTCTTTATAATTAAAGTAATATGTCGTATTAGAAGTAATAATAAATAAATAAACACATCCCTTTGTTCATGATATTCGCCAATCACAACCACAATCTCCATTGTTGGCCATCCTACTTTGTCGACAACAATCTTCGGCTTTTCCATTTGAAGCCATCAAATCTCCAACGTCACCAAATCTGGTTCTGGTTTCCCCTTATCCATGCTTTCTATCATTTGTTTTGCAATTTTCCGGCCTGGATAAATAATAGTTTTAGATATACTATTGTGCTTGTTTAGTCTCACCATTTTAGTCACACAAATCATTCATGCATCAAACATCTACGACTTGAACGTATCGCTATACATCAGACACAAAATTCTAAATATTTAATTTCACTTTTGTAAATAATTTCAATTCATTCTTGTAATTGAGCAATTTAGACCACAATGGTAACTAGTTTAAACGTATTATTATAATCTACATTGTGTTAACATTTTATAAAAAGATATATCATTTACACTAATAGAATAATATTATATATTATGATATAGTTTTTTTAGAAAGTAATAAATATATATAAAAGTCATTTAAGTTAAAACCTTATGAATCTAGGTTTAAAAAGAAGAAAATCGTCCTTTCAACCACATTCAACTTTCATGTTGATAATAGATCAAGGACCGAACCTACCCGGATCAAACTAACCAAGACCAAAACCGAATAAGGTGGAAAAATAAGTAACGAAGACGAACCCATTTTGTGTTTCTAGCCAGTCTCGGCCAGTCCAACTCCATTCATATCTCTTTTCGGCTCAACTCTAGAGATGCTAACCCAACACCTCTTCCAACCTAGAAAAAGGAGAGAACATACTGTGTGTTTTTATATGAACAAAAAGAACTTTTAAGATGCACACATGCATCACAGAGGTTCAAAAACTAAAACTAATAAAAATAATAGTAACCAAACAATAAAAAACGGAAAAATCAATATAGCAACTCAATTGCATTTTAATCCACTCGTGTAACACACGAATTACTAGCTTACATTTTATAGAAAATAAAATAATATAAAAAAATAAAAAAGAGGAGATCAAGATGACTACCAAATTCATACCAGAATCATTGATTTTATAGAAAGTAATAACTCAAATAACTGTGCTGGGCTGCAGCCTGCAAGTGATAAAAGCCCAAGTAAACCTACTCCATTTTAGCAAAGCCCAACCAAAACAACTTACCATCTTCTTGATTTCTTGTAGTCAAAACCCTAGGCCCTCAATTTTGAACACCACATAATTCTGCAGCATTTGCACCGGCGAACGCATAATTCTGCAGCATTTGCACCGGCGAACGCATAATTCTGCAGCATTTGCACCGGCGAACACATAATTCTGCTGTTGCAATGGTTAGTTTTCACCCCAAACACATTGAATTCACACACACACACACATATATATATATATATGTATATAATATATATATATAATATATATATTATATATATATAATATATATATATATATCAATGTATGAAGCTAATTTTGCACTTGATAATCTCAGGTGAAGTACTCAAAGGAACCAGATAACCCCACCAAATGTAAGTTCATCGATTATAGTTCTCGTTCATCGCTAGGGTTTCCATCACTGTAGTTTAATCATGTGTTCGTTGTTCATGTTCGATCAGCTTGCAAAGCTAGGGGTTCGGATCTCAGGTGTCATTTTAAGGTTAGCTGATTTTAGTCTTTGATTTCGAATTGTTATTGATTATTAACATTATGAACTCGTTAGTTATTATTTGCGATGTTGTATTGGTTATTGTGTTGCTAATTTACTGTTGGAATGATGTTTTATAGAACACTAGGGAAACTGCACATGCTATTCGCAAGTTGCCATTGATTAAGGCTAAGAGGTACTTAGAAGATGTTCTTGCTCATAAACAAGCTATTCCTTTTACGCGGTTTTGTGGCGGAGTTGGGAGGACTGCACAAGCAAAGAATCGGCATTCGAATGGACAAGGACGTTGGCCTGCCAAGTCTGCAAAGTTCATCCTTGATTTGCTCAAGAATGCTGAGAGCAATGCAGAAGTAATTTTTACAAAGTTTTACTTTTACACACACAATGACACACATATCTAGTTACATAAAGGGATGATGGGTACAAAACCAGTTTTAAGTAGAGAACTTTGAGAATCACTTAGACTGTTGTTCCTATTTCTGTAATTGTGGTACATGAGGCTGTTTGTAACTGTGCCTCTCTCTATAATTATATCTCTCACTATACATGTGATTATCTTTAATGCAGTATGTATACATGTGCTTATGTGATTCTTGCAGTTATCTACTTAAAATTGGCTTGTATTCAACGCACCCCTAATTATATATAAATTTGTTTCTGTAAGTTATGTATGCTGAAATTATTATGCTGAAATTATTATGCTGAAGTTATGCTTATTTGGGTTTGATAAATCTTGTAGGTTAAGGGGTTGGATGTGGATTCTCTTTACATTTCTCACATTCAGGTGAACCAAGCACAGAAACAAAGACGTCGGACCTACCGTGCTCATGGAAGAATCAATCGTGAGTTTTGTTTTCATAATGTTTCGTCTCTTTTTGGCATATGTGCGAGTAAGGTAGCAATTTTGGAACAGGCCGCCAAACAGGTTGACACGATATGGACCAACAATTAGATCATTTTATGTAACATATTTAATTTATGTTTTGAAATAGTATTATTTTAATAATAACATTTGACAAGGTGATTATTTCTATAACATATGCTATAACCTATAATTGAAAAAAAACTTCTTCGGGTAATCTGACACCATATGGACCGACTTCAACCTCACGGACCAGCCTATTTCATCATCACTTTGCATAAAATTTTGTGGTGGAAACTTGTGGATACATCTGACACCAAGTTATCTTATGTTATGACAAATTTTGTAATCTGTTTGTTTTGCAGCTTACATGTCTTCTCCTTGTCATATTGAGCTGACTTTATCTGAGAAGGAAGAACCTGTTAAGAAAGAGGTTTGTTTTTTATTTCGTGTTTATTTTATCAATTTTTTAATTCCGTACTCAATGTTTGAAGCAATAGATAAACGCGATATGGAATACCACCATAACCAAATAATCAGCTGTCATAAAACGGGCTGTAGAAGATGGTGTTTGGATGTGTTTCAGCTGTTTAGTATCACTATAATCAGATTACAGATAATCAGTTACACGGGTGTTTGTTATTTCATCAGTTACTAAAATATTTACGTTGCCTCCATCCAAACACTTGAAATTTGGTATTTAAAATCGCATAGTCGAATAATTAGTTTGTAAATAAGATCCCAAACATTTATATAAACTACTTGCTAACAAATTAACTAAAATTAACTATTTGTGGATCGTGCTTGTGTTTGTGCAGCCTGAGTCTCAGTTGGCTGCAAAAAAGACAAAGTAGAGTCTAGCAGGATATCTGAAGTGGCGGACGATTTTGCTAGGAAGAACTTTAGTTGTATTATCATTGTCGTGTGAAACATGCACTTCATTTTTGAAATTTTCATCATATGTACGATTACTAATTTATGTGATCTTTTTATATTTTATGTTGTTTGCATTATCTTACATTTACTGGGTCGTCAAGGTCATTGTCAAGAAACTATTTAGACTTAGTAACAATCTCAAAGTGATAACAATTGAAGCTATATATAGTTGTTGGATCAATTCTGAAACCTAACTAGATTTTTTATTTTTTATTTTTTATTTTAATCTTTTTGGTTTAGTTGAATTGATCAGATCAAACATTTAGAAGTTACAACATGCCTTTCAACCTTACCACATGCTTTTTTATAACTACCTCCTTCAATCTCTTTTTCTCTTGCTATGCAAATATAATTTAACCAGTAATAAATTATAAATACTAATGTGTTATAGTTTTTTTAAGACAGTTTATTATGGTTTTTGTATGTTTTTACAGTGTACAACAAACAGAAGTTTGTTTAAGCCTTCCTAGTCTATCATATTCTTGTTTGTGAAACACACGAAAACAATGAATGTTCATTTTTTGAACGACATATGCTCTGCTCAGAAGATTGCCCAAACTATGGATCAATCATGTGTAATTGCAATTTAAATAAAAACAAACAACTTGGGGAGTCAAGTAAATTCTGGTATGAAGATAACTATTTGTGATGCAAGTCACCTTTTAGTATATTGCACGAGTGACTACGAGTTCAAAAACTAATCATACTCAAGCACACGCTATATGGTCAACCTAATTGCGGGTTCCAGACTCCCTTCCCGCAGCCTTCAAATATTCATGTGATAGATCGCTTTGTGTTTCTTAATTGCATATTCCAATGCCCTTGTATCTTATAAAGTGACTTCTTTTATTGCATGAAATCAGTTATATCTGATTTGGGTTTTTTTAATTGTTAAGTTTAATGAAACTGGTCAAATCAAATAAATATTTTAACTTTGGACACAACAAGAAGATGCGTATACATGTTAAAAATAAGCTAACTTGTTACCTATTTAAAATCGCTAAAATGTGGTCCTTGTTGCATAGGTGGTGAACAGGACGGGTCGGTAAGTAGAGAAGAGTAATAATAAAATTAAATGAATTTTATGTTAAACTAGAACTCAATTTTCGTAAGCTGATTTTATGGGTGTTTATAAAGCATATTCAACTTTTGCTTGACAACAATTCAAACTTGAAAAAGCTTGAAAATATTTGTCAAGCGAAGCACAAATTTGATTTGAATAACATGCTATGAGTTTGTTAACTACTCAACTGAAAATTAGTTGGAGTCCTTCAATTACAGAAAAAACTCTTCAATAATAAAGGGATGTCATTTAATGTAACAAACACGTAGTATTCTTTAGTTAAAGACGAAAAAAACATGGTCTCTTGAGCCAATAACAAATCTTTATGTTCATTATAACGAGAGGAGTCGAAGCCTAAAAAGAAGAAAAAGAAAAGATTGCCTGAAAATAATTCGACCCGAATGAGAATCCCAAAGATATTGCATGAATGTTCCTGCTGTTATTACAGGAAAATTTTGATAGATTGATATATAATCTAATGTTGTTACAATTAAGTTGATATAATGGTTTGACGTGATTTAACAATTAGGTTGTGTGCGATGAGGCCACAACACAGTCTACAAGATATAATTTGCAACTATACGCAGTCTACAAGATTATTGGTTGTGTGTGTGTGTGTGAATCTTATGCAATCGAGTGACTGTGTGCGTGATTTTACGGAAACGAAAAGTGATTTTGTTCTTTTACAAAGAATATTATTGTCCTTTTACCAAGCAAAGCCAACATAATGGTTAGGGTTGGCATAAAAAATCCGAGCCTTACGTGCGCACCGAAACCTGAAATACATGAGACGAGTATACCTGAAGCTTAACAGGTATTGAGCCGGTATAGGATTAGTTTTAAAATTTTTGTGGGTATGGGACGGGTATGAGATTAGATAACACGACCAGTACCCAACGTGACCAGATATGAGACAAGATTTTAAAACCAGACATAGGTATGGGATTACCTATTCCGGGCTGCACCCGACCGTTGTCATCCTTAATAATGGGTAGGAGCCAAAGTTGTTTAAGGTGAGGTGCGTTTGGTGCGGTTACGGATTTACCTTTTACTCAAACTGAGATTGAAATGATCGGTTGTTGGTTTTTCTTCACCGATTAATTTCCTTTTATTGAGTTTATGGTTATTCGGTGTTTTGACGATTTCAGTTCAATTACGAGATGATTGATTTTTTTTACCTTTTTATGTTTTTTCAATTGAGAGAATGCTAAAATATGATTCTAACCATTGCAAGCATAAAATCAAGCTTAAAAATAATCAAACGTGTAGATACATGATGTTCCTAGTTTATGTGCTTAAATGTAAAAGTCTTTCATGTCTTACATATGTGTAATATGACGATGTAATGAATTATGATATATGTTTTGATATTTATATATCTTAATTCATGTGTATGAACTTCTAGTATAGGTGTGAGATTGTTGTACACAATTCTAAGTCAATAATAATTAAGTAATGTGTTCAACCTAGTCGGGTGATTCTTCATGCTAATGGACCATACTTATGGACCATACGCATGAATATATCATGCTTATGGACCATACGCATGAATATATCATGCTTATGGACCATACGCATGAATATATCATGCTTATGGACCAGTCGCACGATTGAACCAGAAGACTGGATCGGTCCTATGATTGAGACATAAAATTGACTCAGTCACACGACTGAACCTTCAGTCGTGCGTATGAATCAACGCATGAGTCAGTCGCACGACTGGACCATGCTAATGGTTCAATCATACGAATGAAAACTACATACCTTTAAAGACCACTTAATTCGTTGAATAACATAACACTTTGAAAGATACTTCGAATACACATAAACCCTAGTCGTCCAGAGCGTCCCAAACAGCCTGTCCAATTTCATAGTTCGATCTTGATCGATTCCTACTCGTTCTTAACGTCTAGTTCATTCTTATATCAATCGGTTTATCGTTCTCACTGATTGGATCGCCAATCAAATAGGATTCCGCACTATTTGATCTGGTAAAACGTAGAATCCGTTAGTACTCCGTACGTACACGGTCCAAACAAGTGGTATCAGAGCTTTGGCTCGTGATTTTGCGTTTGATTCGATTAGTTTTGGTGTCAAAAACCTACGTTTTAATCAAAAGAGACACCACTTTGCTACAAAAGGTGTTTTCGACGTTTGCAGGTGTTAAAGTTTCAATTTTTTGTAATACGGCAGATTAGGATTCCTAAAAAAACGTATTTTGTGTTAAAGTGTAAAAAATATTTGATTTTACAAAAACAGCAGCCTTCAGTCACACGATCAGCCCATTTGTACGATTGAACTCATTCGTATATTCCATTCGCACGAATGAACTCAGTCGTATCCCTCGTTCGCACGACTGAACAACTCCAGTCGTTTGATTCCAATCGTCTTGTTCATACGCACGACTGAATCCAATCGAACGATTGAATTCATTCGCATCGTTCATTCGCACAAGTGATCCATACTCATAGCCCATTCGCATGAGTGAAACTATCTTATTCTAAAAGTACCAAGTTTAAAGCAATGGAAGATCAATTTGTTGCGTTTACTGCCTGAAATGACTTATGCATCCGGAACCTTCTACTTCTAGAGAATGAGATTGGAAACCATAACAAACCGCCAAAACTGTTAACGTTGGATGAATACCCACAATGAAAAGAACGGTTTAAGATCTATTTAAATGGAGTCGATACCAATCTTTGGACATCCATTGAGACTGGTTACACGGTACTAGTCAGTGCTAATGGAGTTAAGTTGACATTGGGAGGAATGAGTGAAGATCAGAAGATTATGTTCAATGCTGAGAAGAAAGTATATGCCTTGTTGACTCAGTTAATACCGAATGACATCTTTCATCAGTTCTCTGAAAACAATTAGGCTAAAAAGTTATAGGAGGCATTGGAGAAGAGATATGATGAAAATGCAACTTTGAAGGCACTAAAGGCTAAAGCTCTCAAAAAGAAATTTGATAATTTATGTTAGATAGGAAATGAGAGCTTAGATGACATTATTGACAGATTCTATAATCTGATGAGTGAGCTGCACACTCACGGCGTGACCACATTCATGAAAGATACTTCGAATACACATAAACCCTAACCGTCCAGAGCGTCCTAAACAGCCTGTCCAACTTCATAGTTCGATCTTGATCGATTCCTACTCGTTCTTGACGTTAAGTTTATTCTTACATCGATCGGGTTATCGTTCTCACTGATTGGATCGCCAATCAAATAGGATTCCGCACTATTTGATCTGGTAAAACGCAGAATCCGTTAGTATTTCGTACGTACACGGTCCAAACAAAACGTGACGATGAACAAGAGTGTTTTTCACTACAAACATAAAACACACTTGTATAGTTGAATGAAATTCATTACATTCCAAAAAACATCGAATTTGTCTTGTGCAAATTAAAAACATTAGTAATACAACAAGAAACTTTTAACTACTAAAACAAGATAACAAGCCTAATTTCAAACTCTTGTTGGATTCAAATCATGTCACTGTACAATATTAGTAACACACCAAAAAACTTTTAAGGTCTAAAACAAATAAACAAACCTAAATTTGCAAAGTCAAGCTGCATTACAAATTATGTCACTACAACAATAAACAACATCATGCTCTCGACGGTAAGCCGTTGATTCCAAGCTCGATTGTCACCAAACAGATATGAATATGAAACCGTATATAAAACCTAGAATAAAAGATATTTAATTAAATCAATTTACTGATATAAGAAATACATGTTAAAAACAAGTTGAATTAAATAGTAAATAATAATATCATAATTTTAAATATGGCATTAAGATATAAGAAATACAAGTTAAAGGATAATGAAATGAATATATATTCACTTTGTTTGTTTTGTTTGTAGGTGAGTTTATAAAATGTTTTCCACTAAATTCTCGGTTCAATTTAGTTATTGCAAGGGTAATCGAGCCCGAACCAAACAAGTTAATTCCGACTTTCCAAGAAAAGGTCGACCAAGTTGGCAGTTTATTGATCGGTTCGGTTTAATCGGTTGCCGGTCGTTAATTCGATTTTCTGCTCGCCCATGGTTTGGGACCTCAGTTTGAAGTATGCGACTTTGGTTCGATAGATGTGTAAGAGGTATTGGTTCGGATTAGGGTTTAACTTCAAACAATCGTGGGCACTAATAACATCACAATCGATTATGAATAACCTCTAATGAAACCTAACAAGAATTGAAACAACTTGCCCTGTGGCCATAAAATGCATGTATATCTCACGACTCTTACAATATATGTAACGTTGATGACGTCATAAAACATGATTTGATTCTCTAATATCATAATTGTACGATGGTTGTCGTCAGCAATGTTAGTGCGGTATTGTATTCATTATAAGGAGCATGTGGTTAGTATAACATTTTTTGGTTGATTATGAAAAATAAATTTAAAATTTGATTCGGAGATTGAATTAAAGTAGAGACAAACTAGTAAAATCAATAATAAAAGAATAAGCATGTCATCAGGAAAGTCGATCGATCAAGAACATGAAAAGCTCGTAGGTTTAAATAAGCACGTCTCAAGGTATGTCTGAAATGCAAGAGAAATCTAATTGAGTGATGAGTATAAGAGCAGACCGTATTTTGAAAATTAAAATAATAAAATAAATAAATAGAAAATATTCTAAGTTAAAAAATATATATTAATATCATACATGTAATGTATACAGTATCATAAATGTAATACTAAACGACAAACCAATATTGTTCATTTTAGTTTGTATACAATATCATACATGTAATGCTTATACAATAAACTCTTTATTCTAATCAAGAATATAATTATGGAGGTTTATACAAAGAAACCATATCATACGTGTATATAAAGTCCCTTCACATCATATAGGTTTGTAAAGGTCATATGCATCTTATGATGTCTAGTCAAACGGTCTATTCATCGGCCCTATCATATGTATTGACATACAAGTTATATAATTAATCAGATCATACCATCAATATGTCATCATGAAATATTAACATTATTGTTGATTTCTATTAAAAAACTAAAAGTTGTGTATGTTACGGGACCTTAGTTATTATAAAAAAGTATAAGGTTATATAAAATGTTAGATATTAAACCTTGAATTTTGCCCCGCCATCAATACTCACGCATGACATATATAAAACGATACATTTTTTTGTTTTTGTAGTATTAGTTTTGTTTGAAAATTGTATTGTTCGCATGCATCTGGCAATGCTAAAGACAAAAGGATGTGGTAAAGTATCTTGCTCACCTTTTATATGATGATACTTATTAGAAGAAAAAAACAAACAATAAATGTGTGTGTGCGTAAAAGAAGTTATAGTGTTCATTTATTGGATATTAATAATCATAATTTTAATTTATTCATCAAGATTAATTTTAATTCAGAAAATGTTTACATACATTTTCAACTTTAAGGTTATTTTCCTTGAATAATCCTTTACTAACTAAGAGTTAACGGTCGTTAGTTTTTTTTATTAAATTGGGCTAACTTTAAGTCATTTTTAACTCCGTCGCGCTCAACCTCTTTTAGGTATTTTTTTTCCAGTGCATAGCATCCATTGTCACTTGAAATCTACCTTTTAACGAGTCAAATGACTTTGCGAGTGTACCAAAAAAAATAACTTGCGATTGTAAACATATATTATAAAATATTAAAAATAACAATGATTAATAAAAATAAAAAGTAAACAAAAATTGTTAAACCCACCCAGTCATCGTCCAGAGTGTCGTCGATCCTTCCACCCAATCTGACGTTAGTCGCCGGCGACGGTAAGGGTTTACGAGTCTCCGTTCATATTTAATCGCACGATCCTTAAAATTTCATCCGTTTTCCACTTTTCATTTGTGCTATTTGATTATCAATCGTGTTGGAAGTTAGGGCACAATATCATCAACCTTTTTGTTATTTCACTCCGATTGTAACATGCCAACAGTGTTCGTATACGATTCACTGGTTAGTTGATGTTTGTTCAGAATTAGTTATGCTCGTTGATGTATGCTGGCTGTGTTGATGTGTTATTGTTGAAATCAGTGTAAATGAGTATGAGGTCGAAGCATAAGCGAGCACAATGTACTTCGTTCTTTTGATTTGTCACAATTTTGGTGAGTATAGGCTTTATTGTTGGGCTGATTATAGGGATTTTAGGATATTGTGTGTTCTAGGGTTTTGTTGGTGATGATATGTTGTAGTGTTTTGCTCGAGTTGCTCTTTTGACCGTCAAACTATTATGGAAAGTGTTGAGTTTTCTAAAGATGAATCTGTAAGTAATATCCAGTAAATTTGCAAGGATGGTTCTCCACAAATGAAGATATTAAGACTTCAAAAGGATATGTAACTATGTAAGCAGTGAATGAATTGACATATGAATAATTCAAGTATACAACTTACCAATTGACATGTTAAGGAAGGTAGGAAGTATGTTATCTTTTTCCTTATAGTCTGCAGCTAGTATTATATGATTACGATCACATATGTGGCTCGTGGTAAGAATCGCATATTAAGATTCAAGAATCTAACATCATACCCCTTATGCATTAGCAACTAATCCTATATTTAATCATACGTTATTGGAACTCAGCGTTTCTACATTATAAAGTTATCTTAAGCTGGTTGTTGCAACTTGAATAAAACAGAACGGAATAAGACAAAAGATCATTTACCAAAGTTGGACTTTGTGGATCTTTTATGCTGCTTTTAATGGTAAACGATTTGTATTTTAAAAAAGGTGTGAACTTTGTATTTTTTGTTGATGATGGATGTGTTATATTACATGCGGTTGTAGACTTGTTTGTCATGTTCAAGGGCATTTGTTTTTATTTTTATGTCTTTTTGTAATGTTGCCATATCTAGTTTCATCACTTGTATTACAACCAATGGGCTGTTTATTATTTGTTTTCAATATATCATGTTTTTAATAGATTATTTCGAAGGTGCTTTAGCAGCAAGCAATATATGGCTTCCTTTCGAGCATTCCTGAACAGTCCTGTCGGTCCTAAAACTACTCATTTCTGGGGTCCTGTAGCCAACTGGGGATTTGTTGTCGCGGTATGTTTCTTAGTACATAATTAATATTTTTGTTACATTTTTTTATACTTGAAAGTTAGTTTAATTTTCTTTTCTTTTTTGCCAGAATTTTCTTGTTAAAATTTTTTATTGGTGAAAAATGACAGGGGCTGGTGGACATGCAGAAACCTCCAGAGATGATATCCGGCA
The DNA here is from genome assembly GCA_025506515.1 of Flaveria trinervia. NCBI lineage: Eukaryota > Viridiplantae > Streptophyta > Magnoliopsida > Asterales > Asteraceae > Flaveria > Flaveria trinervia. The sequence continues at coordinate 75,697,696 of CM046441.1, read as the reverse complement.
ACATGACTGCAGGTTGGTCATCCTTTGTTAGTTTGTTGTAGGGGTGGCAAATTTGGCCCCTTTACTTATGTGGGTTGATTAGGCTTATCTTGTATCTCTAACGGATCAACTAATAATACAAAAAAAACTCAAAAGAAAACAAGTCAAATTGGTCGAACAGGGTGAAAGTAGAATTGTATATGTTGAATGGCTTTAGTTTTAATAATAGGATATTACCGAAACGGATTAGGATTCAGATGTGAAAAGTAGATTGATTCACCGAATTTATTTAATTCACATTTCACTATTAGCAACATTGTGAATTAATTAATGAATCAAGGTGCATCTCACATTTCTAATATAAATTTAGTTTCTTAATTCATCGTGATTATTATTGGAAGTAGGATAGTTTTTCTAATTCTATATTTCTGTATGACAATTGGCAATAAAATCATAATTTTGGCAATAAAGGAGTTGTCACAATAGTAAGCGATTGAGTCTCTCTGGTAGAAGTCTCATGGTTTTTTTGCTTTTAACCCCCTTAAAGTGCCCCTGCCCGGTGTAGACTACATTTTACTCTATCTTGTTGGCTAGTAAGGTATTGGCGGGGTCCCATGAGTTTTCGGTAACGGGTTCTCATAGTTAAGTAAAAAGTTAGCCATTTTGACTTGTTTTGAAACCGGCACTACCCGCCCATGCTGCCACTCTTTTCTCATTCAAATTAATGTTATTGTTATTAACAAAATCATTTACAACATGACCCTCAAATTTTTGCTGCAGCCATGTGTGTGTATTCTGGATTATTCATGAGGTTTGCGTGGATGGTGCAGCCCCGTAATTATTTACTTCTAGCATGCCATGCCTCAAACGAAACGGTTCAGATGTATCAACTTTCACGTTGGGCAAAACATCAAGGGTAAGCTACTGTTGTTGGAAAGATAGCTTCTTAAATTTTCTTCTTTTATTAATTGCTTTATAATATTTTCAAGATTTGGTAATATAATGAAATTACAATGCTTGAATATGCTTTAAAACACCTTTAAAAAATACAAACCTAAAATAAAGTTGTTTCAAGTTTAAAATAAATAAAACGTCTTGGTTATGGTTTTGAACCAAACTGACTGGACCGAACCAAACATAGTAGTTTTGGAACTTTTCTGTGGTTTTTACATGTTTGAACTGCATTCTGCAAATGTCTCCTTACAAATTTTTATTTTTATTTTTGTTCATTTTTGTGTTTTACCAAAGGTATTTGCAGAAGGAAGACAAGTCTGCATCATCTTGAACCAATTACCAAAGCTTTTATTTTTGTGTGATAGTTTTAATTCCTTTATGTTTGCTTCTTTTAAGTTTAAATTGCTGATTTAAAAAAAAAACCAAGCTGATTTGGCAGCTGCATTCACCTTCTTGATCCTAATTAATGGGGTCCTGCTGCTGATCATCAACGTTATTGTTCTTCAGTGTTTTGTATAATAAAAATCAAAATTTCATGATTTAAAATATTACAATAGATTAATGCGAATAAGAATAATTGTTTACCATGTATATATGGTTACTAAATATACAAATCTTGTATAAATGTTAAGTTGTAACAAATATGTCCAAAAAGGCTATGCAATATTATTCAAAAAATTAGTTAATGAATAAAAATTTTTGCATGCACGCTTAACATCTTATAATTTTGTAAATATCACTAAATAGATAAACTATATACAAATTGAGAGAAACTAGTTTTGCTATCCCCGCGTTGTTGCAGCATTATATGCGGCATAATAAAACATACAATACACTCGACCTGACTTTTTTACGAACTAAATTTATATCAAAACCTGAGGCGGTTTCAATTACATGCATACGTAGGCTGACTCGAATTTATATCAATATGTATACCAAAATATAAATGTAAGAAGGATTATTTTTAAGTCAATTGTGAGTGGAATAAAACGGCGTTTTAAAAAGTTATTAAAACGTTTTAGGAGGTAATAGTGAGAAGACTAAAAATAAGATGTATATAAAAATAGGCACATGAGCGTTTTATACTTGACCGAATTTATTTAGATTTGAATATAAAAATAACGACAACTAAGAAATATGAAAATAAATATGTTGTAAGTAACAAATAGGCACATAAGTGTTTTATATTTGACCTAGGTCGTTTCCGATTACGTAAAAACATAGACGGACTCGAAATTATAACGACATGCGCGTAAAATACAAATGCGGGAAATTATATTTTAGGTAAACTTATACAAGGATAAACCTAAGAAAGTAAAAATCACGTATTAAAAGTATCTACAAAACAAGAAATCATGAATAAAAAAGATTTATATCATGGGGTTAGAAACCATCACCTGTTATACAAAATATGCAACTCTAACCACTACACCAAATACGCAATTTGAAATCATTGCCAAAATTGACGTATATGTATCACAGAAAACGCGTACAAAGAAAAAAAAAGAAAAAAAAATACTTGAGGCTACAACGACCTTGTGACACTTGACAAGACCGATGAGACACCCAACCAACCTTGCTAAATGATTAATAGCATAATAATAAAAACATAATTAAAGTAGCAAGGAAAAACTTAATGGGTTTGAGGGGTATAGACAATTATCATCAAACAAGGTGAACCAAAATTAACCTATTATGAGATCACATCTCACCCTCTCCCTCTTATATTAGAGAATCTAGTTCATGATTTTACTATCAAACCACCTAATAAAGTTTGTACTTGTAGAGTGGAAAATATCTTAGGAAACCAAGTCTTGTGTTTGCTTATGGTTGTAAGGAGTTGTCTACGCCAAACATAATATAACTGAGTGTAATCAATAAAACTTATGGATTAAATCATGTATATGGTCTCTAATAAGCCGGCGCGTAAAAAAAATTAATTGTTCACATCCACGTGTCTTGAATATTAGATGAGTTGAGTAGACGTATTTGTAAAATCGTGGAGAAGATGTTTGAGATTTTATAACAAACATGTTCATTCAAAATTTAAAAATACAATCGTCTTGAAAGCTATCAACTCACTGAAAGGCTTTTGAGACGGTTTATCATTTAAGGCCTATTCAACTAGTAAAATTATTAAACAAACTCAATTAAGAAAAAAGTATATTATTTTATTTTAGTTCATTTCAATGTATCATTTACGTAACAAAAATCTTAATACTTTATAATACTTATAAACTAAAATGATTAAATAAACTCATTTAAACTATTTAAGAAGAAAACATATATTTTCATTTAAATTAATATTTTAAAAAGTTGTGTTTTTTTAATCAAAATTAATCACGGTGTGACGTTTCAACCGTGATATTTTTTAACGGTTTTATTGTTTATATAAATTTTGAGTCTTCGCAATGACCCTAGACCTTAGTCAATTGGAGAAAGGATAAGATTTTCAGACATAAAAACTTCAACTTCCTGTGGATCAAAAATAAAAAATAAAATAAAAAAATCTAAATTGAAATACTTGATGTACTTTGAGTATGTTTTTGTAAAGTTAGTTAGGTGTTGTTTGTATTTTTTGCAGGAAAACGTCCGCAGTCTGCGGACCATATCTGTAGACATCTGCAGCAGAAGAGGTGGACCAAATGTCTGCAGTCTGCAAAAAAAAGACTGTTTGTTTTTAACATCTGCAGAATACTGAAATATTCTGTAATTAAACTAAATTTATTTTTCAAACTTTAAAAACAACTAATACATTAATATATAAATAAAAGTCATAGAAATACATTAAAATATAAATAAAAGTCATACAAACCTTTCCTAAACCATATACCAACCATATACCAACCAACTAAACCAATTCATTTCTCATACAAACCATATAGAAAAATATAGAAACTAATCATACAAACCATATACCAACCAATTAAACCAATTCATTTCTCATACAAACCATAAACAACTAATCATACAAATCATATACTAACCAACTAAACCATTCATTTCTCATACAAACCATATAGAAAAATATAGAAACTAATCATACAAACCATATACCAACCAATTAAACCAATTCATTTCTCATACAAACCATAAACAACTAATCATACAAATCATATACTAACCAACTAACCAATTTATTTATCATACAAACCATATACAAACTAATCATACAAACAAACTAATCATAAACACAAACTAATCATACAAACAAACAAACCATATACAAACTAATCATACAAACAAACAAACCATATACAAACTAATCATAAAAACAAACTAATCATAAAAACAAACTAATCATACAAACAAACTAATCATATACAAACTAATCATATACAAACTAATCATATACAAACTAATCATACAAACAAACTAACCATATACAAACAAACTAATCATACAAACAACAAATCAAAAAAAAAAAAAAGGGTACCTGCAGGTCGACGGTGAGGGGGCCGAACGGGAGGGGGATTCGGGGAGGGGGGCGAAGGGGAGGGGGCTTCGGGGAGAGGAGCCGAGGGGAGGGGGGCGAAGGGGAGGGGGCCGAAGGGGGGGTGGTGGCGCAATGGCGACGGCGGGGCGGTGGCGACGGTGGGGGCGGCTGAAGATGAAGATGGTTGTGAAGAGTGGGGGAGGTGGGAAGATGGGTGGGGAATAAAGATGGGATCAGATGTTAAGAGAAGAGGTTAGAAGAGGTGTGAAGACATTGTTCCACCTCTTCTCCGTGCAGAGGTGAGAAAGACTTTTAATGAAACGTCTTTCAGAAAACAAACAGTCTGCGAAGTAAAACCTCTTCCCGCGTCTGCGAGCGCGCAGATGAAGAGGTGGGGAAGAGGTTTTTTTAAAGAACAAATACCCCTTAGTTTGTGCTGCCTCTAGCTCTCTAGCTACTTGTTAGTTTTTTTTCTTAACATATGATGTCGATCAAACAATCAATGCCTCTCATCAATATACTCGTTGTAACTCATGAATTTACATAAAGAGAAGCATACCTTACCTTGAGAGAGTTAGGGGCTGTTTGATTGCGTAGACTGAGTAAGATCTGACTGAGTAAGAATCTGACCCAGTAAGAGGTTCTGACTGAGTCTACATCTGACTGAAACTTGGCTGTTTAAATTAGCATCTGACCGACTCTGCTAAATGATAAAAATAACATTATTGCCCCGTTGTTTAAACGAGTTTGAATTTAACTGGTGTTGTGTAATTAATAAAAATAGTCAAATTATAATAATTCAAAATACATGTTTAACATACTAACACCCCATCAATTCAATTCAACTGTTCCATGACAAACCAAAAACCGATCAAAGGGAAAAAGCACCCATACAGAACCGAAAGCATGAATCCAAAACGCAATGCGCAGTCACAGGGAGGACTTCGGGGGGCTCTCAGTTGCGCAGTCGCAAATCGGTCGCAGGGAGGGAGGGTGCTCCGGTGGCCAAGGCCTTCGCGCAGGGAGGGAGGAGCTTCGGTCGCGCAGGGAGGGAGGGGCTTCGGTCGCGCAGGGAGGGAGGAGCTCCAGTTGTGCAGGGAGGGAGGGTGCTCGCGTGGAGCTGCGCACGAACAGGGGATCGATGAGGTTTGGGTCAGCAATGTTTTTTTTAAGGTCTGGGTCAGATGAAATGACCCGGTCAGCCCTTAAAACTTGCGTATCAAACGGGCTGACCCGCTAACCGAGTCAGCCGGGTCGGCCCAATCAGACGAAAACAAACATCCCCTTAGAGGGTTTTTTCCCGTTATAGATTTCATTCTAGACTGGTTGACCCGGTCATCACATTTTTTTCTTTAAGCTAAAAGATGATTATGATTCGTTTGTTAGGAAAAAAGGTTTATAATATATTTGAAGATAACATATTTAGTCAAATTTGTCGACAAACCGTTAACCGCGTTTCTGTTTTTCTGGGTTTCCATCTGACGTTGTTGTATCAGAAAACCTCTACTCTCTGCTGTTATCATCCTCACACGTGTTACTTTCATCGCCCACAACAACCTGCTCACACTGAAACACTGAAATCACATGTTATATAAAATGATCAGATCCCAAATTGGGTTTCAAACTAAGACTTCAAATTTCTACAGATAGCCAAAATTAACGAGGTTTTTAATCCTCAATTGACGTGTATATATGGATACGAGGTTCGCCGGCTACAGCGGCGGTGGTGGTTGTAGGTGTGGGTTTTATGATATTTCGACGGTGGAACGGATGATGCTAAAGTTCTGACCGATTGCACCAAAACCGGTGGCTCCCGGTGGCTCCGGTGACTCAACGGCGGAGATTGTTGGTAAAAGCAGCCGGCGTAAGAGTAGGAAAAGGAAAGCACATACGCCGCCGCCGCCGTCGTCGCCGGAGAAAGTTTCTGGTGACGGAGATGCGGCTGTGACACTGTCATTGATGAAGAAGCCACCGTCACGTGATGAACACGTGACGCTATCGTTGTCGGAGAGGTGTCAAATGGTGTCGTTTGTGACGGTGGAGAGGGTAACGGAAGCGGTGGTGGACGGTGGTGGGTGGGTGGGGTGGGCGGAGATGGAGGGGGACACGTGTCCGAGGTTCGTGTCTGACGGTGGAGATAGGTGGTGTGGGTGAATAAAGCGTATAAGGAGATGGCAGGGGAGGTGGCGGCGGTGGCGGTGGTTAGGGCGGAGGGTGGGTTGCCGGCGTCGTTCACGTGCGATGTGAGGGTCATGTGTCGGAGTGGGGTGAGGTTTTCAACGATGAGAGTGCCGTTTGACGCATGGAGGGTGGGTGGTGGTGGGTATGCATGGAGATTGGACGTTAAAAGTGCTTTATGTTTGGGTCGTTGAATAATGAATCTTTTAAATTTTATTAAGTTTAAAAGATGAACGAAAATAATATATATTTGGGTATAAATGTTTAGGAATATGATTTTGTGTTGTTTTGGTTGCAATGTTTTTCCGAAGACATCAAGGTTAGGTTAAGTTGATTAGATAG
>CM046441.1:75483657-75690707 GCA_025506515.1 Flaveria trinervia | reverse complement strand
GTATTGGTTTGGATTAGGGTTTAACTTTAAACAATCGTGGGCACTAATAACATCACAATCGATTATGAATAACCTCTAATGAAACCTAACAAGAATTGAAACAACTTGCCCCGTGGCCATAAAATGCATGTATATCTCACGACTCTTACAATATATGTAACGTTGATGACGTCATAAAACATGATTTGATTCTCTCAATATCATAATTGTACGATGGTTGTCGTCAGCAATGTTAGTGCGGTATTGTATTCATTATAAGGAGCATGTGGTTAGTATAACATTTTTTGGTTGATTATGAAAAATAAATTTAAAATTTGATTCGGAGATTGAATTAAAGTAGAGACAAACTAGTAAAATCAATAATAAAAGAATAAGCATGTCATCAGGGAAAGTCGATCGATCAAGAACATGAAAAGCTCGTAGGTTTAAATAAGCACGTCTCAAGGTATGTCTGAAATGCAAGAGAAATCTAATTGAGTGATGAGTATAAGAGCAGACCGTATTTTGAAAATTAAAATAATAAAATAAATTAAATAGAAAATATTCTAAGTTAAAAAATATATATTAATATCATACATGTAGTGTATACAGTATCATAAATGTAATACCAAACGACAAACCAATATTGTTCATTTTAGTTTGTATACAATATCATACATGTAATGCTTATACAATAAACTCTTTATTCTAATCAAGAATATAATTATGGAGGTTTATACATAGAAACCATATCATAAGTGTATATAAAGTCCCTTCACATCATATAGGTTTGTAAAGGTCATATGCATCTTATGATGTCTAGTCAAACGGTCTATTCATCGGCCCTATCATATGTATTGACATACAAGTTATATAAATAATCAGATCATACCATCAATATGTCATCATGAAATATTAACATTATTGTTGATTTCTATTAAAAAACTAAAAGTTGTGTATGTTACGGGACCTTAGTTATTATAAAAAAGTATAAGGTTATATAAAATGTTAGATATTAAACCTTGAATTTTGCCCCGCCATCAATACTCACGCATGACATATATAAAACGATACATTTTTTTGTTTTTGTAGTATTAGTTTTGTTTGAAAATTGTATTGTTCGCATGCATCTGGCAATGCTAAAGACAAAAGGATGTGGTAAAGTATCTTGCTCACCTTTTATATGATGATACTTATTAGAAGAAAAAAACAAACAATAAATGTGTGTGTGCGTAAAAGAAGTTATAGTGTTCATTTATTGGATATTAATAATCATAATTTTAATTTATTCATCAAGATTAATTTTAATTCAGAAAATGTTTACATACATTTTCAACTTTAAGGTTATTTTCCTTGAATAATCCTTTACTAACTAAGAGTTAACGGTCGTTAGTTTTTTTTATTAAATTGGGCTAACTTTAAGTCATTTTTAACTCCGTCGCGCTCAACCTCTTTTAGGTATTTTTTTTCCAGTGCATAGCATCCATTGTCACTTGAAATCTACCTTTTAACGAGTCAAATGACTTTGCGAGTGTACCAAAAAAAATAACTTGCGATTGTAAACATATATTTATAAAATATTAAAAATAACAATGATTAATAAAAATAAAAAGTAAACAAAAATTGTTAAACCCACCCAGTCATCGTCCAGAGTGTCGTCGATCCTTCCACCCAATCTGACGTTAGTCGCCGGCGACGGTAAGGGTTTACGAGTCTCCGTTCATATTTAATCGCACGATCCTTAAAATTTCATCCGTTTTCCACTTTTCATTTGTGCTATTTGATTATCAATCGTGTTGGAAGTTAGGGCACAATATCATCAACCTTTTTGTTATTTCACTCCGATTGTAACATGCCAACAGTGTTCGTATACGATTCACTGGTTAGTTGATGTTTGTTCAGAATTAGTTATGCTCGTTGATGTATGCTGGCTGTGTTGATGTGTTATTGTTGAAATCAGTGTAAATGAGTATGAGGTCGAAGCATAAGCGAGCACAATGTACTTCGTTCTTTTGATTTGTCACAATTTTGGTGAGTATAGGCTTTATTGTTGGGCTGATTATAGGGATTTTAGGATATTGTGTGTTCTAGGGTTTTGTTGGTGATGATATGTTGTAGTGTTTTGCTCGAGTTGCTCTTTTGACCGTCAAACTATTATGGAAAGTGTTGAGTTTTCTAAAGATGAATCTGTAAGTAATATCCAGTAAATTTGCAAGGATGGTTCTCCACAAATGAAGATATTAAGACTTCAAAAGGATATGTAACTATGTAAGCAGTGAATGAATTGACATATGAATAATTCAAGTATACAACTTACCAATTGACATGTTAAGGAAGGTAGGAAGTATGTTATCTTTTTCCTTATAGTCTGCAGCTAGTATTATATGATTACGATCACATATGTGGCTCGTGGTAAGAATCGCATATTAAGATTCAAGAATCTAACATCATACCCCTTATGCATTAGCAACTAATCCTATATTTAATCATACGTTATTGGAACTCAGCGTTTCTACATTATAAAGTTATCTTAAGCTGGTTGTTGCAACTTGAATAAAACAGAACGGAATAAGACAAAAGATCATTTACCAAAGTTGGACTTTGTGGATCTTTTATGCTGCTTTTAATGGTAAACGATTTGTATTTTAAAAAAGGTGTGAACTTTGTATTTTTTGTTGATGATGGATGTGTTATATTACATGCGGTTGTAGACTTGTTTGTCATGTTCAAGGGCATTTGTTTTTATTTTTATGTCTTTTTGTAATGTTGCCATATCTAGTTTCATCACTTGTATTACAACCAATGGGCTGTTTATTATTTGTTTTCAATATATCATGTTTTTAATAGATTATTTCGAAGGTGCTTTAGCAGCAAGCAATATATGGCTTCCTTTCGAGCATTCCTGAACAGTCCTGTCGGTCCTAAAACTACTCATTTCTGGGGTCCTGTAGCCAACTGGGGATTTGTTGTCGCGGTATGTGTCTTAGTACATAATTAATATTTTTGTTACATTTTTTTATACTTGAAAGTTAGTTTAATTTTCTTTTCTTTTTTGCCAGAATTTTCTTGTTAAAATTTTTTATTGGTGAAAAATGACAGGGGCTGGTGGACATGCAGAAACCTCCAGAGATGATATCCGGCAACATGACTGCAGGTTGGTCATCCTTTGTTAGTTTGTTGTAGGGGTGGCAAATTTGGCCCCTTTACTTATGTGGGTTGATTAGGCTTATCTTGTATCTCTAACGGATCAACTAATAATACAAAAAAAACTCAAAAGAAAACAAGTCAAATTGGTCGAACAGGGTGAAAGTAGAATTGTATATGTTGAATGGCTTTAGTTTTAATAATAGGATATTACCGAAACGGATTAGGATTCAGATGTGAAAAGTAGATTGATTCACCAAATTTATTTAATTCACATTTCACTATTAGCAACATTGTGAATTAATTAATGAATCAAGGTGCATCTCACATTTCTAATATAAATTTAGTTTCTTAATTCATCGTGATTATTATTGGAAGTAGGATAGTTTTTCTAATTCTATATTTCTGTATGACAATTGGCAATAAAATCATAATTTTGGCAATAAAGGAGTTGTCACAATAGTAAGCGACTGAGTCTCTCTGGTAGAAGTCTCATGTATCCAACTTCCACTGGTTTTTTTGCTTTTAACCCCCTTAAAGTGCCCCTGCCCGGTGTAGACTACATTTTACTCTATCTTGTTGGCTAGTAAGGTATTGGCGGGGTCCCATGAGTTTTCGGTAACGGGTTCTCATAGTTAAGTAAAAAGTTAGCCATTTTGACTTGTTTTGAAACCGGCACTACCCGCCCATGCTGCCACTCTTTTCTCATTCAAATTAATGTTATTCTTATTAACAAAATCATTTACAACATGACCCTCAAATTTTTGCTGCAGCCATGTGTGTGTATTCTGGATTATTCATGAGGTTTGCGTGGATGGTGCAGCCCCGTAATTATTTACTTCTAGCATGCCATGCCTCAAACGAAACGGTTCAGATGTATCAACTTTCACGTTGGGCAAAACATCAAGGGTAAGCTACTGTTGTTGGAAAGATAGCTTCTTAAATTTTCTTCTTTTATTAAATTGCTTTATAATATTTTCAAGATTTGGTAATATAATGAAATTACAATGCTTGAATATGCTTTAAAACACCTTTAAAAAATACAAACCTAAAATAAAGTTGTTTCAAGTTTAAAATAAATAAAACGTCTTGGTTATGGTTTTGAACCAAACTGACTGGACCGAACCAAACATAGTAGTTTTGGAACTTTTCTGTGGTTTTTACATGTTTGAACTGCATTCTGCAAATGTCTCCTTACAAATTTTTATTTTTATTTTTGTTCATTTTTGTGTTTTACCAAAGGTATTTGCAGAAGGAAGACAAGTCTGCATCATCTTGAACCAATTACCAAAGCTTTTATTTTTGTGTGATAGTTTTAATTCCTTTATGTTTGCTTCTTTTAAGTTTAAATTGCTGATTTAAAAAAAAACCAAGCTGATTTGGCAGCTGCATTCACCTTCTTGATCCTAATTAATGGGGTCCTGCTGCTGATCATCAACGTTATTGTTCTTCAGTGTTTTGTATAATAAAAATCAAAATTTCATGATTTAAAATATTACAATAGATTAATGCGAATAAGAATAATTGTTTACCATGTATATATGGTTACTAAATATACAAATCTTGTATAAATGTTAAGTTGTAACAAATATGTCCAAAAAGGCTATGCAATATTATTCAAAAAATTAGTTAATGAATAAAAAATTTTGCATGCACGCTTAACATCTTATAATTTTGTAAATATCACTAAATAGATAAACTATATACAAATTGAGAGAAACTAGTTTTGCTATCCCCGCGTTGTTGCAGCATTATATGCGGCATAATAAAACATACACTACACTCGACCTGACTTTTTTACGAACTAAATTTATATCAAAACCTGAGGCGGTTTCAATTACATGCATACGTAGGCTGACTCGAATTTATATCAATATGTATACCAAAATATAAATGTAAGAAGGATTATTTTTAAGTCAATTGTGAGTGGAATAAAACGGCGTTTTAAAAAGTTATTAAAACGTTTTAGGAGGTAATAGTGAGAAGACTAAAAATAAGATGTATATAAAAATAGGCACATGAGCGTTTTATACTTGACCGAATTTATTTAGATTTGAATATAAAAATAACGACAACTAAGAAATATGAAAATAAATATGTTGTAAGTAACAAATAGGCACATAAGTGTTTTATATTTGACCTAGGTCGTTTCCGATTACGTAAAAACATAGACGGACTCGAAATTATAACGACATGCGCGTAAAATACAAATGCGGGAAATTATATTTTAGGTAAACTTATACAAGGATAAACCTAAGAAAGTAAAAATCACGTATTAAAAGTATCTACAAAACAAGAAATCATGAATAAAAAAGATTTATATCATGGGGTTAGAAACCATCACCTGTTATACAAAATATGCAACTCTAACCACTACACCAAATACGCAATTTGAAATCATTGCCAAAATTGACGTATATGTATCACAGAAAACGCGTACAAAGAAAAAAAAAGAAAAAAAAATACTTGAGGCTACAACGACCTTGTGACACTTGACAAGACCGATGAGACACCCAACCAACCTTGCTAAATGATTAATAGCATAATAATAAAAACATAATTAAAGTAGCAAGGAAAAACTTAATGGGTTTGAGGGGTATAGACAATTATCATCAAACAAGGTGAACCAAAATTAACCTATTATGAGATCACATCTCACCCTCTTATATTAGAGAATCTAGTTCATGATTTTACTATCAAACCACCAAATAAAGTTTGTACTTGTAGAGTGGAAAATATCTTAGGAAACCAAGTCTTGTGTTTGCTTATGGTTGTAAGGAGTTGTCTACGCCAAACATAATATAACTGAGTGTAATCAATAAAACTTATGGATTAAATCATGTATATGGTCTCTAATAAGCCGGCGCGTAAAAAAAATTAATTGTTCACATCCACGTGTCTTGAATATTAGATGAGTTGAGTAGACGTATTTGTAAAATCGTGGAGGCTCTTATGAAGATGTTTGAGATTTTATAACAAACATGTTCATTCAAAATTTAAAATTACAATCGTCTTGAAAGCTATCAACTCACTGAAAGGCTTTTGAGACGGTTTATCATTTAAGGCCTAATCAACTAGTAAAATTATTAAACAAACTCAATTAAGAAAAAAGTATATTATTTTATTTTAGTTCATTTCAATGTATCATTTACGTAACAAAAATCTTAATACTTTATAATACTTATAAACTAAAATGATTAAATAAACTCATTTAAACTATTTAAGAAGAAAAAATATATTTTCATTTAAATTAATATTTTAAAAAGTTGTGTTTTTTAATCAAAATTAATCACGGTGTGACGTTTCAACCGTGATATTTTTTAACGGTTTTATTGTTTATATAAATTTTGAGTCTTCGCAATGACCCTAGACCTTAGTCAATTGGAGAAAGGATAAGATTTTCAGACATAAAAAGTTCAACTTCCTGTGGATCAAAAATAAAAAATAAAATAAAAAAATCTAAATTGAAATACTTGATGTACTTTGAGTATGTTTTTGTAAAGTTAGTTAGGTGTTGTTTGTATTTTTTGCAGGAAAACGTCCGCAGTCTGTGGACCACATCTGCAGACATCTGCAGCAGAAGAGGTGGACCAAATGTCTGCAGTCTGCAAAAAAAAGACTGTTTGTTTTTAACATCTGCAGAATACTGAAATATTCTGTAATTAAACTAAATTTATTTTTCAAACTTTAAAAACAACTAATACATTAATATATAAATAAAAGTCATAGAAATACATTAAAATATAAATAAAAGTCATACAAACCTTTCCTAAATCATATACCAACCATATACCAACCAACTAAACCAATTCATTTCTCATACAAACCATATAGAAAAATATAGAAACTAATCATACAAACCATATACCAACCAATTAAACCAATTCATTTATCATACAAACCATAAACAAACTAATCATACAAATCATATACTAACCAACTAAACCAATTTATTTATCATACAAACCATATACAAACTAATCATACAAACAAACTAATCATAAACACAAACTAATCATACAAACAAACAAACCATATACAAACTAATCATACAAACAAACAAACCATATACAAACTAATCATAAAAACAAACTAATCATAAAAACAAAACCGATGGCTCCCGGTGGCTCCGGTGGAACGGATGATGCTAAAGTTCTAACCGATTGCACCAAAACCGGTGGCTCCCGTGGCTCCGGTGACTCAACGGCGGAGATCGTTGGTAAAAGCAGCCGGCGTAAGAGGAGTAGGAAAAGGAAAGCACATACGCCGCCGCCGCCGTCGTCGCCGGAGAAAGTTTCTGGTGACGGAGATGCGGCTGTGACACTGTCATTGATGAAGAAGCCACCGTCACGTGATGAACACGTGACGCTATCGTTGTCGGAGAGGTGTCAAATGGTGTCGTTTGTGACGGTGGAGAGGGTAACGGAAGCGGTGGTGGACGGTGGTGGACGGTGGTGGGTGGGTGGGGTGGGCGGAGATGGAGGGGGACACGTGTCCGAGGTTTGTGTCAGACGGTGGAGATAGGGTGGTGTGGGTGAATAAAGCGTATAAGGAGATGGCAGGGGAGGTGGCGGCGGTGGCGATGGTTAGGGCGGAGGGTGGGTTGCCGGCGTCGTTCACGTGCGATGTGAGGGTCATGTGTCGGAGTGGGGTGAGGTTTTCAACGATGAGAGTGCCGTGTGACGCATGGAGGGTGGGTGGTGGTGGGTAGCATGGAGATTGGACGTTAAAAGTGCTTTATGTTTGGGTCGTTGAATAATGAATCTTTTAATTTTATTAAGTTTAAAAGATGAACGAAAATAATATATATTGGGTATAAATGTTTAGGAATATGATTTTGTGTTGTTTTGGTTGCAATGTTTTTCCGAAGACATCAAGGTTAGTTAAGTTTGATTAGATTAGTTTAGGGGACCATAAAATAAGATATTGTTGTTTAAAAAATTCGTTTTCTAAAATGAGTTTAGTTTTTACATGAGAATTTAATAAATCGTTAGACTATGGGTTGTCATGATACGTGTGTTTAACTAATTTACGGGTTTTAATGTATGTATATGTCGTATAAGTTGATGGATTTCATAAGCATGATAATGGCGTGTGGTCGAGCACCTCTAAAAGTAGTTATTGTTGTGTTTTATATCATAGTAACTTAACAAACCATTTTGCTTGTCATAATGGTATCAATATTAGCTACGATTATGACCATGATATTTAGCCAACTACTCCTCTCTCATCGTCTATATAAGAATGATATTCGAGACATTAGGCATTTAACGTTTTTGGGCTTCTAATTATAGCGCTAATGATTTCTTATATTCTTGATCTTGTATTCTTATAACTCAAAAATAATTAATAGATGTTAAAGCATTTTTTTGAATGATTAGCCATGGACGGATGTAGTGAAGGTTTAAGAGTAGTCGTTTTGAATGTTAAAGCAATTTTTTTGAATGATCTTGTATTTTTATAATCTTGATCTTGTATTCTTATAACTCAAAGATAATTAATGGGTTATTTATATGTTAGATTAAATAAACAAGGCACTCAAGGTTTTTTTCTTCAAGGCATCTAGGTTTTAAAGCCCAACTTTAAGTATCAAGCTAATTAAAAGTTATCTTCGAAGTAAGTTTTACAATTCTTGAGTAAAGGTAGATTTTAATGATTACAATCGAACTTGAATTTTGTTACATTTGATTAGTTTAGTAGTGGAAATTAAAATGGTTGTGATATCAAATTTATTTGCTTAATAGTCGATGATTAAAAGTAGGAAAATGAATAAAGTCATTTGTATTCACTAGGTCAAGACTTATATGTTAGACTCTTTGACATCTTGAACTTATGTGCGGATGACATGTTATTATTGTCGGCTGCCTATTTTGTTACTTACATATCATATCGAAGTTCGTGAAATTTGTTAAAGATTAATGATACTTATTTTTTGACCAAACCCATTTAATCGGTCTGGTGTGAACCGTTCTGATATAATCTGTATTTGATTCTAAAGAGAAAAAATTCTAGATCCGTCACTGTGATTAGCTATTGATAGTAACACAATACAATAGTATAGAGTATAGACTATAAAATATCATCAGAATTAATCTAAAATATCATCAGGATTAATCTAAAAATATTTTTTTATCAATGGGTAATCAAAGAAGAACATTGAGGTGTTAATAATTGATAGAATAAAAACATACAAGAGTATACTAGTCTCCCGTATTACAGATGAGCAAATGGTATCATATACCGAAACCAAATTAGTACCGGTACCGAATTTCCTATACCGAGTTATTTTTTGATACCAATTTGGTACACACTCTTTGATGTTTTCGGGATTGATACTTTCGCTTCGATACCATATTGGTATTTTTCCTTTTTTATTACCTTAAAATATCACACTTGTATTGTATCATACCGAGCATTTGCGGTACCGGTATCCAATTTTGAAAAATTTAGGAATCTATACTTTCGGTTTTGGTACGGCACTGGTACCGAGCTCATCCCTATCCCAAATCCACAAATTCGATGTTAAAACCAAATTTAATGAGCGGAGAGTCATTATAAAGTCATGCTTGTATTGAGTGCGACTATGAGGCATATGAATGACAATGGAAAATGTTCGTTTGATTTTCAGCTCAATTATAAATGAGCAAAGCGACTCGATTCAGTTTGTAAATGAGTCAAATGCAAGCAAAGGATTGCTACGTTCGGCTCCGTATGATTTGAATTATTTTTAAATTATATGTGTATAATTACACACACAAATATACAATTACATTAATGGTTCCATACATACCACTCTAAGCCGCTAAGCGACGATCTTTGATTCGAAGAGTTTGCTTATCGCCTTTTCATGTCCCACCTAATGTTGTAAAAATTGCTAAGAGTTAGTTGGGCGGTGTAGGTACCGACTAGGGATTAATTGGGATTAGTTAGGATTAATCGAGATTAATATGTTTGGAATTTTTATATATTATTTTCAATTTTACACATATACACACATACACACATTTTTATATGTAATTTTATATAAAAATGTTTAATTTTATATACATATAAACAAATCTGGCCGGAATTTATAAATTTTTTTCGGCATTTGAAGAGTCGCCGGAATCTGAGCGGAAAGTTGCTGGAATTTGGCTGGAATTTTCGATTTTTGGTCGATTAAGACCGCCTAGGGTTGAATTTGATCACCATTGACCGCCTAGCGATTAATTGATCGATTATGTAAAATCTCCTAGGTTGGCGGCCGACTAGCAATTAATCGCCGATTAGTCGGCCGCCTAGACCGATTTTTGCAACACCGGTCCCACCCTCAACATAAGTTGATTGTTTCCCGTAGGGGTGAGCAATAAACCGAATTAAGAATCTTAACCAAATTAACTGATGAAACTGAACCGAAATAACTGAATCGTGACAATAACTGACGGTGCGGTTAAAGATTTTTCATTAACCGAATTTATCGGTTCGATTTCGATTAATGTTGTTTTATAACCGAATTAACCGAACCGAAACTGATCAACGATCCTTATTTAACCGAACCGGATTGTTTATAAAGGGCTCAGTCACTATTTTAAGTTCAGCCCAAAGTCAAAGTAGGACCCATTACTAATAAAAAATTAAATGTCAAAATTTAAAATATTTAGATAACCCTAAATCTTTCTAGTTCCCAAATCCGAAGTCTCGCTTTTTGGTTTTCATCCTTTTGGTTCAACTGTTCCATCCTCAAGGAGTTCAAAGCAGGGACGCAACATCTTTTAAAGATCTAAGATCGTCGGCGATTCTATATTTCGAGAATTCGACCCATCCTCCTTTTGTCTTATGAGAATCCAAGTTGCAAGTGTTCATTGTGTATTCCGAGAATTTGACTAATCAAGGTGCGTTTGATTCTACAATGTGTCTTATTTTCTTGAATCTTTCGAGAATTCGACTCATTAGTTGAGATTTGCTTTGACTATTGAGATTTATGCTTTGATTTTGCCCTTTTGAATATTTAAGGTTTGCTCACTTATAAAATTGTTTAGATTACTACTTTATTTTTCATGAACTACGTGATTGCATTTGTCCACAAATATTCTTCAATATTGTAAAATTTGTACAAAAGAGATGTGTTTTGTTAATTTGTATGATTATGCGGATTCATTATTTGATTAGTTTATATTTTTGTTTGATAATTATTTTCAGAATTTTACTTATCATTTACCTAATACATATTATAATGTAATTGTAGATGGAAACACCAATAATTGATATTGATGAAGAAAACACTACTGAACCGGTTGGTAATGTCAATGAGCAAAATATGAAGCAAGAGAAGAAGGATGGTGGTAGATTAAGATCTTTTGTGTGGGATCATTTTACTATTAATAAGGATACCAAGTAGGCAAGATGTTCATATTGTAAGCTCTTGATGGCATCCGGTTATAGAAAGAATGGTACAAGTGTTTTGTCGTATCATTTGAGAAATGTATGTCAGAGTTCACCCCTTTATAAACAAGTAGACAAAAACAAACACTTGAAATTTGGTATTTAAAATCACATAGTCGAATAATTAGTTTGTAAATAAGATCCCAAACATTTATATAAACTACTTACTAACAAATTAACTGTTTGTGGATCGTGCTTGTGTTTGTGCAGCCTGAGTCTCAGTTGGGTGCAAAAAAGACAAAGTAGAGTCTAGCAGGATATCTGAAGTGGCGGACGACTTTGCTAGGAAGAACTTTAGTTGTATTATCATTGTCGTGTGAAACATGCACTTCAATTTTTGAAATTTTCATCTAATGTACGATTACTAATTTATGTGATATTTTTATATTTTATGTTGTTTGCATTATCTTACATTTACTGGGTCGTCAAGGCCATTGTCAAGAAACTATTTAGACTTCGTAACAATCTCAAAGTGATAACAGTTGAAGCTACATATAGTTGTTGGATCAATTCTGAAACCTAACTAGATTTTTTATTTTTTTATTTTTTATTTTAATCCTTTTGGTTTAGTTGAATTGATCAGATCAAACATTTAGAAGTTACAACATGCCTTTCAACCTTACCACATGGCTTTTTTATAACTACCTCCTTCAATCTCTCTTTCTCTTGCTATACAAATATAATTTTACCGGTGATAAACTATAAATACTAATGTGTTACAGTTTTTTTTAAGACAGTTTATTATGGTTTTTGTATGTTTTTACAGTGTACAACAAACAGAAGTATGTTTAAGCCTTCCTAGTCTATCATATTCTTGTTTGTGAAACACACGAAAACAATGAATGTTCATTTTTTGAACGACATATGCTCTGCTCAGAAGATTGCCCAAACTGTGGATCAATCATGTGTAATTGCAATTTAAATAAAAACAAACAACTTGGAAAGTCAAGTAAATTCTAGAATTTTAGGTTCAGGCGTAAGTCCTTTGTGATCATTATAATCCGAGTATTCGGATGAGTCAGTCTCACAAAATTTGTTATCGGTACTCATGGCTGCAAAACAAATCCTTTCATGGTTTGAACCCAATAGTTAGTTACCTATATTATACATATTATAAATTCTTTGCAAGGAACATGCTTTAATATTCATGGATTCATAACACGCAAAATCATATATACACATAATTATACAGATATGAGCTTATGGTTATAGTCTAGGCAGTTTATGGTACCTAATTCTCTATAACCAATGGCTCTGATACCAACCTGTCACGTCCCGGCGGAAGCGTGAAATACATAGGGAGTGACTTGATTGTTCAGAACTCATTGTCATATACTATTAGACAGATAACACGTAATCATACATGTTTCATAACATAATATTAAGGTTAGGATTACATAAAATCATAATAGTCAAAATTTGAAATTACATAATCCTATTACATCATAAAGATTTAACAGCTACATCTTCAGAGACGATGGAAGTGAGCATCCACCGATACACTGAAGTCATACAGGTTTACTGTTAGGTTCACACAAACTTTCCCACAACCTCTCCCCATCATTAAAAACATCAAAGGAGAATGTTAAGTTGTTAGTCATGATGAATTCCTGAAAAAGCATACCAAAAATAGTCAACACAAAGTTGGTGAGCTTCACAGGTTTATAAACAAATATATTGATGCATTATATATACAACCAAACCTTACATAGCAATCAGATCATTCATATCTGTCATATCATATTCTCATAAATCAGATAACATAGCATTATAACACTCATTCTGTTAATGCAGGAGATATCCCCTAAGTAGCGCTACTAGTATTATCTAACGGTTCCACATCCGAATTAATGGTTGTAACATATTTTCAATAATAATGCATCAATTCATAAATTAGTATGCTTTTTCCCCAAAATTTTATAAAAACAAAATGGGTCATGAAACTCACCTTTACTTCAAATGGTAACCTATAAACAAGAAAAATATTTATAGTTTAGAAAACATAATTATTTTCTTCAAAATTTTCAGTACCTCAATTATTATTGAAACTGTTACAGTGAGTAGGTATTGAAATATTACGCAATATACTCAGATTTCGTATTTTAATTATTTATATTTTATTTTCTATAATTTTCATGATATTTCAATAAATTATTAAAAATAGCTTCTGGTTACTAAAAATTCTCAAAATTAGTCATAATGTTTGGAATAATATTTATAACTCCTAAAAATTTTCCAAAGTCTTATATCATAGCAGAGTCAATTATCTTGATTTTCCTCCTTTTACTAATATTTAATAAAAATATCATATTACGTCCAAAAATTCTTATTTTCTCACAGAATGTTCTTTTATGTTTTTCATATTTCTGAAATTTTCATAATTTATTTATTAGTTTAAGTATTTTTCTAGATTTTTAGTTTACAGAATAGTTAAAAATTCATATTTCAGATAATACTTTGAGTTAGGTCACGAGATTTTTCCAGTGGATTCTATAATTCTTAATAGTCAGTATATAATTTTTCCATACATTTACTAGGATCGATTCTTCCGATATAATTTTTCCTTTTAAATACTTAAATAATTTATATAAATTAATTTACTTATGTGAATAGCACCAAAATTTACAGAATTATATTTCCCAATATTCTTAACATATTTTCAATATTTGTTCCCACAATCAAAGTTGTTAATATGCAGAACTGATTTTAACAAATTATAACTAGGTTTTTAACCTTTTTGTTGATAATTTCTTGCTAAAACTTGATTTTTAAGTTTTGTTTTCATTTTTTCAGATTCTTAAAATCTTTCTTTTTGTCTGAAAAATAAGTTTGATGTTTAAACAAAATCTTGAGTGTTAAATCAAAAGGGTTAGTCACATGTGTTTATTTAAACACATGTTTAGCTTTTGTAACCTTAATCAAGTAGGGTTTTAGAGTTAGAACCTTGATTTTGACAGAAGGAGAGTGTGAGGAGATGATGAGGATGGTCTAAGCTTGCTTGGTTTTGGTGTTCTTGACAATATTTCGAGAGGTGATGCTTTCGCGAGGCTTGGATGTTGCTGCCTAGTAACCGAGAGAGATGTAGATAATGATGATAATATGTGATGGTTATGGTGTTATCCGAGAGTGGGGATGATTGTGGTTGTGTATATCATTCGTGAGAAGGGAAGTGGCAATGAGAATTGAGGTCGACCGAATGGAGATGGGTCTTCGGTGGTAGTTTGGTGGTGTTTGAGAGGTTGTGGAATGCAAAAATTTTGATGGTCTCGGCTGGATTAAATGGAGAGATCTCCATCATTACACTAGAGTTATAGGTTAGAAAGGTGGCAAGGTTTTAGCATGGTGAGTGTAATTTGCAGCTAGGTGTCAAGTGGAGGAGTGTGTGAGTCATCACACCATCATTACAAGATTAATCTAATGATTTGGTTTGTTAAATCGGTGATTAAGGGTGCTTAATGAACCGGTTTCGTGATCTTAATTGGTGCTTGGTTTGAGGTTTAAGTGTAAGGGATTTGTTTAGGTTTGGTTTGAAGTCAAGTTTCTCTTGATGTTAACTTGTGTTTATGATGTTGTGTTTGATGTTGTATTGTTGATATATTTTGATTACATATATTTCTATCTCAATGGATTTGTTTTTGAGTACATGCACACGTAATTCTTATGCATGCAAACATGTAATGAGTAACACTCATATCCACATAAACATAATATACATGTATATATGTTTCTTAGCAAAAGATGGCACATGCAACGTAAAAGGGTGTGCATGCGACCATGCATACGTATACTTGTATATATACAAGTGAACAATATACTTATGTAAACAAAATGAAAGCATGTATACGTATAGAAATATATATTAATCTAGGTGTGGTTTAGAATATTTAAATGAACTTTAGTGTATAGAATTTCTTATTCTAGGGTTGTCACATTCTCCCCCCGTAAAAATAATTTCGTCCCGAAATTTATTTGGATAGTAATATTCTGAGATGAACTTATCTGACCATTGACTTAAAATAGATGGGGGTATCTTCTTTTGATTTCATCTTCTCTTTCCGACGTATATTCTGGTCCTCTCCTAGCGTTCCATTTAACTTTCACTATAGGAATTTTGCTTCTTCTTAGCTTTTTAACTTCTTTGTCTAATATAGCTATTGGTTCCTCTGTAAAATGAAGCTTCTCGTCTATCTATTTCTTGAACTGGAACTTTTAATGTTTCATCTGTTAAACATTTTTTCAGATTGGACACATGGAACGTGTTGTGTATTTTACTTAATTCTTCAGGTAAATCTAGCTTATATGCAACAGGACCAATTTTGTCAATAACTTCAAATGGTCCAACATATCTTGGGTTCAACTTATTTCTCTTCTCAAATCGAAAGATTCCTTTGGTGGGTGATATTTTTAGATAAACCTTATCTCCAATTTGAATTCTAACAGCTTTCTTCTTTTATCCGCGTAACTTTTCTGCCGATCTCGTGCTATCTTTAATCTAGTCTTGATTTCTTTGATCTTGTCGGATGTTTCTTGAATTAAATCAGGACCTATAAGTTGCCTATCTCCTACTTCACTCCAACATAAGGGCGATCTGCATTTTCTTCCATACAAGGCTTCAAACGGGGCTGTTTTAATGCTGGAATGATAGCTATTATTATAAGAAAATTCTATCAAAGGTAGATGCATATCCCAGCTGCCACCAAAGTCTAATGCACAAGCACGTAACATATCTTCTAGTGTTTGTATTGTCCTCTCACTTTGTCCATCTGTTTGTGGGTGGAAGGCCGTGCTAAGATTTATTTGGGTTCCTAGAGCTTTTTGTAGGGTTTGCCAAAACCTTGATATGAATCTATTATCTCTATCAGATATAATGGAGATTGGTATTCCATGTCTGGATACGATTTCTCATATGTAGATTCTTGCCAATTTCTCTATTTTGTAATCTTCCCTAATTGGCAGAAAGTGTGCTGATTTGGTTAATCTATCTACTATAACCCAGATTGTGTCGTAGCCACTTGAGGTTCTTGGTAACTTGGTTACAAAATCCATAGTAATTTGATCCCATTTCCATTCTGGAATTTCAGGTTGTTGTAGATATCCTGAAGGCTTTTGATGTTCTGCTTTGATTCTTGAACACGTATTGCATTTTTCTACAAACTCTCCAACTGATCTCTTCATGCCAGGCCACCGATTTTTCAAATCTTTATACATTTTGTTATTTCCTGGGTGTACTGAGTATTTCGACTTATGTGCTTCTTCTAATATAATCTTTGTAAGTATGGCATCATCAGGTATCCGGATCCTCTCTTTAAATTTTAGAATTCCATGTGTATCTGCCTGTAAATCCTTTTCTTGTCCTTTTATTTCTATCTTATTTTTCTGTTGGGCTTCCCATATTTGTTTTAACAGATCTGATTGTAGTTCCATTCTCATGGCTCGTACTCGTAATGGTTTAGCCCTATCTTTTCTACTTAAAGCATCTGCAACTACATTTGCCTTACCGGGATGATATTTGATTTCACACTCATAATCGCTTAGTAATTCTATCCATCTTCTTTGCCTCATGTTCAGCATTTTCTGCTCAAATATATGCTGTAGACTCTTGTGATCCGTGTATATTGTACATTTTGTCCCATATAGGTAATGTCTCCAAATTTTAAGTGCAAAGATTACTGCTCCTAATTCTAAATCATGAGTAGTGTAGTTTTTCTCACTTCCCCTAAGTTGTCTAGAGGCATATGCAATGACTCTACTTCGTTGCATTAATACACATCCAAATCCTTGACGAGACGCATCACAATATACTACAAAATCGTCAGTCCCTTCTGGTAATGACAAAATAGGTGCACTACATAACTTACTTTTCAAAAGTTCGAATGCATTCTTTTGTGTTTCTCCCCAGACATATGGCTTGTCTTTTTGGGTTAGTTCGGTCAAGGGTTGAGCTATCCTTGAGAAATTTTCTATGAATCTTCTATAATATCCTGCTAACCCTAAAAATTGGCGTACTTCTGTTGGTGTCTTGGGATCCTCCCAATTCTTAACAGCTTCTATTTTTGCTGGATCTACCTGTATTCCTTCTTGATTAACTATTTGTCCAAGGAATTGTACTTCTCTTTTCCAAAATTCATATTGGAAAATTTTGCGTATAATTTTTCTTTTCTTAACAACTCCAAGGTCAATCTTAGGTGTTGCTCATGATCCTCCTTATCCTTAGAATAGATTAAAATGTCATCTATAAAGACTATGACAAACTTATCTAAATAAGGTTTACATATCCTATTCATCAGATCCATACTATGGCGGGAGCATTGGTTAATCCAAATGGCATTACCAGAAATTCATAATGTCCATACCTTGTTCTGAATGCCGTCTTAGGTATATCTTCATCCTGTATTCTAGCTGATGATATCCTGATCTCAAGTCTATTTTTGAAAAGTAACTAGATCCTTGTAGTTGATCAAATAGGTCGTCTATTCTAAGTAAGGGATACCTATTCTTTATAGTTGCTTTATTGAGTTCCCTATAGTCTATGCACATTCTAAATGTTCCATCCTTTTTCTTGACGAATAAAACTGGTGCTCCCCAGGGTGACACACTAGGTCGTATAAATCCTTTATCCAAAAGTTCCTGAAGTTGACTCATTAGTTCCTTCATTTCAGTAGGTGCTAAACGGTAGGGTGCCTTAGCAATAGGGTTTTTTCCTGGCATCAATTCAATTTTTAATTCCACTTGACGTGGGGGTGGTAATCCAGGTAATTCATCAGGAAATACATCTGAATATTCATTGACAACTGAAACGTCTTTCAGGTTTGCTTTGTCCATCTTAGTATCAACAATGTGAGTCAGATAAGCCAAACATTTATTCCTTAGACATTTTTGTGCATTCTTGCAAGAAATTATCTTTATGGTACCTCTAGGTTTTTCACCGTATATACACAGTACTCTATTCTCTTTAACCAAAGGAATTTTGATCATTTTCTTACCACATATTATTTCAGCTTGATTTTTACTTAACCAATCCATTCCTACAACAACGTCAAATCCTCCTAAATCAATAGGAATCAAATCTATGTTGAAATAGTTTTCATCTAGATTCATTGTGCAATTAGGAATGATTTCATAAGCTTCGATTACCTTACCATCCGCTAATTCTATCATATATTTTTTATCTAACTTTTCTGTGGTCAAGTTAAGTAGTTGCCTAAATGTATTTGAAACAAAACTACGGGTTGCTCCAGTATCAAATAACACAGTAGCATACTGATTGTTTACAGGGAACGTACCCGTGACAACTTCTGGTTCATGTCGAGCTTCTTCTGCCTGCATTATGAATGCTCTTCCCCGAGGGTTGTTCTGATTATCCGGTGCCTTTCCTTTCAGCTGTGGACATTCGTTTCGGTGATGATTTTCATTCCCACATTGATAGCAGACTGATTTTGGATTTGCAGGGTTTTTGCAGTCTCGGGATATATGCCCCTTTTTCTTGCAGTTGTAACAGATTACCATCGCACAATTGCCTTGATGGTATCTTTGGCAAGTGCTGCACCATGGCTGGTTTTCTGTCTGGGGTTTCTTTTCCCGTGTCATTCCTAGGTAGTTTCGAGGGGGCTGTCTAACTATTCGTTTCTGAGGGGTTCCCCTAAATCTTTCCCTTGTATTATCATTATTCCACTTTCTCTTTTCTCCGGATCTGGGGTTACTTAATGATCCATTTCTTATCATCTCATCTGTCAAACTTCCTGATAAACTTACAGTATCTTGAAAAGTCTTGGGCCTAGCTGATTTTACTAATCCCCTTATTTGTGGCACTAGTCCCCAAATATATCTTCCTATTCTCTTTGATTCTGGGGTCACTAGGTGTGGCACTAACCTCGAGAGTTTATTATACCTGTCGGTATATTCCCGATATGCTGCTCCTTTCATTTCTAAAGCTAGAAACTCAGTTTCTAACTTTTCTATTTCATTATAAGGGCAGTATTTCTCTATAATCAAATTCCTGAATTCCTCCCAACTTAATTCATTCATAACGTGCCTACCTTTGATGGTCATTTCCATCTTCCACCAGGATTGTGCTTCCCCTTTTAATGAGTGTGAAGCAAATAAGGTTCTGTTGTTATTGGCACATTTGCTGATTTCCAGAGTTGACTCCATTTCATCTAACCAGCGTAAAGCCTGTACCGCTCCGCCTTTAGCATCAAATTCTCGAGGTCTACATGACATAAAAGCTTTGTAGGAACATCCTTTTCCTATTATGGTTTCCTCTTCTGGTTGTTCCCTCATGGTATCATCCATGGGTATCTCATTACCTAGTGTTGTTGTCCCGAAATTTAGGTTTTGTTGAAGCTGAGTTACTAGTATGGGTATGGCAGCCTCTAATTGTTGTGCTACTATCCGCGTGATCCTTTCATCTTCATTGGTGTTTGGGTTTATAGGGGTTTCTTCCCCAAGTCTGGTTCTGGGTCGTCCTACTCGCGCCGTTCTTCTTACGGGCTGTGTGTTCCTTCTTGGCGGCATGCTTTTCTATAATTAATTATAGTAAATATTAAGAAAAATTTTAGATTCTTAACAATATTCTAATTAATACATAAACAAGTAATAGCTCAAACACAAGAGATGTTTTTCATTTAAGTTCTTATTTAAAGATTTCATATTAAAAGTTAGCTTCTAATTTCCCTGCACCCATTTCCATATCCTTGAGAAGATGTTTCCTTTGGGTGCTTTCCGTTCCTTAACATCCTTCTGAATATTCCTGATTTCTTGTTGAATTTTCTTGAGCTGTTTAAGGTTGGTTGAGTGACTGTGTTTTGATCTTCATCCACCCTTTGTCTCTTAGCTTTACTTCCTTTGTTTCTGAGGGAGTTATTTTCTTGTATATCCTTGCCTTCGTATTGTTGGGTTTTAAATTTGTTTCGGGGTCGTACCTTCTTCCTAGGAGTTTTAATGGTATATCCTCCTACCATTACAGGTGCATGACGGACATAAAATTTAGGTTCAGGATTATCTT
Organism: Flaveria trinervia; assembly: GCA_025506515.1. Taxonomy (NCBI): domain Eukaryota; kingdom Viridiplantae; phylum Streptophyta; class Magnoliopsida; order Asterales; family Asteraceae; genus Flaveria; species Flaveria trinervia. The sequence continues at coordinate 75,670,159 of CM046441.1, read as the reverse complement.
CTCCTTTGTTGGAAAGGTTCTAGAATTTTAGGTTCAGGCGTAAGTCCTTTGTGATCATTATAATCCGAGTATTCGGATGAGTCAGTCTCACAAAATTTGTTATCGGTACTCATGGCTGCAAAACAAATCCTTTCATGGTTTGAACCCAATAGTTAGTTACCTATATTATACATATTATAATTCTTTGCAAGGAACATGCTTTAATATTCATGGATCATAACACGCAAAATCATATATACACATAATTATACAGATATGAGCTTATGGTTATAGTCTAGGTAGTTCATGGTACCTAATTCTCTATAACCAATGGCTCTGATACCAACCTGTCACATCCGGCGGAAGCGTGAAATACATAGGGAGTGACTTGATTGTTCAGAACTCATTGTCATATACTATTACAGATAACACGTAATCATACATGTTTCATAACATAATATTAAGGTTAGGATTACATAAAATCATAATAGTCAAAATTTGAAATTACATAATCCTATTACATCATAAAGATTTAACAGCTACATCTTCAGAGACGATAGAAGTGAGCATCCACCGATACACTGAAGTCATACAGGTTTACTGTTAGGTTCACACAAACTTTCCCCACAACCTCTCCCCAGCCATTAAAAACATCAAAGGAGAATGTTAAGTTGTTAGTCATGATGAATTCCTGAAAAAGCATACCAAAAATAGTCAACACAAAGTTGGTGAGCTTCACATGTTTATTAAACAAATAATATTGATGCATTATATATACAACCAAACCTTACATAGCAATCAGATCATTCATATCTGTCATATCATATTCTCATAAATCAGATAACATAGCATTATAACACTCATTCTGTTAATGCAGGAGATATCCCCTAAGTAGCGCTACTAATATTATCTAACGGTTCCACATCCGAATAATGGTTGTAACATAATTTTCAATAATAATGCATCAATTCATAAATTAGTATGTTTTTTCCCCAAAATTTTTAAAAAACAAAATGGGTCATGAAACTCACCTTTACTCCAAATGGTAACCTATAAACAAGAAAAATATTTATAGTTTAAAAACATAATTATTTTCTTCAAAATTTTCAGTACCTCAATTATTATTGAAACTGTTACAATGAGTAGGTACTGAAATATTACGCAATATACTCAGATTTCGTATTTTAATTATTTATATTTATTTTCTATAATTTTCATGATATTTTAATAATTATTAAAAATAGCTTCTGGTTACTAAAAATTCTCAAAATTAGTCATAATGTTTGGAATAATATTTATAACTCCTAAAAATTTTCCAAAGTCTTATATCGTAGTAGAGTCAATTATCTTGATTTTCCTCCTTTTACTAATATTAATAAAAATATCAGATCACGTCCAAAAATCTTATTTTCTCACAGAATGTTCTTTTAGGTTTTTCATACTTTCTGAAATTTTCTCATAATTTATTTAATAGTTTAAGTATTTTTCCTCGATTTTTAGTTTACAGAATAGTTAAAAATTCATATTTCAGATAATACTTTGAGTTAGGTCACGAGATTTTTCCAGTGGATTCTATAATTCTTAATAGTCAGTATATAATTTTCCATACATTTACTAGGATCGATTCTTCCGATATAATTTTTCCTTTTAAATACTTAAATAATTTATATAAATTAATTTACTTATGGGAATAGCACCAAAATTTACAGAATTATATTTCCCAATATTCTCAACATATTTTCAATGTTTATTCCCACAATGATAGTTGTTAATATGCAGAACTGATTTTAACAAATTATAACTAGGTTTTTAACCCTTTTGTTGATAATTTCTTGCTAAAACTTGATTTTTAAGTTTTGTTTTCATTTTTTCAGATTCTTAAAATCTTTCTTTTTGTCTGAAAAATAAGTTTGATGTTTAAACAAAATCTTGAGTGTTAAATCAAAAGGGTTAGTCACATGTGTTTATTTAAACACATGTTTAGCTTTTGTAACCTTAATCAAGTAGGGTTTTAGAGTTAGAACCTTGATTTTGACAGAAGGAGAGTGTGAGGAGATGATGAGGATGGTCTAAGCTTGCTTGATTTTGGTGTTCTTGACAATATTTCGAGAGGTGATGCTTTCGCGAGGCTTGGATGTTGCTGCCTAGTAACCGAGAGAGATGTAGATAATGATGATAATATGTGATGGTTATGGTGTTATCTGAGAGTGGGGATGATTGTGGTGTGTATATCATTCGTGAGAAGGGAAGTGGCAATGAGAATTGAGGTCGACCGAATGGAGATGGGTCTTCGGTGGTAGTTTGGTGGTGTTTGAGAGGTTGTGGAATGCAAAAATTTTGATGGTCTCGGCTGGATTAAATGGAGAGATCTCCATCATTACACTAGAGTTATAGGTTAGAAGGTGGCAAGGTTTTAGCATGGTGAGTGTAATTTGCAGCTAGGTGTCAAGTGGAGGAGTGTGTGAGTCATCACACCATCATTACAAGATTAATCTAATGATTTGGTTTGTTAAATCGGTGATTAAGGGTGCTTAATGAACCGGTTTCGTGATCTTAATTGGTGCTTGGTTTGAGGTTTAAGTGTAAGGATTTGTTTAGGTTTGGTTTGGTTTGAAGTCAATTTCTCTTGATGTAACTTGTGTTTATGATGTTGTGTTTGATGTTGTATTGTTGATATATTTTGATTACATATATTTCTATCTCAATGGATTTGTTTTTGAGTACATGCACACGTAAATTCTTATGCATGCAAACATGTAATGAGTAACACTCATATCCACATAAACATATAATATACATGTATATATGTTTCTTAGCAAAAGATGGCACATGCAACGTAAAAGGGTGTGCATGCGACCATGCATACGTATAATTGTATATATACAAGTGAACAATATACTTATGTAAACAAAATGAAAGCATGTATACGTATAGAAATATATATTAATCTAGGTGTGGTTTAGAATATTTAAATGAACTTTAGTGTATAGAATTTCTTATTCTAGGGTTGTCACACATTAGTTGAGATTTGCTTTGACTATTGAGATTTATGCTTTGATTTTGCCCTTTTGAATATTTAAGGTTTGCTCACTTATAAAATTGTTTAGATTACTACTTTCTTTTTCATGAACTACGTGATTGCATTTGTCCACAAATATTCTTCAATATTGTAAAATTTGTACAAAAGAGATGTGTTTTGTTAATTTGTATGATTATGCGGATTCATTATTTGATTAGTTTATATTTTTGTTTGATAATTATTTTCAGAATTTTACTTATCATTTACCTAATACATATTATAATGTAATTGTAGATGGAAACACCAATAATTGATATTGATGAAGAAAACACTACTGAACCGGTTGGTAATGTCAATGAGCAAAATATGAAGCAAGAGAAGAAGGATGGTGGTAGATTAAGATCTTTTGTGTGGATCATTTTACTATTAATAAGGATACCAAGTAGGCAAGATGTTCATATTGTAAGCTCTTGATGGCATCCGTTATAGAAAGAATGGTACAAGTGCTTTGTCGTATCATTTGAGAAATGTATGTCAGAGTTCACCCCTTTATAAACAAGTAGACAAAAACAAACACTTGAAATTTGGTATTTAAAATCACATAGTCGAATAATTAGTTTGTAAATAAGATCCCAAACATTTATATAAACTACTTACTAACAAATTAACTGTTTGTGGATCGTGCTTGTGTTTGTGCAGCCTGAGTCTCAGTTGGGTGCAAAAAAGACAAAGTAGAGTCTAGCAGGATATCTGAAGTGGCGGACGACTTTGCTAGGAAGAACTTTAGTTGTATTATCATTGTCGTGTGAAACATGCACTTCAATTTTTGAAATTTTCATCTGATGTACGATTACTAATTTATGTGATCTTTTTATTTTTATGTTGTTTGCATTATCTTACATTTACTGGGTCGTCAAGGCCATTGTCAAGAAACTATTTAGACTTCGTAACAATCTCAAAGTGATAACAGTTGAAGCTACATATAGTGTTGGATCAATTCTGAAACCTAACTAGATTTTTTATTTTTTATTTTTTTATTTTAATCTTTTTGGTTTAGTTGAATTGATCTGATCAAACATTTAGAAGTTACAACATGCCTTTCAACCTTACCACATGGCTTTTTTATAACTACCTCCTCCTCAATCTCTCTTTCTCTTGCTATACAAATATAATTTTACCAGTGATAAACTATAAATACTAATGTGTTACAGTTTTTTAAGACAGTTTATTATGGTTTTTGTATGTTTTTACAGTGTACAACAAACAGAAGTATTTTAAGCCTTCCTAGTCTATCATATTCTTGTTTGTGAAACACACGAAAACAATGAATGTTCATTTTTTGAACGACATATGCTCTGCTCAGAAGATTGCCCAAACTGTGGATCAGTCATGTGTAATTGCAATTTAAATAAAAACAAACAACTTGGAAAGTCAAGTAAATTCTGGTACGAAGATAACTATTTGTGATGCAAGTCACCTTTTAGTATATTGCACGAGTGACTACGAGTTCAAAAACTAATCATACTCAAGCACACGCTATATGGTCAACCTAATTGCGGGTTCCAGACTCCCTTCCCGCAACCTTCAAATATTCATGTGATAGATCGCTTTGTGTTTCTTAATTGCATATTCCAATGCCCTTGTATCTTATAAAGTGACCCATTTTATTGCATGAAATCAATTATATCTGATTTGGGTTTTTTTAATTGTTAAGTTTAATGAAACTGGTCAAATCAAATAAATATTTTAACTTTGGACACAACAAGAAGATGCGTATACATGTTAAAAATAAGCTAACTTGTTACCTATTTAAAATCGCTAAAAATGTGGTCCTTGTTGCATAGGTGGTGAACAGGACGGGTCGGTAAGTAGAAAAGAGTAATAATAAAATTAAATGAATTTTGTTAAACTAGAACTCAATTTCTGTAAGCTGATTTTATGAGTGTTTATAAAGCATATTCAACTTTTGCTTGACAACAATTCAAACTTGAAAAAACTTGAAAATATTTGTCAAGCGAAGCACAAATTTGATTTGAATAACATGCTATGAGTTTGTTAACAACTCGACTGAAAATTAGTTGGAGTCCTTCAATTACAGAAAAAACTCTTCAATAATAAAGGGATGTCATTTAATGTAACAAACACGTAGTCTTCTGTAGTTAAAGACGAAAAAAACATGGTCTCTTGAGCCAGTAACAAATCTTTATGTTCATTATAACAAGGGGAGTCGAAGCCTAAAAGAAAAAAAAGAAAAGATTGCCTGAAAATAATTCGACCCGAATGAGAATCCCAAAGATATTGCATGAATGTTCCTGCTGTTATTGCAGGAAAATTTTGATAGATTGATATATAATCTAATGTTGTTACAATTAAGTTGATATAATGGTTTGACATGATTTAACAATTAGGTTGTGTGTGATGAGGCCACAACGCAATCTACAAGATATAATTTGCAACTATACGGTGTAAATTTATAAGGTGACTTTGACTGTTTTACTAATAAAAACAAAACCACTAACCTTTAAATTTAAACTAGAAGATTAGTTGGAGCTCTTCAATTACAGAAGAGACTCTCCAAAAATAAATGTATGCCACTTAATGTAACAAACACACGGTATTCTTTAGTAAAAGGCGAAAGAATAGTTTGCTTTGTGCTTACTACATGGCTGCATACCCTTCAACTATATCAATTGTCTTTATAAAACTACCTACCTTCATTTCTTCTTCTTCTAACTTCCAATGTGGGATCATTAAACACTCACCTTGAGTTTTGTTCACCTCTGCAACTTTTCCAACTTAGTTTTGGTAAAACAGAAATATGGTTTTAATAAAAGCTTATTATGTTATTTAGTTTTTATAAAATAGTGATATGGACACCTTTAGGTCTTTTTAGTCTGTCATATTGTTGCTTGTAAATCATATGAACACGAAAAAATGATAATCGTCCAAACGAAACGTATGCCATGTTTACAAGATTATCCCAAACATGGACCTATCAATATTCATGAACAAGCAGAAGAGCGCATTGGTTTCGAGTGTCTTGATCTTCTAGTGACGGGTGCTTCTCATTGTAAGAACTTTAAGGTGACGAATGCGTTTCATTTTTCAATATTTTTATCTGATGTTAATATATAAGATCTTGAATATTTTCTGAGGCTTACTTATGATGCATGTAAAGGTTAACATCAAGGCAATTGTCAAGAAAATATGAAGAAATAATACTCAAAGCTAGATTTGTGCCGTGTTTCCCCTTGTTTGTGAACGTTTGAAGCAAACTAAGGTTTTGAAAGTCTCTGAAATAAAATAAAAAGATGAAATTACATAAAAGCAAATAAATTCGAGACTGGCAAATTCCAATGCTCTAACCATCGAATTATTAGATGAAATCTAATATCGGATTTGAATTTTCATTTCTTCAGTTTAATCAAACTGATCAAATTCATGTAATATTATAGCTTTCTATACAACCAGCAAGAAGATAAGTATAGGATGAAGAGCAAACGATGTGTATATATGTTAAAAAAAATGAGCTAATTTGTTGCCTGGCAAAAATAGATAAAAATGCAGTCCTTGTTGCAACAAAAAATCCAGCTAGTCTGCTTAAGTGGTGAACAGGTCGGGTCGAGTCTCAGTAAAAAAAAATAAAAAGAAAATGTGTTTTGAGTTAAATTGAAACTCATTGTTGAAAATAAAGCAAAAGTTCAAATTTAGTTTGAATAAAGTGTAGTGTTGTGAGTTTGCAAAAACCAGACTGAAAATTGGTAGGAGCCCTTCAATAAGAGAAGAGGCTCTCGAAAAATACAAGTATGCCGTCTAAAGTAACAAGCACACAATATTCTTTAGTAAAAGGCGAAAGAATAATTCGCTTTGTGCTTATTACATGGCTGCGTGCCTTTCAAACATAACCAACAGACCATTTTATAATCATCTTTCTCTACTTCTCCATCTACTACCCACCCAATATGGGATTAATAAAACTCTCAACTTGTTTTACTCACTTGTGAAATCAACTTGTGTTATATCTAATTCTAAATAGGATATAAATCATATAAAATAGCAATTAATCATATTGGTTGAAAGTGTCACAAAGTTTGTTATTTACCCATACAACAATGTATCATGTTCTTCAAAGATATACATTATTGTGTAATAAAGTTACTGTAATAATATTGTCTACATAATAATAAAGTACTGATGGGACACGTGAATTTTGCGATAACAAGTTCTCTTTGTTAAAAGAAAAGTCAGACCCCGCAAACAAACATAGTTTAAAGATATCAAGTACCAACACTTTACTTTGAATCAAAAAATAACGTAAAACATCATACACATTTGCTCGTTAAAAAAACAACCGGGGTGTTAGGATCAGTGATCTAAGTTTGATTGATTAGAGAGTATTACAGCGGAATTCGAACAACGAATTAAACAATTCACAAGAACACAATTGATATTCAATGTAACAGTAAATGGTTATAGAAAAAGAGAATTCTGCAAAAGAGATATTTCATTCATATGCTTTCGTGGTGGCTCAATGTCACACATTACAATTAGGTCAACATTCCTTATATAGGATACGTGATGTCTGCTGATGTCACTTGATAGTGACATCTAACAGAATTATTCAAACTACTGAAACTATGCAAACTACTGAGAAAGTTCTCAACTACTGATTACATCTTAGAGAATGCTAAGTACAAGAAACATAAAACTACTGAAACTAAACTACTGAAACTATAACTACTGAAACTATAACTACTGAAAAGTAAATTACAAGTACTGAAAGGAAACCATCACAACTACTGAAGTTGATAACTTCAGCTGTTGTGACAACTACCGATCACTTTGGTCTTCAGTCTTTGTTCTTCAGACTTTGTTTTTCAGACTTTTACTTTCAGACTTTGTCTTGTAACATCTTGTAATTTTGGTTAACTAATAGTTAACCATGTTTATTCTTGTAAGAACTATTAAACTACCTGCAAAGTTGTACGAATACCCTTCTCGCCGTGAACCTGCAACTACATCTAAAACTACCTTTCGAGCATTTTAAACTTCAATTGATTAAGGGTTTTCGATCAAGGACGACACACGAAGCAGCCCACGGGATTAATTTGGTTTCTTTCGTCGTTTGTTCACAAAACGAATTTAACTTTGATCGCGATCATTCTTCAATCTGCAGCATCGATTTCAAGCATCTACCGGGTAATTGATCATGTCTACGCACTCGATTATACATGGGGAACAAAAGCCCCATGGTTATTAGCATTCATTAGATCGTTTGATGTTTCAATTTGAGGGACGATTGAACCTAGGGTTCATGCGATTTGGGGGACATTTGGTGCTTGGTGTTTTAGGTTTTTAAAACAGACTTTAACCGCGGCTGAGAGCCTTGGTTCACTGGTGCCCCACTCACATTCTGAATTAGAGGTCCCGGGTTCGAACCCGGCGACCTCCAACTTATTTTTTGTGGCTTTTCAGCCTTTAAAAAATTATATAAAATCTTCTGAAAATTATAAAAAAATGTTTCGCAAACATTGGTTATTTTTTTTAAAGCTATCCTATTAATTGCTTTTTATAAATTTATTTCCATAACTACCCTAACAATTTTCTTATAAAATAAAAATTAACAAATATTTTGCCTAGTTTAATCATGTAAAAATAGACTTTATATAATATTTTTTTTTGAATCATTTAATGATTATTTGGACACTAAACATTTTATATTTTTGGATTAATCATGGTTACGATGGAAATTATATATTTTATAAGTTAAATTTATAAAATTGTTATAAAGGCTTTTATTTCTTTAAAAGTTCCTTACATGATATTGTTCTTGGACTATATATATTAATATATATATATATATATATATATATATATATATTATATATAAGATCTCTAACTAACGTTAACTAAATATTAAAACCCCAAATTCCCATCGAAACCCTAATCATGTTAAACCATTAATCTGAATCTTGTAATATCCACACTTAGGTACCTTGTGAAGAACTTCGTTGGAATTATTGCTTATTATTCATATTAATCGTCACTTATATACATTTGATCATGTGAGTATTTCTAAACCCATTTTTCATATTCTCACACTTTGGGTGAAACATGTTACTTTATAACTTTGCACTTGTTAACACATTTGATTCTTGTAAACTTATGACAATTTACATGTATGTTGTGATTAGTTGAACCTTGTAGCTACCATGTAATGTCGAATATATGTACAATCATTAACTATTGCTAGCCTAGCGAAGTCATAGATCTATGGGCCAGACAAGCCTGCTTGGTTGATCCAAGTACACTTAGCTAATCGTATATACTTTTAAACGTTTGAGACTTGTAAAACTTTGTCGAGGATTGATTGTGCATTCTGTCTTACATCCCTAGCTTACTGTGTTTCTCTAATTTACAACATGAATTGCCATCTTTTATATACTTATATATTTCAAACTATGGAAATCTCACCAAAATTATTATTGACCTTTTATTTTTAACATGTTTCAGGAAATACTCAAGCTTGATTTCTACTCATTGAAGCATACACATCTAGGAATGGACCTAGATAAATAAGTGAATTAAAAGGACTTGTTACATTTTATGTTATGCTTTTAATTTCTTTGAGACTTATGATTGTAATCGTACAATTGGAAATTATGTTTAATATATATTTGGGTTATTAATAGCGTTATGTGGCTGTGAACGATCTTAACTCTCACTCTTCGACGTTTCCGCCGTCAAGGTTGGGGTGTGACAGATAGCTTCAGACTTTGTCTTCAGTACTTTACTTTCAGACTTTGTCTTCAGCTGATAACTTCAGACTTTGTCTTCAGTTCTTTACTTTCAGACTTTGTCTTCAGTAGTAGTCTTCAGTTCTTGTCTTCAGACTTTGTCTTCAGACCTTGTAATCAGCTGATGTCTTCAGCTGTTGTGATCTTCTTTAGCAGTTGTAATGTCTGTGGGATTTAGAGGTTTTTCTGATCAGGCTCATTGGTTCTTTTGGTCCACAAACTCCCCCTGAACCAATGCAGCCAAAATCTCTAAACTTATTGATGATCCCACTTATTCTTGGCAGAAACACCCTCTTGATCAGCTTCAGAGGTAATGAGTTAAGCACAGGTCGGGAAAGGTTTCTAATCTTTTGATTGGCTAAGTATGGAAGGGAACTCTGTCTTGGGAAACTGGACACAGAGTCTTGTCCCAACCATGAAACCTAATTCCCATTAATGAGTCTATAAGACTCACTAGCATAGGCCTCAAGGAGAACAACTTGTTCCTCCTTGGTGTTCTTCTGCTTCTCCCTCGAAGAAGAACTCCGGGCCATAATACTCAGACAGGTATCTCACTGTCTTTCCATTTTTCAACTCCACAGTTGTTATCTCTCTATAAGCAAATTCATCAGGGTGAGAGCCTTCAAGCAACAACTAGAGTTCACTCTTCTGAAGATCTTCAAGTCTTTTGTATAACACCTTCTTGATCATTTTGTTCTCAAGAATAGATTGAGGGGTTGTGTTAGGACCTGGTATTCGACTGAAATACCTAGAGATCACGTGTATACCGGATCAAATAGTGCGGAATCCTATTGATTGGTGATCCAATCAGTGAGAACACACAAAGAATCATCAGGGATTGAAACTAACGTTAGAAATCGATAAGGAATCGATCTAATGTGTTCTATGAACTTGGAGAACGATTTGGAAGGTTTCTGGACGGCTAGGGTTAGTCTGGAATTATACTTGATCGAATCTCTCTGTTTTTCACGAATTGAGTTGTATTTATAGGTTGGCACTCTTCAATCGTGCGACTGAACCATTAGTTTGGTTCAGTCGTGCGATTGAACCATGCGGTTGGTTCATTCGTGCGACTGAGTGTTCAGTCGTGCGATTGAGCCAATCTTATGTTACAGTCGTACGACTGATCCAGTCTCCTAGACCAGTCGTGCGACTGAGTCAATCGTATGAGGTTCTTCATGCTTATGGTTCATTCGCATGAGCCATTCGCATGGAAACTTCATTAAGTTAAGTTTGAATGTTTTAGTTAATTAATATAATATTATATGTAATCATTCAAGTAATCATAAACTCAATCAATTCATTTACGACTCATTAATGAACTATTAAACATTATAACCAACAGACTATCAACATCAGTTCATTAATCATACCAAACAAGATCTATTACATCACATATCACGATCTAGGGACATACATGTATCAACAAACTCCCCCTTGGACCTAGATCTCTCTAATGTCTTGTTTTCTTCATTACCTTCTCATATTCTTGTACTTTTCCTCTTGTGTGACTCCCGCGTGGATATCAAACGCGAAACAAAGTCATATAACATTTTGGAACTGGAGGGCTTGTACAATGTCTTGTGTGTCATAGAACAGTGGCCACTTGTATAATGTATAGACATCATTAGCAGACAAGTTGGTTAGCCACATTGGGTCGAATACCCTGACAGTATCCATTTGATCCCCTTTGTTCAGAATGATGACAGCTTCAGCAGTTCTCCAATCATAGTACCACCATTTGAAGTGTGGAGTGAGGTCCTGTGGCATTTCCCTGAGAGGGATTCTCGACATAGTGCGAGGAGGACTCCACTTCAACACAATCTTAGGTTTTCCAGTAATGGCATCCATCTCAGACCTTCTAATATACCTTGTAGGTTGTTGAGGTCTGAAGTTAATCCATCTGGTGTGGTACTCTTTCTTGAGGGCAGCCTCAAACCAGCCTGACATTTTTCTCGGGTCAGCATACAACAGCTTCAACTTGGCCAGCTGGTTGAGCTCAAATCCAGGTAGAGTCTTTAGATCATGTGGAAATCTAAAGTACTCTATGCCCTTTTCCCTCTTAACGGCATAAACGTTAAGATCATCAAAATATGCCCATGCTATAATCCTGCCTGACACCATAAGATGTTTCTTGACGATGTAGAACTTGGTGTAGGCATCCCTCTTCGGTGCATCACGTTGGGCTCTGACTTCTTTAAAACATTCAGCCCACTTAGCCTTTCGAATGTATACATCATCGTTTGAGGCTTGGGCTATTCCTTCGGTCTTTCCTGCTTCCTGCTCCATCTTGTCTAGTACCTCAAACATATCACTGACTAGGGACTCACCTAGATTAGGGACCACATTACCCGCGTTGTCAGCGTATTGAGGGTACTCTTCAGCAGCAATATCTTCAACCTTAACTTCATCAACGTCGTGTAGGTCGTCGTCACTGGTTGAATCAACTGTTGGAGCATCCTTGACAATATCATCAGGATTGAGTCTGAACATCTCTGCCAGTTGCTCGTTAGATAGGTCGTGAATTATTTCACCTTCTTCAGGGGTATAACTCACTGACCTTCTGACAATCCCTTGCAGATCAAGAATCATTGTGAGTTGAGACTTGACCTATTGAAGGGGAGCAATATCAAACTCATCTCTGTGGTACTTTAGATCTGTTTGATTTACACATTTCACATTCAAATCATTAGTAATATATCAAACAAAATGCATTAAATTAATATAAACATTCAGTACATCGTTTTTCAATACAGAGTACAAAAGTAATTAAATACATAAACATCCACTATTTAGTTTTATCCTGTATGCTAGTCTCTTCGTGTGAAGGTGCAGAAGCAGAAGCTGACTGATCCTGTCGGTTCTTTGTTCTCTTCTCTTGACCAGGAGCTGAGACAGATTCAGCTGCTTCTCCTTCTTCAGTCTCTTCATCTGCACACCACTCTTCTGTTTTCTCTTCATCAGAATCACTGTCATCATCATCATCATCACCCTCACTATCTCTTTCTCCATCCTTTATCTTTAGAGGTTCCTCCTTTGATCCTTTCAATTTTAGCAAAATGGACCTCTTCGCCTTTTCCAACTCCTCTATCTGCTTACCTGCTGTGACGCTTTGTGCTCGGAGTTGGTCCAACTGAGTGTTCTGAGCAGCCAATTTCTGGGCCTGCTCCTCAATAGCTCGATCCTGCTCTGCAATTTTCTGCGATTGTGCAGCAGTCAGGTCGGTGAGCTGGCGGATCTGAGAGGTCTTTTCCTCATCAGCCGCCAGCAGTCGTAACACCATTCTATTTAAGGCTACCAGCTGTTCCTCTACCCCGATTGGAGGTGGAGGAGATCTAGAGGTGTGTGAGGGGTAGGCTGAGGGCTCGGTTTGGTGGCTAGTGGTGGTGGTGGAGGTGGTGAATATCGGGTAAGGTCTGGATGATGGTGGTGGTGAGTGTGGGGTGAATGAAGTAGTGGTGGCAGGGGTCTGGCTTGTGGTGATCGGTATGGTGGTGGTTGTGGTTGCTGTGGGGAGAGGTATGGTGGTGGAAGGTGTGTCTGCAGAGGTGGTAGTGGTGGAAGGTATGGGGGAAGTGGTGGTGATGAAGGTTACCTTACGCTTTTTCCTTTTCTGGCCATGGGGTTGAGCCATCCGTTTTCTCCTCGTTCCCCTCGAGGTGGATGCTCCCCCTTCAATCCCGCCTGAGACCCCGGAGCATATGATGGATCAGTCTCTGTATCTCCGGAGCCTCTCGGTTGTTCACCGACAACCCTCAACCCGTGTTCTGTGGAACCACTTTCCTTCCCACAGTCCGGGTCAATGGCTCCTTGTACTAACTGGACCGAACAGATCCATGTGAAGAAGCTCAAGAGGAAGTTCTATTGAATGAACTTTCTTTTCCTTATGAGACTTCTTTGTCTGTTTGCCCTTCTTGCAAGCTACACAAAAGTCAGGAAGTTGGAAGTTCTTGACATTCACTCCTCTAACTAAATCCTTCTGAATCAAATGATTCATCTTCCTTTGACTAATGTGTCCCATTCTCCGATGCCAGGAGATGGAATCCTTCTTAGTAGCTTTAGATAAGAAACACTGAACCTCATGATCCGTTGTGGCAGCTGTTGACAGATCCAAGACATAAAGGTCTTTATATCTTGAAGCAGTCATCAGAACTTGGTCTTCTGGGATCATATATTCTTTCTTCAGCACGTAACACTTCTGATTATCGAAGACGACTTTAAATCCTTTATCACAGATTTGGACACAGAAAGTAAGTTGTTCTGAAGTTTTTGAACGTAGTTCATTTTATCAAACTTAACTTTCTGATTTCCCACTTCTCCCTGAGCTGTGATATAGCCTCCTTTGTTTCCTGCAAAGGAAACATGCCCTCCTTTTATTTGTTTGACGTTAGATAAAAGGGCGTTATTTCCTGTCATGTGCCGGGATGCTCCGCTGTCTATGATCCACGTGTTAGTCTCAGCACTATATCGAGCACCCTGCGCATACAAAGTAAAAGAATCAGTTTAGGTTAGGAACCCAAGCTTTGACTGTCTTGGGTTTCCTAGAGGCATCACGCATCATAAACTCCACCCATTGACCCTTAGAAGGTGAGGGTAGCTCAGGGTCCTTCTTGTTATCAGTATTAGACACAGGGTGGATTTTTCTTTCCATAAGCCCGATTTGTGCAATGCCTGTTTATGATAAACAGTCGTCTGGCTTACAGGTTGGACTTTAGATTCACTAGCTCTTCTAGGTGGAGTTAGAGAATTCCGCTTAGAAGACCTAGGTCTAGAGTCCAGAAGATCAATCTTCTTCCTAGGTGTCTGATAGAAATGACAGTCAGAAGCAATGTGTCCACATTCTCCACAGTTGTAGCATGACCTGCTATCAACTTTATGAGTAGACTTTCTTTGTGGAGAAATGCGTGACACTCTAGTAACATCAAACACTTTATTTTTTGACTCTTGGATGTTTGATGTTTTCTCTGGTATAACAAACTTTACTGATTTAACCTGTTTTCCTTTTTGGTTAGCTGATTTTTTACTTGAAGCATGTGAAAAAGTAACATTTGAAGTCCTTTTAGGTTCTGATTTGACTCTATTTGGCCCTGACTGTAAATTAACTTTTTCAAATTCATTTTCCAGGTTAACACATGGCATTTTACCCTTTGCCTTTGAAGTGGCCTCCTTTTGTTTCTTACCAGATTCAGTAGATGAACATGAGGTGTCTGGATCAGTAACAAGAGGAGTGGTCACCACATGATCCTTGATGGGGTTATTATTTACTGGTCTAGACTTGGTGTTCATCAAGGTCTCAGGTGGTGGTGGAACCACTTTGTAGCCTAATCCCTCCCTGTTATTCCTTTCTCTTACTAAGTGTTGAACTATGTGTGAAGAACTAGTCCAACTATGCAGTTTCTGTTTTAATGAATGAACTTCAACTTCTAGAACTGCTTTTTGTTTCTTAGTGTCTTCTAGGGAGTTAAGATAGTACCTAATGTCGTTTGCTTGGTTGAAAGCCACTACTTCAGTTTCCCTAAGTTGTTTGGTCAATAGGTCTATCTTTCTTTATAACATGCTCATTTTGTTTTAGTACTCAATTTGCCTCCGTGCACAGACGTAAATCTTTTACTAAGTTATCATTATGATCTAATAACCTAGCAAATTTTTCATCTATGCTATTCCTAAACGTGTCACAATCAGAACAAGCATGGTTATTAAAAGTCGGTCAGTGGTACTTACCTGAGTTGGTTCAGAAGTATTAGCCATCAGTGCCGCATCAGATGATTCTGGTTCTGTCGACTCTGGCTTTTCTGTCTCTGAGGTGGAAACTTCCTCATTTGACTTGTAGCTGACCTCGGCTGCAGTTGTTTCTTCACTATGTGACATTGCAATTTCAACTGCTATATCACCTTCACTCGCAGAATCATCGTCAATATCCTCGACACTGGCAATGTTAGATTCTCCTGGTGAGACAAACCTGAAACTCCAATCCTGTCCTTCATCATCATGAGCAGTTAGTGCTTTAGGGTCCTTGTTTGATGAAGTTGAATTAGAGGGTTGCTTGTCCTGGTGAGTAAATGATGAGAACGGGTTCCCATTCCCCGTCTTCTTTGGCTTGACACATTCTCGTTTGAAGTGCCCCTTCTCACCACAGTTAAAGCAGGTCACTTTACTCTTGTCGAAGCCAAAGGTGGTGTCCTTAGTAGGAACCAAGTTCTGTCCAGTCTTTTTCACAAACTTTTTCGCCCTCCGAACAGCACTTGCTAAGGCCCACATTATATCCATTCTTTCAAGCTCCATTTCATCCACCTGCTCGTAGTCCTCATCTGCCAGATGGCAGTTTCCAATCTTCCCAGCAACAAGTCCATCATATGAATGAACCACTGCTGCTAAGAGATCCATATGCTCTCGTGCTACTTCCACGGTCACATTACCGAAGTTCTCCGTCTTCAGTTTGGTAGCGTTTGCTTCTGATCCAATATGATGGGTACATGATGACCCAGACGTGTCTGATCCAGAAGGAGAAGCATGTGTGGGACCTGACGAGCTAGACACAAAAGCAGTCTGGAGGGGTGCTCCAGATGTCTTAGCTTGAGGCGTGGCGTTGTATAAAGCTGGATTTTGTGTGTACGAAGACTTCTGAGCTCTATACTTCATCCTTAGTGCTTCTTCTCGCAATTTAAGAATGAAGTCATTTATATCCAGCTTTACAAGGATTCCATTCTGTCTCAGGTTAGACACGAATGTAGCCCACTTATCAGGCAACCCGTCTGCGAAATTGCTTACTTTTTCTTCCATGGTAGTAGACACTCCATGTGTATGCAATTCTCTCATCAAGTGATAGAATCTATCTATGACGTCGTCCAAGCTTTCATTACCAATTGATGAGAAGTTATCGAATTCCTTCTTTAACTCCTTTGCCTTGATTGCCTTCAATGATGCGTTACCATCATATCTCTTCTCTAGCGCATCCCATAGTTTCTTAGACTGCTTGTTCTCGGAATACTGGTGGAATATGTCTTTGGGGATAGACTGAGTGATCAATGCATAAACTCTTTTCTCTGCATTGTACTTTACTTTCTGTGCGTCTGTCATCCTGCTTAATGTTAGTTTAACTCCATAAGCTCCCACTGGTGTACTATAACCTATCTCAATGGCTTCCCACAGATTAGGATCTACTCCATTAAGGTAGATCTCAAAATGTTGTTTCCAGTGGGGAAACTCATCTAAAGTCAAGAGCTTTGGTGGTTTATTGTGATTCCCCACCTCACTCTCAAGCAGCAACAGATTCTGTATCCTTGAGTCTTTCCAGCAGTAAAGGCTGACATCTGATCTTCCATGATGAATAAACTTATAATCTAATCAAACAAACTTTTACTCATGCGACTGAAGGATGCGACTGAGCTAATCGTGTGTATAAGCTCTGCGATTGGTTCAATCGTGCGAATGAACTGGGCGATTGGTTCAGTCGTGCGAATGAATCTGGTACGTATGAGCTATGCGAACGAACGGTTCAATCGGCCGACTGAAGGTGCGACTAGGTCCAATCGTGCGTATGGGCAGTGCGAATGGAGTCCAGTCGTACGAATGAGTCAGTCGTGCGATTGAAGCTGCTGTTTTGCGAAAATTTCTAGGTTTGACGGGTTTCAGCCGTAAAAATTCGAAATTTCACAGGTTCTAATTGACTATGTCCGTAGAAACCACACGTCGATGAGCAGGGAACTTCCAAGATCACTTTTGATGCCAAAGATTGCGTTTTTAGTGTAAAACACAAACTTTATGCAATCTTGATTGAATCAACACGTAATCACGAGCCAATAGCTCTAATACCACTTGTTAGGACCTGGTATTCGACTGAAATACCTAGAGATCACGTGTATACCGGATCAAATAGTGCGGAATCCTATTTGATTGGTGATCCAATCAGTGAGAACACACGAAGAATCAATCAGGGATTGAAACTAACGTTAGAAATCGATAAGGAATCGATCTAATGTGTTCTATGAACTTGGAGAACGATTTGGAAGGTTTCTGGACGGCTAGGGTTAGTCTGGAATTATACTTGATCGAATCTCTCTATTTTTCACGAATTGAGTTGTATTTATAGGTTGGCACTCTTCAATCGTGCGACTGAACCATTAGTTTGGTTCAGTCGTGCGATTGAACCATGCGGTGGTTCATTCGTGCGACTGAGTGTTCAGTCGTGCGATTGAGCCAATCTTATGTTACAGTCGTATGACTGATCCAGTCTCCTGGTCCAGTCGTGCGACTGAGTCAATCGTATGAGGTTCTTCATGCTTATGGTTCATTCGCATGAGCCATTCGCATGGAAACTTCATTAAGTTAAGTTTGAATGTTTTAGTTAATTAATATAATATTATATGTAATCATTCAAGTAATCATAAACTCAATCAATTCATTTACGACTCATTAATGAACTATTAAACATTATAACCAACAGACTATCAACATCAGTTCATTAATCATACCAAACAAGATCTATTACATCACATATCACGATCTAGGGACATACATGTATCAACAGGTTGTCTTGGATTTGTGAGCTCTCTTGAATTCTTCAATGATTTCCCAAGGTGAGACTACCATGGCCAATGTAATTGCAGAATTCAAGGTCTTCTTCACTTGGCCATGATATCTACTTGGTATATTCTTCTTATGAATTCTAGAACTTACCCTGGGGTCTGGCCAGATCCGCACTCTTTTTTTTGATGTTGAAAAGTATGTCTAAGAGTGCACAGCCTCAGAGCCTGTTTCTTCATTTCTTGAATGGATGAGGACTGAGGGAAATCCTTATCAACCATCTTGAGAAACTTCTCATCATGCTATTTCTGTTGTTCTGCTTCTTCAATCTTTACCTTCACCATCTGCATTTGCAAGTCAGGAGTAATCACTTGTTGACTTCTGTGCTCAGGTGATTTAAGTTTGAGAACAGCAGAGATTGGTAGACTATCATCATCATCATCCTCTTCTTCATCTTCTTCTACCCTCAACACCCTTCTCCTCCTTTTGGGTGCATCACTTGGTAAGGTTTGAGGTGGTTTTTAGGGTAAAGGGATTGGTTTTATGGGTTGAGTTGTGGGTGGCTTTGGTTTAGGGATAGATTTGGGAGATTTTAGAGATAAGGGTTGTGTTTGAGTGGGAGTGTGAGAAGACTACTTAGCATTTTGGTGGTGAGTTTGGCTTTGGAGAGCTTTGCCATTTCAGTTCTTTTCCCTGCACCTGCTTCATCCAGTGCTTCAATTATCAACCCCTTATTATAGCCTCCAGCAGAGCAGATCTTCTTGGTTATCTCCAAGATACTATCTCTGGACCAGGCCTTTATCTCTATCAATGATCTTCCAAGGTATTTGGCAATGAATCTGATCATTATCTCCAATCTTTCCCTTTCCAACACACTATAACCGGCCTATCTAGCTTGAATCTCTTCTATTTCCAGCCTTCTGATCTCAGTGTCTAGTGTGGTTGTGTCATGACCTTGTCGAAAGAGCTGATCTATAATTTTATCCATGGATCTGTTGTGAGCTTCATCAGCATCTTTGACAAGATCTTCTAAGGATTTATCTTCATCAGCTTTTGACTCAGCACTTTTCTTTCTTTTATATGTGATCAGTTGTTTTGAGATCAGTTCTTTCTCCACCTCTTTCTCTTTTGCAGGTTCTTTCTCATCATCAACTCTTTTTCTTTTCTTTTCTTTCACTGCCTTAGACTTGGAAGTCTCCCCCTTTTTGGTTGCATTGGGATTAGGGGCTTGAAAGGCAGAAAGAGATTTGTGAACAGCATCATCAATGAGGGTTTGTAGATTTGAGGATATCCTCTCATCAATGGCTTTATGCACTATGTCAGTGATGATGGGAGTGATGAGAGGTAAGGAGTTTTGAAAGATAGCAACCATCTGCTCAGAGGGGTTCTGTCCCTGAGAGGTGGTGCCAAAAGTAGTGGCTGGTGGCTCAGTTACGTGTGTAGGCTCAGTGTTTGGGGAACCTTCAATGGAAGGTGCCATCTGTGGGGTTTGTGAGGTAGATGGTAATTTGATCCTGAGACATTTTGGCTAACAACTCTTTGAGTCTGCTCACCTCAGTCTCAAGGATGGTATTATGGGCTAATACATCATAGAAAAAGCCCAGGTCATCATCAGTTTGTACTGAATCACCTGACCTCCTGATTGAATCAGGATGTACATGCTCTGAGTGTAGATCAGTAGAAGCATGTGCCCCTTGTTCTTGGTACTGGGGACTTCCTGCCTCAGGACTGTGTCCTTCATTAGCAGTTCCTCTGGTAAGGTCTTATGGATGTTACCAACTGCATCCTGATCATTTGTTGAATCAGTAGAAGTGGCAGCCTTACCAGATGTTCTATTCTCCGTTTCTACACTTGGAGAGTGAACATTGTAACCCCTGGTTGTGGGTTATCAGAAGCATTTTGGTCCTCCCCCTCAATAGTTGAGGTATTCCCAATGGTAAGTGATTTCTGGGGAGGGGGTGAGGAATGCAACTGACTCAGCACTTTAGCAACTATCAGTGTTGGGCTTTGAGGGGCGGTTGCATGTGGAGATTGGTCTGAAGCAGATTGCACCCGGGTGAGAGGTGCTCTTCAATGGTAACCCTCTCAATTGAGATAGGTTCCAGAAATGTGGGATCCCCAATTGTGGTTGCAACAGGATCCTGTTGAGAGGATACATGTGCGGCTTCAGCAGGTTGAGTCTTGGACATAACTGGGGGGTTATAACCAGTATGTATTTCCTGTGTTTGTGGTACAGGGGCATCCTCAGGGGACTCATCTCCCTGAGTAGCCTTTTTGGGATTTTTGAATTTGGGTTTGGTAGGGACTTTGGATCTGGAAGTGGAGGCTGTGGGTTCCCTCTGCTTGGGTTTTAGCATCCGGGCAGCCCCTTTAAGAGTAGGGTCTGAGTTATGTCGGGAGTATACCTCAGCTAAAACAGTTGGAGCAGGGACTCCAAGACCAACAAGGCCATCAGATTGTAATTGATTCAAAATTATGGCCATCAGAAACCTGGGATAAAGTATCCATCTGTTTGCCACAGGTTTCTGAGCCAGATCCTTTAGTTCCATGAACACTATCTCAGAAAAATTTAGATTTTGGCGTTCAAGGATAGAGAACAATACCTGTTGCCATCGGGAAGACATCTAATCCCAAGAAGATGTCTTTGATGCAAGGCAGACATTCACCATATGAAAGATAAGTCGTTCAGCATCATGGAAGTGCTTTTTAAGTATGGTTGTAGCACTTAAGTCGCCTTCATACCGTTATGGATAAAAGACATATCAGTGGTGCCTTTCGGGTATTCTTTAGGATAGGTGCCATCATCCAAATTTAGGGTTTTACGAATGATGTCGGGGGTGATGAGCACCTGTTTCTGGTTCACCAACGACTGGGGAGTGATTTGTCTATCATTCTCACTAGTTATTACACAGATGTTGGTCCAGAACTGGGATAAGGAGTCAGGATATATGGTAGGATTCAGAAGAAAGGTTGTTCTGTATGGGGAATCCACCATAAGATCGATAGTAGTGTCAAACTTGTTCCAGAAGGCCGATTTCGAAAGGTAGGCAACACAGTTGTGTCGGGGTTTGAGTTTCATGGTCGCCATTGTTGAGAGAGAAAGGTTTGAAAATGGCTAATGAAACGTTTGTCTATAAGTGCAAGTATTTATAGGTTAAGAAAAGGCTGAAAAGAAAACGACTGAAAGTGTTGGTGTTGGCATCAGTTGTTATGAAAACAACTGAAGACGTGGCTTTAACTATCAGACGTTTGAAAACAACTGAAGACTTAGTTTTAGTCATTAGTAGTTGTGAAACTACTGAAAACCTTGGTTTTGTCTTCAGCTGTTGTAAACAACTGAGGACTTGGTATTAGTCATAACTACTGAAGACATGGTTTTGTCATCAGCTGTTTAGAGTGAAACAGCAGTTTGTGGAAACGACTGAAGTGAAAATTCTCATCAGTAGTTTTCGTCAATTCTTAGCTTTTTAGCTGTTTCATACTGTCCTCAACACTTACTCATCAGACTTTTTAGCTGATTTCAGTTGTTTCATAGGACATCAGTACGTATCTGTTTTTACTGACATCAGGAGTTATAACTACATCAGTAGTTGTAACTGCATCAGTTTCTTTTAATGGAATTAGTACATATTTGTGACATGTTTACTAATGATCATCAGTGCTTGTTTACTGACATAATCGGTAGGTATCACTTATTCTAGCTGCAGCATACCAAGCCTTAACATAAGGTTTTGGAAAGTTGAACTATCCAAAGGCTTAGTAAATATATCTGCAAGCTCATCAGCACTAGGCACAACCTTTTGATCAATCAGACCTTTTTCAAAACAATCCCTAATAAAATGGTGTCTGATCTCTATATGTTTGGTCCTAGAGTGCTGGACTGGATTCTTGACAATGCACAGAGTTGAAGCACTATCCATTAATAATGGAGTCTTAGTCTCTGTAATGCCATAATCTAATAATTGGTTTTGAAGCCAGAGTACCTGAGATGTACAACTTGCAGCAGCAATGTACTCTGCTTCAGCAGTGGATGTAGCAACAGATGTTTGTTTCTTACTCTGCCAAGAAATCAAATAGTTGCCTAGGAATTGACATCCACCAGAATTTGACTTTCTGGTTAACTTACACCCTGCATAGTCACTATCAGAAAAAGCAACTAATTTGCATGAGTGTCCAGTGGAATACCAAAGACCTAGAGATTGTGTACCTTGCAGATATCTAAAGATCCTCTTGACTGCAATCAAATGAGACTCTTTAGGAGCAGCCTGAAATCTAGCACAAACACAAGTTGCAAACATGATATCTGGTCTAGAAGCTGTTAAGTACATCAAGGATCCAATCATACATCTGTAAAGTGTTTTATCAACAGCTTTACCTTTCTGATCTGCATCCAGTTGTGTGGTGTTGCACATGGGAGTAGAACATGGCTTACAATTTTGTAAATCAAACTTATTCAAAAGTTCTTTTGTATATTTTGATTGATGAATAAAGGTTCCATCAGCCTTTTGTTTGATTTGCAAGCCTAGAAAGAACTGTAATTCTCCCATTGCACTCATTTCAAACTTTTGTTTCATTAGACTTGTAAAAGCATCACACAACTGGGGATCAGAGGATGCAAAAATAATATCATCAACATAAATTTGAACAAGTAGCTTATGCCGATCCACTTTCTTTATAAACAAAGTTTTATCTATGGAGCCTCTAGTGAAATTATTTTTAAGAAGAAAATTTGAAAGTGTTTCATACCAGGCTCTAGGAGCTTGCTTCAACCCATAAAGAGCCTTATCAAGTTGATACACCCAATCGGGATGTTTATTGTCCTCAAAACCTGGTGGTTGACACACATAAACCTCTTCTTTTATTTTACCATATAAAAATGCACTTTTGATATCCATTTGAAAAACGTTAAGATTGTGGAATGCAGCATAGGCTAAGAACAATCTAATTCCCTCTAGTCTGGCTACAGGGGCAAAGGTTTCATCATAATCAATACCTTCTTGTTGTGAAAATCCTTGTACAACCAGTCTAGCCTTGTTCTTGACAATAAGCCCATTTTTATCAGTTTTATTCCTAAACACCCATTTAGTGCCTATTGCACACTTACCTGGGGTAGAGGAACCAGTTCCCACACTTGCTGCTTTTTGAACTGAAGTAGCTCAAGCTGCATGGCTTCAACCCATCCATTGTCTCTCAAAGCAACATGATAGTTCTTTGGCTCTAGCTGACTGATGAAGAGAGCATAGAAGCAGAAGTTAGAAAATTGACTTCTGGTTGAGACACCAGCATTGATATCACCAATGATTTGAGACATGGGGTGATTCTTCAACTCTTAGTATACTATAAGATCAGTGCAAGTGTTTGTAGCCGATTCAGCATCAGCAGATGGTGATCCAGATTCTTGAAACCAAGTATTAGATGGTAAGTCAAATGATGTAGAGAAGTCAGAAATCTCATCAGCATTTATTGTGGATGGAGCTACAGAAGCTACAGGAACATCAAGTTTAGCAGACTCAGGCAGTTGGTCACTAAACTTGAAAAGGTGAGTGTTGATATCATCATCATCTTCAGTACCACCAGGTGGAAGACTTGCTGCAGAAGATGATTTATCCACATGATCTACAACAGCTGGAGATTGATAAGGAACATATTGCAGTATGTCCAGATCAAACAACTCCACAGGGTTTTGTGGAATTTTATCCTTAGGAGATTCATTGAATTTCACATGCAAGGTTTCTTCAACTAACTTTGTTCTACAGTTGAAGACTCTGTAAGCCTTGCATGTGGATGAATAACCTACAAAATACCCTGCATCCACCTTAGGATCAAATTTGTGGAGTTGATCCTTTGTGTTGAGAATGAAACAAGGACACCCAAAGGCTTTGAAGGATGAAATTAAAGGAGCCAAATGATGTAGAAGTTCATATGGAGTCTGTCAGGACCTGGTATTTGAACGAAATACCTAGTGATTAGCGTGTAATCCAGATCAAATAGTGCGGAAGCCTATTTGATTGGCGATCCAATCAGTGAGAACACACGAAGAATCAATCAAGAATTGAAACTAATGTTAGAAATCGATTGGGAATCGATCTAATGTGTTCTATGAACTTGGAGAACGAATTGTGAGGCTTCTGGACGGCTAGGGTACATCTGGAATCGTAATTAATCAAAGCTCTCTCTTTTTCACGAATTGGGTTGTATTTATATGTTAGTATTATTCATTTGTGCGAATGAACCATTAGTATGGTTCAGTCGTGCGATTGAATCATGCGGTTGATTCATTCGCACGACTGAGTGTTCAGTCGTGCGACTGAGCCAATCTTATGTTACAATCATACGACTGATCCAGTCTCCTGGTTCAGTCATGCGACTGAGTCATTCGTATGAAGTTATTCATGCGTATGGTCCATTCACATGGGCCACTCGCATGAGAACTTCATTCTGTTAAGTTTGAATGTATTAATTAATTAATATAACATTATATGTAACAATTCAAACAATCACAAACCTAATTAACCAATTCAACGTCGACTCATTAATGTATTATAAACAAACAATATCATTTCATTAATCATTCCAAGCATTACCTCAGAATCAGACAAACAAGATCTATTACATTCATATCATGATCTAGGGACATACATGTATCACCAGAGTCTTCATCAACCTCTGATTTACTAACACTCTATTCTGCACATAGCAAGCTGTGTTAACAGCTTCAGCCCAAAAGGTCAATGGCAAACCAGAGTCAGCCAACATAGACCTTGCAGCTTCAATTAGGGTCCTGTTCTTTCTCTCCACTACTCCATTTTGTTCTGGAGTCCTTGGGATGCTAAACTACCTCTTGATTCCTTTTGATAGATAAAAATCATCAAGTGTATGGTTTCTGAATTCAATTCCATTATCACTCCTTATACACTTGACTGATAGGGAATACTGCTTCTCAACATACAACACAAAGTTTATAATTATCTGAGCAACCTCATCCTTTGAATGCAAGAAGAAAGTCCATACAAATCTGGAGTAATCATCCACAATTACCGGACAGTATTTCTTCTTTGCCATGCTCATCACTCTCACAGGACCAAATAGATCCATGTGCAGTAACTGCAAGCAGGCAGTGGACTTAGGTTTTTCAATAGGAGGGAATGAGACTTTGTGATGTTTTCCTTTCAAACAAGCAGTGCAGGTTTCATCACAGTGGAACTCCTTTATTGGTAGACCTCTCACTAAACTATTGTGGATCAGCTGATTCATGTTTTTAAGATTAACATGACCCAGCCTTCTATGCCACAGTTTAGATTCCTGATGAGAGGCTTTAGAGAACAGGCAAGGATGACCTTTCAAATCAATCTTCTTTGACAAATCCAAGGCATACAATCTTCCAATCTTGTTGGCCTTCAGGAGAGTATGTTCATCAATACCTTGTCAATCAGCCTCAGAACTTGGGAAGACAGAATCCTGCAGTTCTGGCTTATGAAAAGTGCAACATGCCCTTTATCACACACCTGACTGACACTCAGCAGATTATACTTGAGATTCTCCACATGATTAACATCATCAAACCTGATTTGTCCATTAGACACATATCCTTTCCCGATGATGTAACCCTTGGCATCATTACCAAATGAAACAAATCCCTTCTTTCCTTGAGAGTAGTCATTAAGAAGAGAACTGCTCCCAGTCATATGCATAGATCCTCCACTGTCTACATACCAGATGCTCCTTTGGCATGCTGAAGAACCCTGTGATGAAGATGCATTGGAGCATGAACTATCAGTAGATTCCAGGGCCATGAGAGCTAGATTCCTAGAAGGATGTTCACCACCATGTTGACCATCACCAGCAAATAATTGCTCATTACCAGAGAGATCATCTGGTAAACTGCTCCAGTCAACAATACCAGGGATGAAGAAGCTGTGATGAGGTTGTGATTGAGATGATTGAGATGGTAGAGGCTCAGGTAGGGCTTGAGGTTGTTGTGCATTAGGAACTTGAACCGGATTTGGGTGTGGCATATAATAGCAGGGATATAGATATGACATTGGACCCTGAGGGACAAAATATGCAGGAGATATAGGTTGTGAATGATGACCAGAACTAGCAGGATGTTGCCCTCTGTTTTGTGGACTATTGCTTGGAAAAGTCACAAAGGGTGCAGAGGAGTTAGATCCAGATGATCTACACTCTCTTGCAAAGTGTCCAAGCCTGTGGCATTTGTGACACCTCAACTTACTCTTGTCAAAACCAACTTGGTTTTGCCAGAGAGTCCTGGAAATTTTCTACCAGTTCTCTTGTAGAACTTTTGAGATCTGATATTAATCAAGGCCATTTGTCTTAGGATATCCATCTCTTCTAAGTCATCATCAGCAATACCCTTTAAATCATCCATAATGAAACACAATTGTCACTATTACAGCCTGACTGACTGTCAACACTAACAAATGCATGATCTGAACCGTTTGAGGAGAAATCTATATGCTCATCATAATTGCTTTCTGATGCAGCATATTCTGACTCATGACCAACCAAGGCAGTGTTCCCTGGTACAAAGTCATCAGTGAGCTTTCCTGATGATGCCAGTTTCCTTTTCTGCTCTATCTCTCTTTCAAATGTAAGCAGTTCCCATGGAGTTGGGTGAGAGATAGACTATCCAGATTTGCACTGGAGCGTAGGACAATGGTATATGTGTCCCATCTCTCAAGCAGTGATCTTAGGAATCTGTTGTTCATCTGACTATTAGTGTATTCATGTTTGACCATTTTTAGCTCAGAGATCAAACAGTAAAAACACTCAAACTGTTGAGTCAGTGACTCACCCTTCCTATGAGAGAATGTCTCATATTGTTGGGCAAGGATTTCTCTGTTGTTTTCTAAGACCTCATCTGTTCCACCAAATTGTTCCTTCAATGCATTCCAGAGGTCATGAGCAGTTTCATGATGCATAAGCCCAGAATAGATTTCATTCGGCAGTGCCATGGCCAGAATTCCATGCGCTTTAGCATCAATCTCAAACAGTTTTCGATCCTCATCTGAGTATTGTTCCTTCTTCTTCGGAACCATTTGGTTGGTTTCCGGATTGTTCACCATAGGCTTGTGTGGACCATGTACCACAGATGTCCAACAACCTGAACTGTTAACAGACAGGTGATGAAGCATTCTTCGTTGCCATATGTTATACTCAGTCCTAACCAGCATCCGAGGCTTGGTTGAGGAACGGTATTGTGAGGGTCATTAGAATGAGTAGTCATTCTCAGATTCAACCAAATTCAATTAAGTTTTAACTGATTTAGTGCAAAACACAACAAACTCAATATGAACCAAGAGAAAACTCAAAGCAGATAAACGAAAGCAGCAGAAATTCAATTATCTATAACCAATTCTTGCAAATATGCTAATTCAATCAAACTTAGATATCGAATAGCAGTTTCAATGATCAATTGTTAGATCGATCAATGATTAACCTTGCTCTGATACCATTTGTTAGGATCAGTGATCTAAGTTTGATTGATTAGAGAGTATTGCAGCGGAATTCGAACAACAAATTAAACAATTCACAAGAACACAATTGATATTCAGTGTAACAGTAAATGGTTATAGAAAAAAAGAATTCTGCAAAAGAGATATTTCATTCATATGCTTTCGTGGTGGCTCAATGTCACACATTACAATTAGGTCAACATTCCTTATATAGGATATGTGACGTCTGTTGATGTCACTTGATAGTGACATCTAACAGAATTATTCAAACTACTGAAACTATGCAAACTACTAAGAAAGTTCTCAACTACTGATTACATCTCAGAGAATGCTAAGTACAAGAAACATAAAACTACTGAAACTATAATTACTGAAAAGTAAATTACAAGTACTGAAAGGAAACCATCACAACTACTGAAGTTGATAACTTCAGCTGTTGTGACAACTACTGAAGTTGATAACTTCAGCTGTTGTGACAACTACTGAAGTTGATAACTTCAGCTGTTGTGACAACTACTGATCAATTTGGTCTTCAGTATTTGTTTTTCAGACTTTTACTTTCAGACTTTGTATTCAGCTGATAGCTTTAGACTTTGTCTTCAGTACTTTACTTTCAGACTTTGTCTTCAGCTAATAACTTCAGACTTTGTCTTCAGTTCTTTACTTTCAGACTTTTTCTTCAGTTCTTGTCTTCAGACTTTGTCTTCAGACCTTGTAATCAGCTGATGTCTTTAGCTGTTGTGATCTTCTTCGGCAGTTGTAATGTCTGTGGGACTTAGAGGTTTTCTGATCAGCCTCATTGGTTCTTTTGGTCCAACACGGGCCCGACCTTAACCTGGCTCGGCTTGTTGACCCGCATTTTGTTATATTCGCTTGCAACATTTTAAACGTGTTAGATAACATGTCATCAGTCCGCTTTTTTTAAATTTCAAGTTACATTTTTGCGAGAATTTTGGTCCTTTTAGAGTAATTTTTTTAAATGACACGTCGGGTTGTACCTGAGTGTGTATGAAAATACGTAAACAAAAGAGTTGTTATGAAAGACCCTAATTGCATTCCAAAAATATTTTGTTCTAAAATGGGCTAATATGTTGCTTAACATCGATTGTGGAACCAATCATGAACAAGAGTAGTTGTTCATATAGGAGGGTGTTTCGATGTCATGTCTCTCATACCGTAAAGAAATTAAGACCGGAGAAGAGAAAAAGACCGGAAATGATAATAATAGAATCTAGATATCTAATGTCTGATCTTTCGTAGAAAATGAAAATAATATTATCTAGATAGAAATGAGCTCATAGGTTTTCTTTTGTTTGTGGAGTGAAAACTTCATTATGATATCTAAAAAGAATGACCACATTTCAAATTTTGCTGACCTTACACGTTTTAATAATATCTAGATAACTATATGTCAAAAGTTTGAAGGTAATTTTAATCAAATTTACTTAACAATCAAATATAAATTTTGAAACTAGAAGATTGGCCGGAGCCTTCAATAATTGAAGCGCTCTCCAAAAATATATGTATGCCATTTAAGGTAACGAACACACGGTATTCTTTAGTAAAAGGCGAAAGAATTGTTCGCTTCGTGCTCACTACATGGCTGCATGGCTATTCAACTTACCGAATGCAATTTTTATATCTATCTTCCTTCATCTCTTCTTTTATTACCCACCCAATGTGGGAACTAAATATCTATTCACCAGATAGTGTAATTTTTCAAACATGTTTTTATATTTCAGTATGAACTATGAAAATTTACCTAAAATTATATTTTTGATGAATCTTTTATGAATCTGTCTTTAAAAATATAATAAGTGATGATATTTATGAATGGGGTAGTTTGGGTTGTGTTATATCTCAAGTTGAGCCAAATATAAAGGTTTAACTAGATACATAAACGAGTAAGATTGATTGAATGTCTCACAATGTTTGTTTTCAATGTATGCAACTTTATGTATCATTTTTCATAGATTTAGATGTTGTAATGTTCCCATTGTTCGTGTAATCATAGCTAATACATTAAGTAAAAAAAGGTGTGTGTGGGTCAACTGGAACTTGTTTTAGCCCGATAGTTCAGACCATTTCAGGAAACTCCAAATCCACACAATCACTCCACTATACGCCTTGTCCTGAGTTATAATTACTAGAATATAACTCAAGAATATACAAGAAAAACGCCATGCAAATGGAGAAAAAAACCGAAAAGAAGAGAAAGAAACAATTAGTTGATTATATAACCCCAACGAGAATGGCAAAGAAAATGATAAGAACATACCTGATGTTAGCTAAGAAAAAATAAGAAGAAGCTGTGGAGAGAGAAAAATTTAATAGATTGATATGTAATTCAATATATTTTTGTGTATACTTGGACCCTCAGCTGGAGATTTAGAAAGCGTATCAGAGCATATAATAATCTTCTGTTTTGAAGTTGATGTAATAATTAAGTGGTTACAATGTGTGTTTGTATGTGATGTGTCAAATCATAAAATCGGGTGTTTTTTAACATTATTCTATGTACTAGAATGTGTCATATGACACCTATGGGATTGACTGATGGTGGCAGACTAGCAAGCAAAACAATGTTGGAGGCGACGTAACATGTTTGTTGTAGCAACCTTTCTAGATCAGGAATGTAGCACTGTTGTAACACACCGAAAGACGTGAAAGCAAATTTGATGTTTAGATGTCTTATTTGATCACCAATAACCTAAGGCTGAGCACAGTCTCAATCCAATAGCTTAACAAGACCACGTTAAAGCTTGAACCGGACGAACACAAGTCAATCAGAGCCCAAATAACATGCTGCCTGTGAACTCTGAACTCCTTGACTCGCTAAAACTCAAATCAAGCTAAGCTTACACAAGCTCAAGTTTCTATTGAATTCCATTTCACTAGTTCAAGTTCAAACTTCACATATTATAAGTCTAAACAAGCCTGTCATTTGTAAAATCTTTATTTAATCATAACTCTAATACTAGACTAAGTCTGGACTAACCGGTTAGGCCCAAAACGGGTCCTGATTTGGTTATTTGGTTTGTCGACGCAAACACATTTTATATATGGTTCTTTGGTAACCAGCTCGATCAATTCATTACAAGTCCACAAGACTTTTAAACCAAATGTCAGACCAATGCAAAAGCAAACTGCTGTTTGTGAAACCATTTATAAAATTAAGAACGAAACTGAGGAGCTTTGACTAATGAACTACTTGATGAACCTACATGTCAACTGCAATCTTGGCATCAAGACATGTGAAGTCTTCATAAAATGCCTTCAAATGCTCATAAGAATGCTTCACATCATCCACGGCACACATCTCTCTTATGCTATGCATTGACAATTGCGGGGCCCCAATATCAACGGTGCGAATACCAGTCCCACTGGCCAGAATTGGTCCGATGGTTGAACCGCACGGCATGTCGTTTCGAACCACAAAGTCCTGTTCACATATAAGCTTTCTTTAGTAAGTATGTGCATTGGTTAGGAAAACACTTTGTACAAACCTATGGTGATTTCAACTTCTTCTATAGAAGTAGCTAAATGTGTATCGGGTCAAAATGAGCAAGTTTTGTAAGGGTTAACGGGCCAAACCAGGTTGACCCGATACATTTTTGTCTAATTTAGTAGGCTAGATTATATACCTATATGCATTAACAATCTTTGGGGGCTTTCTACTGATTGACCCGTCACATAAATTTTGACCCGATTACTTGAAAAGGGGGTGAATCATTCAATTCGGATTATGTTTCATCTCTAATGGGTTAAACAAGTGAAAGTCGCCCAAAGAGTATTCAAACGCTCACAAATTGCTTTATTGAAAACAAATTATTAATTTCATTACATAATTTATTACAATCTTATTAAAGATCAATAAATGGAAAAAATAGTAGCGAGTAACCCAAGCCGACTTTACACGGTTTTAACTTTTACCCGTCCCGCATGACCACCCATAAACGTTACCAACTCTATATTCTTCAACTTGTGCTTACACGAGTAAGAAAAGGTCTTTAGTTCATATTCAGTGTCGGGAAGTGAAGCTACAAGCGAAAATAAACAACCAATTGTTCAACTAAACCGAAAACCAGAAACCAAATAATGGGCCAACCTGAACAGGAAGATTGTGTTTGGCTGCTATTTCTCTGAATATGAAGGCAGTAACAGCATTAGTAGCATATCGTTGGTTTGCATTGTGTTTAATCACAAGCCCAGAATGTAACTTTGGTTGATGATGCTCTTCATGCCTGTCCTGAAGAGGAAAAAAAAATACATGATATTAAGCTTTGTAGAAAAGACTACTAATTACTGAAAAATTCAGTCCAGACAAACAAACCATATAATTTGGATGCAGGGCGTGTGCCATGTCAGCAGACACCAAGAAGCTTTTTTGGATGGCCTTTTCTAGAAGCTGCATAAAATTTATGAAACAAAGCATCAGAATCAATGCAACTAATTGTGTTTGCTTCTAAACTCGGATGCCCTTGTTCTCCCTGTTTACACCTTTTAACCTACAAGCTGATCTTTATTCTGTTTCCAGGAAGCCAACCAACTTCATTGCCATATTCGCAAAATAGGGATCAAAATATCGCCATAATTCAACTAAAGCACCCATAATTGACTATCCCGCTTACAATTTAAAGACTAATGGAAATTTCAGATTGTTAGATAGATTTAAGCAAGTTTTATCTCTCATTTGTCACACGAATAAACTGGTAAAATAATGACATTTAGCTGGATTAACCATTTAACCTACTAAGTAATTTTAGTATTAAAAAATTCAAAAACTAGATTGAGAAATACAGCTTTCGTAACCATATTTAACAAATTAACTATTTAAATAAAATAAATACTAAAAATGGACAAATAGTATTTCAAGTCAACTCTTTACCCTGCCTGCCCATTACCCAAAAAACAGGATATGAAGTGTTACATATAAGTTACTTATTGAAAATAGTAAAACGGACAAAGAGTGCTTTCGAGTCAACCCGCACCAAAAATAACCATGTTTCAACGTGTTACCCAACCCGCCAATTACAGATTACTAAGTTAGGATATGAAGTGTTTAACACATTTATTATCATTTAGAAAAAATAAACAATGACAAAGTGTTTACAGGTCAACCCATGCCGCTTCAACCCATTACCCAACCCACCCATTACAGATATAAAATAAAATAAAATTTGAAGTAATTCTTACCTGTGGATCTGAAGAAAAGAAGATTGTAATTCGAGAAAGAGCATCAAACATAACTGGAGATCCAGCTCCTTGTGCTGAATTGGAACCAACCTCCTCATGATCAAATAATGCTACCATTCTTACACCACTCTCATCTTCAAGACTTTTTTCAGACACTGTGGCATCTATTAGCGCCTGAAATGGATAACAAATTTATTAGAAACCCAAATCTGTAAACACACACGCATAATCGTTTGGAAACATGCAATGGACATGACAGTAATTCTTACCTTCAAAGAGCAGAAAGACATACAGAGATTGTCAAGCCTTCCAGAGAATATAAATTCCTTCATTGCTCCAGCAATTATGCTTGGTTGAGTGTCGCATGCTTGTAATTCAAAATCACAAATGTCATCTGGTTTACAGCCAACCTGAGCTGCAAGCATCTACAAAAAGAGAAATGAACAATTAGTACATTCAAGTAAATTTACTTGTACCAAATCTCAGGGGGTGTTTGTGTGTGTGTGTGTTGAAACTAATTATGTGATATGAAATAATCAGTAGCATATAATCTGCTATAACAGAATCTGCTGTGGGAGATGATGATTGGAAGTGTTTCTGTTGTGGGAAGTTGTGATATCAGTTCATTAGTTGTCCAAAACTCAATTATTTGACCCTTAATAATCAAATAATGAGTCAATTGTTTGACAAATTCTCACTATTATAAGTACCAAACGACAAAATGACAAAAAGGAACACTACTGCTACAATATCTAAAAGTAAAATATAAGACTTATTTTGTATCAAGTATCAACTATACTGATATCTTCTTTAATTTATTTACTAGTAAATTTAATATACACACACACACAAACACATGCATATAATTCCAAATTTCCAACAATTAACTCCTATAATTTATCAACGGCAAAATGTAGATGAAAATTTCATCAAATATGGTAAACGTAATTCTAATTTTCCTCGTATATGGTATGAAACAGATTATACAAAACTTAATTATTTGACAGCTAATAACCAGATAATCAGCATTACTATATCCAACACACTAAAAATTATTATCATGACTTCAAGTAACAATAAATAGGTAAACAGTTTCACATCGCACGTCCAAACACCCCCTAAGACATATGTTAGGAAAATGGCGGTTAGGACAACCTTGCATACACATTCCACTGAAGATAAATAAAAGGGAAAAATAAATAAATAGAGTGTGTTACCTGCAAAAGAAGAGGATGATGCTTCTGGTTACTACAGGTATTTGCACTTTCATTGGGCTCCCCATCTGGTCCATTATCAGCAACCACTTTATTCAGCTCAGCCTAATTAACATATACTTACTCAGTTACCAATCTTTAAAACCTTAACAGAATGTGTCACTACTATATTTAAACTAACTAAAACTAACTAAAATGATTACCTTAACAGATGTTGCCAACACAGGAGCCAGATGACTTTGTGTATTCACCTTAAATCCATCATTAACGCCCCTAAACAACAAATACCAACACAACTATTAGAGTTGGCAGTTCCTATACCGATTTACTTATTATTAAATTGATGGGTGGATAGGGTTATTATAGGGTCAAGGGGTAAAAAGTTAGCTTTAATGGAAACCGTGTCAGCTAGGATGAAACTTGAAAGTTGGCTGGATTGTATCATGTGTTAGTGCATTGCTATTTGTAATTTGTAATTGTATTTAACACACTAACCATCTAAAGTACATGGACAAAAGGTGTTTCAGCACAATCACCCAACCTGTTTCAGTCAGAAGAAAAATTACCTGTCTAGGTGGATTGCTAGTGTTGGAATTCGCATTATAGGCTCTTTGATTCTAACGAGCCGATGCGAGTAAGATGCGCTGTCACCTTTTCCTTCTTTAATAATCATTCTTCCAGCAATCGTCAAATCACGGTCAAACCATGTATGCCACAAACCACTTCCATATGTCTGAACACCAACTTCCAAATAGCCACCCTTTGATGCCTAATTAAGATATATAACATCATAGCTCTCAATTTCTTTCACTTGGAAAAAATTTGATCCATAAATTCAATAAAAATTAAGATAAATTACCTTTGAAACAGGTTTCAATTTAAGACAAGGACTGTCGGTGTGTGCACCAACTATGTGGAACCCATTTCCAGCAACATATCTAACAATAAGATGAACATTAATATATTGAAAAGTTACAACACTATAATGTCTTCAACAGCCATTTGATTGGAATGTGGTAACCTGAATTTATGGCACCATGACAATAATTTGAGAAGTATATGTCCCAAAATGAAGAAACCCAAAGACTTACAATAACAATGAATATTGATATCCAAAACTTCAATATCCCTATCGTTTCTTGGGGATGTTTGGATGTGCATTTTGAGAGTGATTATGTGATTCCAAATTATCAGAATCAGATTATCGATGGTAATTAAAGTATAATACATGAAGCATGAGATAGTCTTTCATAACAAAAGTAGGTTCCCTCTACGGCTCTACCCAATACACGATAAATTGGTGAAACCTATAAATATACCATGCTCAGTTGTCAAAAGCCCACAAGGTGCACGCCTAGGCCCTCAGGCGTAACCCAACGCAGCCTTGTTGCCTCACTTCGAAATCTCCATTTTCGGACGCTCGGACGCATTTTCAGGAGAGGACCCGGCCAAAACAAATTCTGAAACAATTACACCGGCCCTAAACAAGTCTGGAATCAGCCAAAATCAGCCTAAACTAGTCCAAAACAAGCTTATAACATGTCCAGAAACCCCAAAATGGTACTTTTATACTATGTGTCTTGCTTAAAAAGCTTGTTTTTAACCGCCTTGGGCCTAGGCTCATCCTTCGCGCCTGTCTTGCGCCTTCCACAACTACGGTACCACGAGACTATGTGCTGAATACTTATCTTTTTGCATCATAAACGACTAATGAATTGTGGAGTATCAAATCACAAACAATTTATTAAAAAAATAATAAACACATACTTCTTGCCAATGGCAAACGCCACAATAGTAGAGTAATTCCTCGTGAAGAAATACTTCTTTCCAGCTTGTAACTTCCAATTCCCCCTTTCAAAAATCTGCTCATACCCCGCAGCTTTCAACCGCCTCTTCGCTTCATCTGCAAATCAAAACAACGAATTCAAAGTTTCACACACCAACTGCAAACACAACGATCGACTTAAATCCACATAATCTCACATTCGTAGTTATCACTTATCAGTTAATAGCAGAAACGATCAATCAATTAGGGCTATGTTAGCGTTCAATTTCCTATATTGTTTTTCCTCATTTGAAATCTGTTGCTAATTGAAAATCAGATAGAGATGAAGTTATTACCGACGGCATGGAAGGCGGTGGGAGAAGCGTTTAAGAAGTCGATGAGATCGGCGGCGACTGAGCTTTCTTCTTTCGCCATTGATTTGATCGGCGGATGGTGTTCGGAACCTCGGTGTGTGTGTGTGTGAATCTTATGCAATCGAGTGACTGTGTGCGTGATTTTACGGAAACGAAAAGTGATTTTGTTCTTTTACAAAGAATATTATTGTCCTTTTACCAAGCAAAGCCAACATAATGGTTAGGGTTGGCATAAAAAATCCGAGCCTTACGTGCGCACCCGAAACCTGAAATACATGAAGTTTAACGGGTATTGAGCTGGTATAGGATTAGTTTTAAATTTTTTATGGGTATGGGACGGGTATGAGATTAGATAACACGACCAGTACCCAACGTGACCAGATATGAGACAAGATTTTAAAACCAGACATAGGTATGGGATTACTTATTCCTGGCCTGCACCCGACCCGTTATCATCCTTAATAATGGGTAGGAGCCAAAGTTGTTTAAGGTGAGGTGTGTTTGGTGCAGTTACGGATTTACCTTTTACTGAAACTGAGATTGAAATGATCGGTTGTTGGTTTTTCTTCACCGATTAATTTCCTTTTATTGAGTTTATGGTTATTCGGTGTTTTGACGATTTCGGTTCGATTACAAGATGATTGATTTTTTTTACTTTTCTATGTTTTTTTCAATTGAGAGAATGCTAAAATATGATTCTAACCATTGCAAACATAAAATCAAGCTTAAAAAATAATCAAACGTGTAGATACATGATGTTCCTAGTTTATGTGTTTAAATGTAAAAGTCTTTCATGTCTTACATATGTGTAATATGACGATGTAATGAATTATGATATATGTTTTGATATTTATTTATCTTTAATTCATGTGTATGAACTTCTAATATAGGTGTGAGATTGTTGTACACAATTCTAAGTCAATAATAATTAAGCAATGTGTTCAACCTAGTCGGGTGATTCTTTATGCTAATGGACATTATGGACCATACGCATGAATATATCATGCTTATGGACCAGTCGCACGATTGAACCAGAAGACTGGATCGGTCCTATGATTGAAACATAAAATTGACTCAGTCGCACGACTGAACCTTCAGTCGTGCGTATGAATCATCGCATGAGTCAGTCGCACGACTGGACCATGCTAATGGTTCAGTCATACGAATGGAAACTACATACCTTTAAATACCACTTAATTCGTGAATAACATAACACTTTGAAAGAAACTTCAAATACACATAAACCCTAGTCGTCCAAAGCATCCCAAACAGCCTGTCCAACTTCATAGTTTGATCTTGATCGATTCCTACTCGTTCTTAACGTTTAGTTCATTCTTATATCGATCGGGTTATCGTTCTCACTGATTGGATCGCCAATCAAATAGGATTCCGCACTATTTGATCTGGTAAAACGTAGAATCTGTTAGTACTCTGTACGTACACGGTCCAAACAAGTGGTATCAGAGCTTTGGCTCGTGATTTTGCGTTTGATTCGATTAGTTTTGGTGTCAAAAACCTACGTTTTAATCAAAAGAGACACCACTTTGCTACAAAAGGTGTTTTCGACGTTTGCAGGTGATAAGGTTATAATTTTTCGTAATACGGTAGATTAGGGTTCCTAAGAAAAACATATTTTGTGTTAAAGTGTCAAAAATCTTTGATTTTACAAAAACAGCAGCCTTTAGTCACACAATCAGCCCATTCGTACGATTGAACTCATTCGTATATTCCATTCGCACGATTGAACTCAGTCTTATCCCTCATTCGCATGACTGAACAACTCCAGTCATTTGATTCCAATCATCTTGTTCATACGCACGACTGAATCCAATCGAACGATTGAATTCATTCGCATCGTTCATTCGCACAAGTGATCCATACTCATAGCTCATTTGCATGAGTGAAACTATCTTGTTCTAAAAGTATCAAGTTTAAAGCAATGGAAGATCAATTTGCTGCGTTTACTGCCTAAAATGACTCATGCATCCAGAACCTTCTAGTTCTAGAGAATAAGATTGGAAACCATAACAAACCGCCAAAACTGTTAACGTTGGATGAATACCCACAATAGAAAGAACGGTTTAAGATCTATTTAAATGGAGTCGATCCCAATCTTTGGACATCCATTGAGACGGTACCAGTCAGTGCTAATGGAGTTAAGTTGACATTGGAAGGAATGAGTGAAGATCAGAAGATTATGTTCAATGCTGAGAAGAAAGTATATGCCTTGTTGACTCAATTAATACCGAATGACATCTTCATCAGTTCTCTGAAAACAATCAGGCTAAAAAGTTATAGGAGGCATTGGAGAAGAGATATGATGAAAATGCAACTTTGAAGGCACTGAAGGCTAAAGCTCTCAAAAAGAAATTTGATTATTTATGTTCGATAGGAAATGAGAGCTTAGATGACATTATTGACAGATTCTATAATCTGATGAGTGAGCTGCACACTCACAGCATGACCACATTCATGAAAGATACTTTGAATACACATAAACCCTAGCCGTCCAGAGCGTCCCAAACAACTTGTCCAACTCCATAGTTCGATCTTGATGATTCCTACTCGTTTTTAACGTTAAGTTTATTCTTACATCGATCGAGTTATCATTCTCACTGATTAGATCGCCAATCAAATAGAATTCCGCACTATTTGATCTGGTAAAACGCAAAATCCGTTAGTATTCCGTACGTACACGGTCCAAACAAAACGTGACGATGAACAAGATTGTTTTTCACTACAAACATAAAACACACTTGTATAGTTGAATGAAATGCATTACATTCCAAAAAACATTGAATTTGTCTTGTGCAAATTAAAAGTATTAGTAATACAACAAGAAACTTTTAACTACTAAAACAAGATAACAAGCCTAATTTCAAACTCTTGCTGGATTCAAATCATGTCACTGTACAGTATTAGTAACACACCAAAAAACTTTTAAGGTCTAAAACAAATAAACAAACCTAAACTTGCAAAGTCAAGCTGCATTACAAATTATGTCACTACAACAATAAACAACATCATGCTCTCGACGGTAAGCCGTTGATTCCAAGCTCGATTGTCACCAAACAGATATGAATATGAAAACCGTATATAAAACGTAGAATAAAAGATATTTAATTAAATCAATTTACTGATATAAGAAATACATGTTAAAGACAAGTTGAATTAAATAGTAAATAATAATATCATAATTTTAAATATGGCATTAAGATATAAGAAATACAAGTTAAAGGATAATGAAATGAATATATATTCACTTTGTTCGTTTTGTTTGTAGGTGAGTTTATAAAATGTTTTCCACTAAATTCTCGGTTCAGTTTAGTTATTGCAAGGGTAATCGAGCCCGAACCAAACAAGTTAATTCCGACTTTCCAAGAAAAGGTCGACCAAGTTGGCAGTTTATTGATCGGTTCGGTTTAATCGGTTGCCGGTCGTTAATTTGATTTTCTGCTCGCCCATGGTTTGGGACCTCAGTTTGAAGTATGCGACTTTGGTTCGATAGATGTGTAAGAGGTATTGGTTTGGATTAGGGTTTAACTTTAAACAATCGTGGGCACTAATAACATCACAATCGATTATGAATAACCTCTAATGAAACCTAACAAGAATTGAAACAACTTGCCCCGTGGCCATAAAATGCATGTATATCTCACGACTCTTACAATATATGTAACGTTGATGACGTCATAAAACATGATTTGATTCTCTCAATATCATAATTGTACGATGGTTGTCGTCAGCAATGTTAGTGCGGTATTGTATTCATTATAAGGAGCATGTGGTTAGTATAACATTTTTTGGTTGATTATGAAAAATAAATTTAAAATTTGATTCGGAGATTGAATTAAAGTAGAGACAAACTAGTAAAATCAATAATAAAAGAATAAGCATGTCATCAGGGAAAGTCGATCGATCAAGAACATGAAAAGCTCGTAGGTTTAAATAAGCACGTCTCAAGGTATGTCTGAAATGCAAGAGAAATCTAATTGAGTGATGAGTATAAGAGCAGACCGTATTTTGAAAATTAAAATAATAAAATAAATTAAATAGAAAATATTCTAAGTTAAAAAATATATATTAATATCATACATGTAGTGTATACAGTATCATAAATGTAATACCAAACGACAAACCAATATTGTTCATTTTAGTTTGTATACAATATCATACATGTAATGCTTATACAATAAACTCTTTATTCTAATCAAGAATATAATTATGGAGGTTTATACATAGAAACCATATCATAAGTGTATATAAAGTCCCTTCACATCATATAGGTTTGTAAAGGTCATATGCATCTTATGATGTCTAGTCAAACGGTCTATTCATCGGCCCTATCATATGTATTGACATACAAGTTATATAAATAATCAGATCATACCATCAATATGTCATCATGAAATATTAACATTATTGTTGATTTCTATTAAAAAACTAAAAGTTGTGTATGTTACGGGACCTTAGTTATTATAAAAAAGTATAAGGTTATATAAAATGTTAGATATTAAACCTTGAATTTTGCCCCGCCATCAATACTCACGCATGACATATATAAAACGATACATTTTTTTGTTTTTGTAGTATTAGTTTTGTTTGAAAATTGTATTGTTCGCATGCATCTGGCAATGCTAAAGACAAAAGGATGTGGTAAAGTATCTTGCTCACCTTTTATATGATGATACTTATTAGAAGAAAAAAACAAACAATAAATGTGTGTGTGCGTAAAAGAAGTTATAGTGTTCATTTATTGGATATTAATAATCATAATTTTAATTTATTCATCAAGATTAATTTTAATTCAGAAAATGTTTACATACATTTTCAACTTTAAGGTTATTTTCCTTGAATAATCCTTTACTAACTAAGAGTTAACGGTCGTTAGTTTTTTTTATTAAATTGGGCTAACTTTAAGTCATTTTTAACTCCGTCGCGCTCAACCTCTTTTAGGTATTTTTTTTCCAGTGCATAGCATCCATTGTCACTTGAAATCTACCTTTTAACGAGTCAAATGACTTTGCGAGTGTACCAAAAAAAATAACTTGCGATTGTAAACATATATTTATAAAATATTAAAAATAACAATGATTAATAAAAATAAAAAGTAAACAAAAATTGTTAAACCCACCCAGTCATCGTCCAGAGTGTCGTCGATCCTTCCACCCAATCTGACGTTAGTCGCCGGCGACGGTAAGGGTTTACGAGTCTCCGTTCATATTTAATCGCACGATCCTTAAAATTTCATCCGTTTTCCACTTTTCATTTGTGCTATTTGATTATCAATCGTGTTGGAAGTTAGGGCACAATATCATCAACCTTTTTGTTATTTCACTCCGATTGTAACATGCCAACAGTGTTCGTATACGATTCACTGGTTAGTTGATGTTTGTTCAGAATTAGTTATGCTCGTTGATGTATGCTGGCTGTGTTGATGTGTTATTGTTGAAATCAGTGTAAATGAGTATGAGGTCGAAGCATAAGCGAGCACAATGTACTTCGTTCTTTTGATTTGTCACAATTTTGGTGAGTATAGGCTTTATTGTTGGGCTGATTATAGGGATTTTAGGATATTGTGTGTTCTAGGGTTTTGTTGGTGATGATATGTTGTAGTGTTTTGCTCGAGTTGCTCTTTTGACCGTCAAACTATTATGGAAAGTGTTGAGTTTTCTAAAGATGAATCTGTAAGTAATATCCAGTAAATTTGCAAGGATGGTTCTCCACAAATGAAGATATTAAGACTTCAAAAGGATATGTAACTATGTAAGCAGTGAATGAATTGACATATGAATAATTCAAGTATACAACTTACCAATTGACATGTTAAGGAAGGTAGGAAGTATGTTATCTTTTTCCTTATAGTCTGCAGCTAGTATTATATGATTACGATCACATATGTGGCTCGTGGTAAGAATCGCATATTAAGATTCAAGAATCTAACATCATACCCCTTATGCATTAGCAACTAATCCTATATTTAATCATACGTTATTGGAACTCAGCGTTTCTACATTATAAAGTTATCTTAAGCTGGTTGTTGCAACTTGAATAAAACAGAACGGAATAAGACAAAAGATCATTTACCAAAGTTGGACTTTGTGGATCTTTTATGCTGCTTTTAATGGTAAACGATTTGTATTTTAAAAAAGGTGTGAACTTTGTATTTTTTGTTGATGATGGATGTGTTATATTACATGCGGTTGTAGACTTGTTTGTCATGTTCAAGGGCATTTGTTTTTATTTTTATGTCTTTTTGTAATGTTGCCATATCTAGTTTCATCACTTGTATTACAACCAATGGGCTGTTTATTATTTGTTTTCAATATATCATGTTTTTAATAGATTATTTCGAAGGTGCTTTAGCAGCAAGCAATATATGGCTTCCTTTCGAGCATTCCTGAACAGTCCTGTCGGTCCTAAAACTACTCATTTCTGGGGTCCTGTAGCCAACTGGGGATTTGTTGTCGCGGTATGTGTCTTAGTACATAATTAATATTTTTGTTACATTTTTTTATACTTGAAAGTTAGTTTAATTTTCTTTTCTTTTTTGCCAGAATTTTCTTGTTAAAATTTTTTATTGGTGAAAAATGACAGGGGCTGGTGGACATGCAGAAACCTCCAGAGATGATATCCGGCAACATGACTGCAGGTTGGTCATCCTTTGTTAGTTTGTTGTAGGGGTGGCAAATTTGGCCCCTTTACTTATGTGGGTTGATTAGGCTTATCTTGTATCTCTAACGGATCAACTAATAATACAAAAAAAACTCAAAAGAAAACAAGTCAAATTGGTCGAACAGGGTGAAAGTAGAATTGTATATGTTGAATGGCTTTAGTTTTAATAATAGGATATTACCGAAACGGATTAGGATTCAGATGTGAAAAGTAGATTGATTCACCGAATTTATTTAATTCACATTTCACTATTAGCAACATTGTGAATTAATTAATGAATCAAGGTGCATCTCACATTTCTAATATAAATTTAGTTTCTTAATTCATCGTGATTATTATTGGAAGTAGGATAGTTTTTCTAATTCTATATTTCTGTATGACAATTGGCAATAAAATCATAATTTTGGCAATAAAGGAGTTGTCACAATAGTAAGCGATTGAGTCTCTCTGGTAGAAGTCTCATGGTTTTTTTGCTTTTAACCCCCTTAAAGTGCCCCTGCCCGGTGTAGACTACATTTTACTCTATCTTGTTGGCTAGTAAGGTATTGGCGGGGTCCCATGAGTTTTCGGTAACGGGTTCTCATAGTTAAGTAAAAAGTTAGCCATTTTGACTTGTTTTGAAACCGGCACTACCCGCCCATGCTGCCACTCTTTTCTCATTCAAATTAATGTTATTCTTATTAACAAAATCATTTACAACATGACCCTCAAATTTTTGCTGCAGCCATGTGTGTGTATTCTGGATTATTCATGAGGTTTGCGTGGATGGTGCAGCCCCGTAATTATTTACTTCTAGCATGCCATGCCTCAAACGAAACGGTTCAGATGTATCAACTTTCACGTTGGGCAAAACATCAAGGGTAAGCTACTGTTGTTGGAAAGATAGCTTCTTAAATTTTCTTCTTTTATTAATTGCTTTATAATATTTTCAAGATTTGGTAATATAATGAAATTACAATGCTTGAATATGCTTTAAAACACCTTTAAAAAATACAAACCTAAAATAAAGTTGTTTCAAGTTTAAAATAAATAAAACGTCTTGGTTATGGTTTTGAACCAAACTGACTGGACCGAACCAAACATAGTAGTTTTGGAACTTTTCTGTGGTTTTTACATGTTTGAACTGCATTCTGCAAATGTCTCCTTACAAATTTTTATTTTTATTTTTGTTCATTTTTGTGTTTTACCAAAGGTATTTGCAGAAGGAAGACAAGTCTGCATCATCTTGAACCAATTACCAAAGCTTTTATTTTTGTGTGATAGTTTTAATTCCTTTATGTTTGCTTCTTTTAAGTTTAAATTGCTGATTTAAAAAAAAACCAAGCTGATTTGGCAGCTGCATTCACCTTCTTGATCCTAATTAATGGGGTCCTGCTGCTGATCATCAACGTTATTGTTCTTCAGTGTTTTGTATAAT
The DNA here is from genome assembly GCA_025506515.1 of Flaveria trinervia. Classification (NCBI taxonomy): domain Eukaryota; kingdom Viridiplantae; phylum Streptophyta; class Magnoliopsida; order Asterales; family Asteraceae; genus Flaveria; species Flaveria trinervia. The sequence goes on along the minus strand of CM046441.1, from coordinate 75,625,724 downwards.
AAAAATCAAAATTTCATGATTTAAAATATTACAATAGATTAATGCGAATAAGAATAATTGTTTACCATGTATATATGGTTACTAAATATACAAATCTTGTATAAATGTTAAGTTGTAACAAATATGTCCAAAAAGGCTATGCAATATTATTCAAAAAATTAGTTAATGAATAAAAAATTTTGCATGCACGCTTAACATCTTATAATTTTGTAAATATCACTAAATAGATAAACTATATACAAATTGAGAGAAACTAGTTTTGCTATCCCCGCGTTGTTGCAGCATTATATGCGGCATAATAAAACATACACTACACTCGACCTGACTTTTTTACGAACTAAATTTATATCAAAACCTGAGGCGGTTTCAATTACATGCATACGTAGGCTGACTCGAATTTATATCAATATGTATACCAAAATATAAATGTAAGAAGGATTATTTTTAAGTCAATTGTGAGTGGAATAAAACGGCGTTTTAAAAAGTTATTAAAACGTTTTAGGAGGTAATAGTGAGAAGACTAAAAATAAGATGTATATAAAAATAGGCACATGAGCGTTTTATACTTGACCGAATTTATTTAGATTTGAATATAAAAATAACGACAACTAAGAAATATGAAAATAAATATGTTGTAAGTAACAAATAGGCACATAAGTGTTTTATATTTGACCTAGGTCGTTTCCGATTACGTAAAAACATAGACGGACTCGAAATTATAACGACATGCGCGTAAAATACAAATGCGGGAAATTATATTTTAGGTAAACTTATACAAGGATAAACCTAAGAAAGTAAAAATCACGTATTAAAAGTATCTACAAAACAAGAAATCATGAATAAAAAAGATTTATATCATGGGGTTAGAAACCATCACCTGTTATACAAAATATGCAACTCTAACCACTACACCAAATACGCAATTTGAAATCATTGCCAAAATTGACGTATATGTATCACAGAAAACGCGTACAAAGAAAAAAAAAGAAAAAAAAATACTTGAGGCTACAACGACCTTGTGACACTTGACAAGACCGATGAGACACCCAACCAACCTTGCTAAATGATTAATAGCATAATAATAAAAACATAATTAAAGTAGCAAGGAAAAACTTAATGGGTTTGAGGGGTATAGACAATTATCATCAAACAAGGTGAACCAAAATTAACCTATTATGAGATCACATCTCACCCTCTCCCTCTTATATTAGAGAATCTAGTTCATGATTTTACTATCAAACCACCTAATAAAGTTTGTACTTGTAGAGTGGAAAATATCTTAGGAAACCAAGTCTTATGTTTGCTTATGGTTGTAAGAAGTTGTCTACGTCAAACATAATATAACTGAGTGTAATCAATAAAACTTATGGATTAAATCATGTATATGGTCTCTAATAAGCCGGCGCGTAAAAAAGATTAATTGTTCACATCCACGTGTCTTGAATATTAGATGAGTTGAGTAGACGTATTTGTAAAATCGTGGAGGCTCTTATGAAGATGTTTGAGATTTTATAACAAACATGTTCATTCAAAATTTAAAATTACAATCGTCTTGAAAGCTATCAACTCCCTGAAAGGCTTTTGAGACGGTTTATCATTTAAGGCCTAATCAACTAGTAAAATTATTAAATAAACTCAATTAAGAAAAAAGTATATTATTTTATTTTAGTTCATTTCAATGTATCATTTACGTAACAAAAATCTTAATACTTTATAATACTTATAAACTAAAATGATTAAATAAACTCATTTAAACTATTTAAGAAGAAAAAATATATTTTCATTTAAATTAATATTTTAAAAAGTTGTGTTTTTTAATCAAAATTAATCACGGTGTGACGTTTCAACCGTGATATTTTTTAACGGTTTTATTGTTTATATAAATTTTGAGTCTTCGCAATGACCCTAGACCTTAGTCAATTGGAGAAAGGATAAGATTTTCAGACATAAAAAGTTCAACTTCCTGTGGATCAAAAATAAAAAATAAAATAAAAAAATCTAAATTGAAATACTTGATGTACTTTGAGTATGTTTTTGTAAAGTTAGTTAGGTGTTGTTTGTATTTTTTGCAGGAAAACGTCCGCAGTCTGTGGACCACATCTGCAGACATCTGCAGCAGAAGAGGTGGACCAAATGTCTGCAGTCTGCAAAAAAAAGACTGTTTGTTTTTAACATCTGCAGAATACTGAAATATTCTGTAATTAAACTAAATTTATTTTTCAAACTTTAAAAACAACTAATACATTAATATATAAATAAAAGTCATAGAAATACATTAAAATATAAATAAAAGTCATACAAACCTTTCCTAAATCATATACCAACCATATACCAACCAACTAAACCAATTCATTTCTCATACAAACCATATAGAAAAATATAGAAACTAATCATACAAACCATATACCAACCAATTAAACCAATTCATTTATCATACAAACCATAAACAAACTAATCATACAAATCATATACTAACCAACTAAACCAATTTATTTATCATACAAACCATATACAAACTAATCATACAAACAAACTAATCATAAACACAAACTAATCATACAAACAAACAAACCATATACAAACTAATCATACAAACAAACAAACCATATACAAACTAATCATAAAAACAAACTAATCATAAAAACAAAACCGATGGCTCCCGGTGGCTCCGGTGGAACGGATGATGCTAAAGTTCTAACCGATTGCACCAAAACCGGTGGCTCCCGGTGGCTCCGGTGACTCAACGGCGGAGATCGTTGGTAAAAGCAGCCGGCGTAAGAGGAGTAGGAAAAGGAAAGCACATACGCCGCCGCCGCCGTCGTCGCCGGAGAAAGTTTCTGGTGACGGAGACGCGGCTGTGACACTGTCATTGATGAAGAAGCCACCGTCACGTGATGAACACGTGACGCTATCGTTGTCGGAGAGGTGTCAAATGGTGTCGTTTGTGACGGTGGAGAGGGTAACGGAAGCGGTGGTGGACGGTGGTGGACGGTGGTGGGTGGGTGGGGTGGGCGGAGATGGAGGGGGACACGTGTCCGAGGTTTGTGTCAGACGGTGGAGATAGGGTGGTGTGGGTGAATAAAGCGTATAAGGAGATGGCAGGGGAGGTGGCGGCGGTGGCGATGGTTAGGGCGGAGGGTGGGTTGCCGGCGTCGTTCACGTGCGATGTGAGGGTCATGTGTCGGAGTGGGGTGAGGTTTTCAACGATGAGAGTGCCGTGTGACGCATGGAGGGTGGGTGGTGGTGGGTATGCATGGAGATTGGACGTTAAAAGTGCTTTATGTTTGGGTCGTTGAATAATGAATCTTTTAAATTTTATTAAGTTTAAAAGATGAACGAAAATAAATATATTTTTGGGTATAAATGTTTAGGAATATGATTTTGTGTTGTTTTGGTTGCAATGTTTTTCCGAAGACATCAAGGTTAGGTTAAGTTTGATTAGATTAGTTTAGGGGACCATAAAATAAGATATTGTTGTTTAAAAAAATTCGTTTTCTAAAATGAGTTTAGTTTTTACATGAGAATTTAATAAATCGTTAGACTATGGGTTGTCATGATACGCGTGTTTAACTAATTTACGGGTTTTAATGTATGTATATGTCGTATAAGTTGATGGATTTCATAAGCATGATAATGGCGTGTGGTCGAGCACCTCTAAAAGTAGTTATTGTTGTGTTTTATATTATAGTAACTTAACAAACCATTTTGCTTGTCATAATGGTATCAATATTAGCTACGATTATCACCATGATATTTAGCCAACTGCTCCTCTCTCATCGTCTATATAAGAATGATATTCGAGACATTAGGCATTTAACGTTTATGGGCTTCTAATTATAGCGCTAATGATTTCTTATATTCATGATCTTGTATTCTTATAACTCAAAAATAATTAATAGATGTTAAAGCTTTTTTTTTGAATGATTAGCCATGGACGGATGTAGTGAAGGTTTAAGAGTAGTCGTTTTGAATGTTAAAGCAATTTTTTTGAATGACCTTGTATTCTTATAATCTTGATCTTGTATTCTTATAATCTTGATCTTGTATTCTTATAACTCAAAGATAATTAATGGGTTATTTATATGTTAGATTAAATAAACAAGGCACTCAAGGTTTTTTCTTCAAGGCATCTAGGTTTTAAAGCCCAACTTTAAGTATCAAGCTAATTAAAAGTTATCTTCGAAGTAAGTTTTACAATTCTTGAGTAAATGTTTGAATTTTGTTACATTTGATTAGTTTAGTAGTGGAAGTTAAAATGGTTATGATATCAAATTTATTTACTTAATAGTCGATGATTAAAAGTAGGAAAATGAATAAAGTCATTTGTATTCACTAGGTCAAGATTTATATGTTAGACTCTTTGACATCTTGAACTTATGTGCGGGTGACATGTTATTATTGTCGGCTGCCTATTTTGTTACTTACATATCATGTCGAAGTCCGTGAAATTTGTTAAAGATTAATGATACTTATTTTTTGACCAAACCCATTTGATCGTTCTGGTGTGAACCGTTCTGATATAATCTGTATTTGATTCTAAAGAGAAAAAATTCTAGATCTGTCACTGTGATTATCTATTGATAGTAAAACAATACAATAGTATAGAGTATAGACTATAAAATATCATTAGGATTAATCTAAAAATATTTTTTTATCAATGGGTAATCAAAGAAGAACATTGAGGTGTTAATAATGGATAGAATAAAAAACATACAAGAGTATACTAGTCTCCCATATTACAGATGAGCAAATGGTATCATATACCGAAACCAAATTAGTACCGGTATCGAATTTCCTATACCGAGTTATTTTTCGATACCAATTTGGTACACACTCTTTGATGTTTTCGGGATTGATACTTTCGCTTCGATACCATATTGGTATTTTTCCTTTTTTATTACCTTAAAATATCACACTTCTATTGTATCATACCAAGCATTTGCGGTACCGGTATCCAATTTTGAAAAATTTAGGAATCTATACTTTCGGTTTTGGTACGGCACTGGTACCGAGCTCATCCCTATCCCAAATCCACAAAGTCGATGTTAAAACCAAATTTAATGAGCGGAGAGTCATTATAAAGTCATGCTTGTATTGAGTGCGACTATGAGGCATATGGATGACAATGGAAAATGTTCGTTTGATTTTCAGCTCAATTATAAATGAGCAAAGCGACTCGATTCAGTTTGTAAATGAGTCAAATGCAAGCAAGGATTGCTACGTTCGGCTCCGTATGATTTGAATTATTTTTAAATTATATGTGTATAATTACACACACAAATATACAATTACATTAATGGTTCCATACATACCACTCTAAGCCGCTAAGCGACGATCTTTGATTCAAAGAGTTTGCTTATCGCCTTTTCATGTCTCACCCAATGTTGTAAAAATTGTTAAGAGTTAGTTGGGCGGTGTAGGTACCGACTAGGGATTAATCGAGATTAGTTAGGATTAATCGAGATTAATATGTTTGGAATTTTTATATTTAATTTTCAATTTTACACATATACACACATTTTTATATGTAATTTTATATAAAAATGTTTGATTTTATATACATATAAACAAATCTGGCCGGAATTTATAAATTTTTTTCGGCATTTGAAGAGTCGCCGGAATCTGGGCGGAAAGTTGCTGGAATTTGGCTGGAATTTTCGATTTTCGGCCGATTAAGACCGCTTAGGGCTGAATTTGATCACCATTGACCGCCTAGCGATTATTTGATCGATTATGTAAAATCTCCTAGGTTGGCGGCCGACTAGCAATTAATCGCCGATTAGTCGGCCGCCTAGACCGATTTTTGCAACACCGGTCCCACCCTCAACATAAGTTGATTGTTTCCCGTAGGGGTGAGCAATAAACCGAATTAACCGAATCTTAACCAAATTAACTGATGAAACCGAACCGAAATAACTGAATCGTGACAATAACTGACGGTGCGGTTAAAGATTTTTCATTAACCGAATTTATCGGTTCGATTTCGATTAATGTTGTTTTATAACCGAATTAACCGAACCGAAACGTGATCAACCGATCCTTATTTAACCGAACCGAATTGTTTATAAAGGGCTCAGTCACTATTTTAAGTTAAGCCCAAAGTCAAAGTAGGACCCATTACTAATAAAAAATTAAATGTCAAAATTTAAAATATTTAGATAACCCTAAATCTTTCTAGTTCCCAAATCCGAAGTCTCGCTTTTTGGTTTTCATCCTTTTGGTTCCACTGTTCCATCCTCAAAGAGTTCAAAGCAGGGACGCAACATCTTTTAAAGATCTAAGATCGTCGGCGATTCTATATTTCGAGAATTCGACCCATCCTCCTTTTGTCTTATGAGAATCCAAGTTGCAAGTGTTCATTGTGTATTAGGAGAATTTGACTAATCAAGGTGTGTTTGATTCTACAATGTGTCTTATTTTCTTGAATCTTTCGAGAATTCGACTCATTAGTTGAGATTTACTTTGACTATTGAGATTTATGCTTTGATTTTGCCCTTTTGAATATTTAAGGTTTGCTCACTTATAAGATTGTTTAGATTACTACTTTCTTTTTCATGAACTACGTGATTGCATTTGTCCACAAATATTCTTCAATATTGTAAAATTTGTACAAAAGAGATGTGTTTTGTTAATTTGTATGATTATGCGGATTCATTATTTGATTAGTTTATATTTTTGTTTGATAATTATTTTTAGAATTTTACTTATCATTTACCTAATACATATTATAATGTAATTGTAGATGGAAACACCAATAATTGATATTGATGAAGAAAACACTACTGAACCGATTGGTAATGTCAATGAGCAAAATATGAAGCAAGAGAAGAAGGATGGTGGTAGATTAAAAACTTTTGTGTGGGATCATTTTACTATTAACAAGGATACCAAGTAGGTAAGATGTTCATATTGTAAGCTCTTGATGGCATCCGGTTATAGAAAGAATGGTACAAGTGCTTTGTCGTATCATTTGAGAAATGTATGTCAAAGTTTACCCTTTTATAAACAAGTAGACAAAAACAAACAATCAACTCTAAGTTTTAAGCCTCAAACTTTAGGAGAAGGTGGTTCAAGCTTGACATTTCACACATTTAGTCAAGAAAAGTGTAGAAAATCCCTTGCTAGAATGTGTATAAAAGACAATTGACCTATGGCTGATGACGAGGGTTTTAAAGAATTTGTATGGGAGTTGAATCCAATGTTCAAGCTTCCATCGAGATGGACGGTTGCTAGGGATTGTTTGTCAATATATGATGAAGAGAGAAAGAAATTAAAAATGCCTTTAAAAGATCAAACTGTGTCACTTAGTACCGACACGTGGACGTCGGTTCAGAATTTTATTATATGTGTCTTAGAGCACACTGGGATGATGATGATTGGGTTTTAAGAAAGAAGATTCTAAACTTTTGTCAAATTTCAAATCACAAGGGTGAGATAATTGGAAGGTTAGTTTATCGATGCTTACAAATATGAGGAATTGATAGGATTTTTACAATAACCATGAATAATGCTTCATCAAATGATGGAGCAATTAGATTTTTAAAAGTGATGCTTAAAGGTCCACATTCGATCTTAGATTGCAAGTATATGCATTTAAGATGCAACACTCATATTGTCAATCTAATTGTCAAAGATGGTTTGCAAGAACAAGATAATTCCATATGTAGAATTCGAAATGCCGTAAGGTATTTAAGATCATCTCTCGGTAGGTATCTAAGTTTTATAGAAAGTGTCAAGAAAGAAAATATAGATTGCAAAAGAAAACCATGTCTTGATATCAAAACACGATGGAATTCAACATTTTTGATGTTGGAAACGGCACTCAAGTTTTCGAAAGCATTTGATAAGTATTTTACCCTTTTAAGTTATTTCATATATATATATTTCCACTAGCAATCTAATATATTATATGTTTTATTTTTTCGATAGACGTCAAGATGTTGATTCCAATTATAGAAACTACTATCATAGTGAAGTTGAGGAAGATGAGTGGAGTACAAGAAAAAGAAAACGTAGTGATAAAGTTTTGGGAGCACCTGACGATGAGGATTGGGAAAAAGCGATGTACTTTATTTTATTTTTAGTTTATATCTTATGTTCAATTGTGATATGTCTTGTTTTTTTTTGTTTAATAGGTTATTTATGGAGTACTTGAAGATTTTTTATAATGTCATTAAAAAGATTTCGGGTACTATGCATGTGACCTCTAGTTTGTTGTTTTATGAGCTTTGTGTGGTGTATGCAACCAGAACAAAAATGTCCTCATTACTTATGAGAAGAAGAAAAAATAGCCTAGTCTATGAAAGCAAAGTTTGATAAATATTGGTATAATTTGAACAATATCAATATTTTTTTGTATGTGGCATTGGTTCTAGATCCTCGAAATAAGTTTAGTTATCTTGGTTATTATTTAAGCTTGATTTATGGTAAGGATACCAATAGAATTAAGGCGATAAAGAATAGAGTGAAAGAAGCATTGTTGGAGTTGTTTAATGATTATAAAACGAAGATTGAAAAGACAAATGAGCGGAAAAATACAATGTCTTCTTCTAGTTTGGCTGATGATGAGTATTTTGATTTAGATGATGGTTATTTAAAATATTTGGAAGAAGAATGTGGAGAAGAAGTTGATAATTCTGAAGTAGAAATATACTTGCGTGATGGGACCGATAAAAGAGTAAAAGGAGATGATAACTTTGATGTTTTAGGTTGGTGGAAACTAAATTCGGTTAAATTCCCTATTATTTCACAAGTTGCTAGACATGTTTTAGGAGTTCCAATCTCAACTGTTGCATCGGAGTCGACATTTAGTACCGGTGGTAGGGTTATTGATAAATGTAGAAGCTCTCTTACTTCAAACACCGTCGAGTCAGTGATTTGTGCACAAGATTGGATAAGGTCAACACTAACGTATTTACAAGAGTCTCACATATATGGCTTACCATTTGAAGATTTGATAGAGAATTTGGAGAAATTAGAAGATGGTAAGTTTGCTTTTAATTTTTAACCTCATGATTTTTTTGGCTTACATATTTATATATATATTTCTTATGTATAGATTTGATGATCGGGAGGAAAAAACACAAAGAATGCTCCGTTGAAAATGAAGATTTAATATAATAGAAACACATTAACACTTTGGATGGGGTTTATTGAAGATGAAGATGAACAAATGATGCATTGAAGATTGGTTTTTTTGTGACATCGTATATTTTGTGATGGTTACTTACCGTATGTTTGTGATGGTATTTTCTATGATTGGTAATTTTTGTGATTGGTAATTTTTGTGATTAACAATCTAGCACAAATACCATTTTGTGTGATGTTAACTTTTATATAGTTTGAGTAATGAATATTCAACGTTTATTTATATATGGCTACTGCACATACTCGGGTGCCCAAAAACAAAACATATTATCAGGTGGCACGTCTAGAAACAAGTTTGAAAACCCCGAACCAAAAGAAGATGATCTGTATGATAAATGGGTAAAAGATAACTAAGACAACTAACCACCTGTAATTGAGCAAGAATATAACAAAACAACAACACAACTAGTAGATAAGGTTGGCCAAAATTTTAAGGCCCAAATTCTTGAAGCCCAAAAAGTTTAGCCTAATAAAACAACGTGGTTAACCGCACATAACCGTTCAAGGCCGACCAAAATCGAACAAAACCGACCGTGGTTAATAGAAACCGAACGGTTAAAGATTTCAATTAACCGAATCTACCGGTTTCGGTTTCGGTGGGGGTCCAAAACCGCACCGTACACACCCCTAATTTCCAGCTCTCCTCAGCAATGTTCTTTACAGTATGCTCATATCCTTATCAACCTCATCATTGGTCACAATGTAAACTATGATGCTATCAAATGTGAGTGTTTTTTTAAAACATAAAAAACGTGAGGAGTGACAAATTGTTGCTATCTCTTTACAAATTTAAACCGAATGACACACTAGCAAGTAGGGTTATATCTCATTGCTCGATCAACACCTGCATGGAAAGTATTCGTTCGATTTCCCGCTCGGTTCGGTTTGTAAATGAGTCAGACATGAACAAAAGGCTGCTATATTTGGCTCATTTTGTGAACAATCCTACACACAATGAGGTTTTGAGATAATTTATAATCTGTTTATGCAATGACTACAATGCAAGTCGGTGATGGTTGGATGGTGGGCAAGGACTATACAAGGTTGCAACAACAAAGGTGGTTTCACCGGTGATATTTGTTTATAACTCAATCTTGTGATAAAATGAAAAAAAAATTGTTACCTAAACATCCAATCTTCTAAGCTTAGACTTTAAACGTGTGACTAAAACAAAAACACATCCCATTTTATGTAACTATCATATGGAGAGTGAACATTAGAGCAAATATATAACATTGTTAGCTTGTGACATTAAGATAATTAGCTCAAGTAATTTGAAATAACTTTATATACAAAGTATAAACTAATATTACATACATCAAATCACGTTACGATTCGACTACTCCTCAAACCTTGAAATAAAACAAAAAGATAAATCAAACGCACACTCAGAAAATAAATAATATCCTGTTTTCGTTTTCGTTACCATATTTACATCCATAACCAATAAATAAGTAATAACCAACACAATAGAATATAAGATGGTGAAAACCAAATTCAAAACAAACGTGAACCACAAGATTAACAAGGAACTGAAAGATCAACGGTGAGGATTTGCTTAAAGATCGCCGAATAAAGAGCCCCCACCCTTCTTTTAACCATCACCACCACCACCACCACCACCACCACCACCACCACCACCACCACCACCACTATCATCTCTCTCCCACCGTATCTCTCTCTCTCTCTCGGTAAGTCTCTCTCTTCGATCTTTTTACCCCATCTTTCTCTCTCTCTCTCTCTCTCTCTCTATTTGTCGCACACTTTTTGTCGATTCTCGAATGTTCTATCGACCGATGGGGCTTTTCTAGGGTTTCTAAACACACCCTACCCCTCTTCTATATCCAATCAAGATTTGTTTTCTTCACTCAAAGATCCACGTTTTGTGTTGGATCCTTTGAATCCCTTTACTTTCAGGGTTCAATTTTGGAATCCCTTTACTCTAGGGTTTACTAATTCATTCGCGCCCTCTTCTTTCCTGTTCGATTATAGTTGATGTTATTGTTGATTCTTTCGACTTGTGGTTATTGGCATTGGCATTGGTATTGGCTTCCCACGTTCTTGATCTCGATCAATTGGTGATTTAAGCTTATTGCGATTGGGGTTTGGAATTTGGGATAGGGTTCTTGAATTAGTGAATGGTGTTTTAGGTCAGGTATTTGATTCGATTTGTTTGTTGATTTGGAACTATATTTGTCGACTGTTCTGTTAATTGGACGCATAATTGCTAAGTGTAGATAAAGATACATGAGATAGGCATATAGTCTTCTATATTTAGAAGTTTTGACGGCTTTTAATCATTGTCCTGTTGGCTTTGTATACGTGGTGTATTTGTAGTTGAGTTTTAACTGAGTTTGAAGTTTTGGGTATTTATGGACACCAGGAGTTCATACTCACTGCTTTTGGGGGTTGAGTTTTATGGCACCTGCTTTTTCTGTTGAGTTTGGTGGACATAGAGTTTCAAAGAAGTTATCGCAAACGAATTTGGTTCAAATGACTGGGAAGAGTAGGAAAGTTTCTAAGGGTTACTCATTTGGGTTTGTGCCAGACTATAGTCATGCAGTTGAGACCATGGCTGACTCTGAAGGATATGGGAGTTCAGGGCGGGTGGATACAGAAATCACTGCTTCAGAAGTTTCTTGTGCACCGAGAAACAAATCTATTAACTTGAATAGTGATTCTTATCAACAATTTGGGGTTCCATTTCAAGTTATATCTCTATCACAGTTATCCAGTTTTGAGAGAAAAGTATTGGAGTCAAGATTAAAACGTGAGCTTCAACAAGTTAGAACATTCCAGAAGAACATTGAAGAAAGTTGTCCCCATTGAGTGATGTTCATAGTGGCAGTGCTGGACAAAGAAAGGCCATACCTGAATTTTCACGCTCTGTAAAGAAAAGGGTACCACCTGGTTGGAATGGGAATGACGGGCCCCAATTAAAGAAGGCAGCAGTGCCTCGAGCTAATGGGAATGCCATGTTGATGAAACAATGTGAGACACTTTTGAACCGTTTGATGGGGCATAATTTTGGTTGGGTGTTTAATACTCCGGTTGATGTAGTAGCGTTAAAGATTCCAGATTATTATACAGTTATTAAACATCCGATGGATCTGGGGACTGTGAAAACCAAGCTAAAATCAGGAAAATATGTGGATCCATGGGGTTTTGTAGCTGATGTTAGGTTGACCTTTTCAAATGCAATGACTTATAATCCACGTGGAAATGATGTGCATGTTATGGCTGAAACATTGAGCAAGTTTTTTGAAGTTAGATGGAAAGCAATTGAGAAGAAACTAACAGTCACTACAGATTTGGTGGTTCCAATTAGACAGAATGTTATGGAAACTGACATTGAAACTGCTACTCTTATGCCTCCTTCTAAAAGGAAAAAAACTGCTTCTTTTGGAAATGAAATAAAGCAAGAACCTGTGAAAAAGACTATGTCTGTTGCTGAAAAGCAGAAATTGAGCTCTGAATTGGAGGCCTCATTAGCAGATTTACCTGAAACCATTATTGATTTTCTTAAAGAAAATAGTTCGAATGATAATCCAACAACGGATGATGAGATTGAGATTGATATAGATAGTCTTAGTGATGAGACATTGTTTAAATTGAGGAAGCTTTTAGATGATTTTTTGGTGGATAAACAGAAAAACGTGGTAAAATCCAATTCTCTTGCTGGTAAAATGGTTAAAATGAGCGTACAAATGGTTTTAGGTGATTGATTTGATTATTATATGTTTTATTGCAGATTCATAAAGATGTGAATGAAGAGGATGTAGATATTGGTGGAAATGAGCTGCCTATAACAAGCTTCCCACCAGTACAGCTAGATGCAACCGTCAGAAACAGTACAGGCAGTAGTTCAAGTAGCTCCAGTAGTGATTCTGGATCATCTTCTAGTGGTTTGTGTTATTTTGAGCCTTTTGTGGTTTCTAATTTTAATCTTTGTGGCATAATTAAAATATTGCTTTATTTTCATAGTAATTGGTACATTGGGCACATATCACTCAGGTTTAAGCATGTTTTTATTCATTAAAAAAAATAGAAATGTGCAGAATCTTATGATGCCTTTTTTCTAAACCATCTATGCCCACATGATTTTGACAGGCTTTCTGATCAATTCTGGTTGCAAGTTTATCCTTTACAAACTATAATTCTATTTTTCATAACTATTAAGTCAACAATATGCATGGATGCGAGCAAATCAAGTCCAGTCAGTTAATTTTTAAGTATAACTTAAAGACTGGAATATTATAGCTACACTTTAGAAAACCTGTTATCTTTCTTGTAATTTCTCTGTGGACATAATGTTGTCTTCATATATATATATATATATTATATGCAAATACTCAGCCTTTATGATGAATATTTGACATTTTAGGGCTACCTATTGTGGTTTTAGCTTTTCACTTTTTATTGTTAAATTGGCTTTTCAATAGCAATACTTGATCACTGTGACTAAGAATTTTCTCATTAATATACAAGTACTGTTTCTTTCTCACGTTAATATTTGTAATTATATATGGCTAAGTTCTGAAAGAAGTTTTTCTTTCCATCTGCATGTTTTTGCTGAATCAGATTCAGACAGTGAAGTAGACGGTGCCAAGATTTCTGCAATTGTGAACAATATCAAGGTAGTGTTTGGTATGCTGTAATTTTCTAATATTTGGAGCATAATTATATGCGAGTGTGTGTTTTTATTTTATTATATCTTGTTTGGGTTCTTTTTTATTATTTAGTTTTGATGATTAAAAGTTTGATAATTTTAATAAATTATGTAACATAAAAGCTACTAATAATGTATACCAAAACCAAACAACTTGGTTCAATGACTACTGGGTCTGTTAATGTATAATAATAAAAGCACTACCAAACAACTTGGTATAATGGCTCTTTCTAAATTATCCTTTTCTTAATGTTTCATGATTATTAAAGGTATGAGATGGAGAGTGATATAAATGTAAAAATGTATACCAAACAACTTGGTTTAATTGCTCTTTCTATATATATATATGCCAAGCAAACATGATAATGAAATGTAATGGTTTATTCTAACCCCTTGCTCATTCCATTACCTTGTTCTAGATGTCTTGATATGAGGCTGCTTGGATTTCTGTGTTGGAATTGAGTTTCTGACTATTGTGATTTAAGTCATAATAACCTGTTGTTAATCTTTATTTATGCTGATGCTGCTTATTCAGGCATTAAATAATCAGTTTCACACCATCTACAGATTACAACATAACTGGTTATATGAGCGCTAAATAATGTGGTTTTTTCTCCACAATAACGTTGTTTTGTCTATTAATTCCTTAAATAGTTAGATTTGTCAGACACTGCATCTGATTTTCTGATTGTTACAACTCCATTATATTCATGCACTATTTTCTACAAGCTTATTTAGTACTGTCTCCTTCAAAACACAAATCCAAACAACCATATATTTGAATGCTGTTTCATTGCCTTTTAGGACACATTGGGTGCTGACGTTAATGTGGAGCAGGCGATCGATGTTTCCCGTTACACAGAAGGTGAACATTGCATTCTTACGTATGAAGCACTATTTTAAGCAATTCCAGGTGCAATTTCGACCCATTTACCTGTATATGGGTTGATATGGGCCGTCTTATGCCTCCAAACAGTTAAATTAGTTGAATAAAAACAAGTTAGCTAAAAGGCAAGTGGGCTGAAAGCCGCCTATAATTTAGTTTGATGCATACATCCTCACAGATAGTTCTATTTGACAATTTAGAGTATGTAATATCGTTTTTTCAGTAATAATTAACACAATCATCTTATTTTAAAAAATAAGAAATAGACAAAATTGTTGTCGGGTTCAACCTGACTTAACCAGACCAATTTCAGAACCATCTTGCCAACTCTACTGGCAATCTTATGAGATGGTAATGACCATAATTCTCTTTGATATCGTTTTAAGATCTCCTTTTTGCAGATTCTGCAAATAGAGTGGGCCAGGTTGAGCAGAAACCTCAATCTGTTCCTGTTTCTGCTGAATCTTGTGGCCGCCAAGAGGGTAAGCAATTGAATTAACAATTGGAGGAAGTGTTGTTGGTGTTGTAGTATAAGCAGGCATGCTCTCAACTTCTCACCTGTAATAATGCTATTTTAGGAGAGAACGCTCCAAACGAGAGGCAAGTCTCTCCTGATAAGCTCTATCGTGCAGCACTGCTGAGAAGCCGTTTTGCTGACACAATTCTCAAAGCTCAAGAGAAAACAGTTGGAAAGGTATATGTGGCCCTGTCTATAGGGTGGTAAGATGGGCAGGTTGGTTGTTCATGGATCAAAATGTGTTCAAGTTGAATTATTATTCAGACATTTTTTGGCCATTAATTAAAACTATAAAAATAAGGGGCAATTTAATATGCATTCTACTAAGTTCAAAAGTTAATATTCATTCTTCAATATTTTGTAATATCATAGTTACCCTCTCAATAACTAGAGACATTATGTTAACACCATCACATTAAAAAAATAAATAAGTCACATCAACTGACGAAGAATGTTTACCTTATTTGTTTAGTTTGAAAATAATGTTGTTGGTTCTGTTTTATTTACCATTTAATGGATAAGTATGATATTTTTAGTGTTTTGAAATGATAAGTACGACTATGAAATTTAGAAGGATATTAATGAAATTTTGAACTTCTAGAAGCATTTGTATGAAAGTTGTGATTATAAAAACATGTTGTACAATGGTAATCTAAAAAATTGATTAACAGTAGTTTAATTGTATGCGTCAAAAACAGCAAGTTCCGGCATAAAATTCACTTGAACTATATTTTTTTTCCCGTTCAAGTATATCAATAAAATAATTCTTAAATATTTGACCCCTTGACTTAAAATGCAGCCCCTACTTAGTGTAGCATTCTAACATTATGAGTTTCAGGTTGAGGCACAAGATAGGGAGAGGTTGAGGCTTGATAAGGAGGAGATAGAAAAGCGAAGAAAAGAAGGTATTTTAAGAATTTAGTTTGTTTAAAGTTAGCTCTTTTTTGTGGGTTATTGTGACATTATTTTTTGAATTGTTTTGGTGTTTGGGATGTTGATCTTGAGATGGTGTTTTCTCATGTAGATAAAGCTCGGCTGCAAGCTGAAGCAAGGGCTGCGGAAGAGGCAAAACGAAAAGCGGAGTTAGAAGCAGCTGCTGAGGCCAAACGGAAAAGGGAACTTGAACGGAAGCAGCACGTCAAGCTCTACAGAAGGTATCGTCTGCGTCTGTATATGTATAGGATTAATTGCATAAAAGCATTCAATTTCAGTCAAGTTTCTATATTGGGTAACCAAATCTTTTTTGACCCAGAAACTTTTGAAAATTCTAATTAAAACCCAAACTTTAAAGTTTTTTTTGGGTGCACAAACCAATGAAGTTTTAGTAAACTTAGTAGAATATGCAAAGCTTTCAAAAATTATGTTGGCTTTTTTATGTGTTACTGAATCGGGTGATGGATTGACTTATGGTTAACTTTGAACAACGGCTTGTGAAAGTTTGAGGCTTTACTTAGGCTAAAAAGCTTGTGAAAATTATGTATACTTTGACTGATAACATAGAAAACTAGAAAAGTAACCAAATTTGGTCAATTTTCTATCTCAGATAACCAACTCTTTTTGCCCCAGAAAAAAAATCTTAAATATTTTAAATTATGGCCCAGAAAAAAATCCTAAATCTTTTAGAAGATTTTGAAAAATATATAAATAATTTGGTTTAATATAAAAACTCTCGGACGTTCAACAATTAAAATGAAATCTAGCGTACAGAAAATCATGTTGACTTTTCTCTGTGGCGAACATTGGCCTGACTTTTGTCAAGGTTAAATATATTTTTAAGTTTCTAAGGTTTTTTTCAGGGGTTTATGTTTTATTAAACCAAACAACTTTCAGCAGTTTAACTATTAAATCCCTTGTTCAAACATATGTAGAATTGAGCTGGTTTTTTAGTTTTGTTTTATTGATAAATCTAATATTTAGTAGTCTTGCTAAATAATCTATTCATTGTATATAGGAGATTTATCTCATTATGATGTTTGCAAAATACAAATAGTCAGACACTAGTGTATGAAAAAACGGATGTGAAAAATATGAAAGGCTTGTTGCCACATTTTTTTTTGAAAAACACAGATATGCAAACGCAACCTTAAGTTGTAGAAAGTTTAGGGATCAAGCCACATAGAAATATTGCTTCAATCCATCATTAAACCTTTTCCAAGGGTAATTTCTATAAAACTGCTTAATATATGAAACCTTCAGGATTAAGTATTTTGTTTCTGACACATACTTTTTTGGTTTATTATTATTGTCAGATGGAAAAGATGGTTGATATAAACGACAATTCTCAGTTTCTTGAAGATCTTGAACTGCTGAGCGTAGGACCCACCGAGCCTTTACAAAGCTTAATGGATGAAAATAGTGCAGATTGTTATCAAGATCCTTTAGGGAGCTTTAACTTGAGTGGAAAAGGGAACCCATTGGAACGACTCGGTTTATACATGAAAGATGATGACGTTGAAGACGAAGACGGTGAGCATGCAACTGGTCCAGCCATGGCAGATGATCATGAAGAAGTAGAGATAGATTAAACGTTTATTTTCTCTTGTTTTTTTTAAACACAAAGGGTAGTTTTGGTATTTTACAGCCATGGTAGTTAAATGTAGGCTCAAAAAGGTACAAAATTGTGATAAAAATGAGACAAGTTTTTGATTGTTTTTCTTTTAGATTTTGTTCTCTTTTGAGTTTACATTTATTGTAAGACAGGTGAAAAGAAAGAATTATAAGATTTTTTATAAATTAAGAGAGAGCAATACAAATACAACCAACCAAGGAATAAAAATGTGAAGTTTCAAAAAGGAGCAATTACACTACAAAGCAACAGGCCACCGGACCTAATTACATTTCTTGCCCTCCAAGTATCAAATAATAGCTCTTCAGTCCTCTCGAGCTCAAAATACTTGTTCATGTCAAATCGAGGGCTTTTAGTTTCTTTCGTTCTATTTCCTTTTATGTTTGTTGAGCTAGCGCTTGTAAGTTCAGGGTTCCAACTGCCTTGACTGCTGCTGGATCGGTTGCCATGTTCTTGGATCATCTTCAAATCCTGGAAAAATACGATATAATTGACGGGTCGGGTCAATCTACAAGCTTTCAGGGTGAAATGGTCTATAACCCAGTTATTAGGAGGTTGTAAGCTTAAAATATGCCCATTAGTCAACTTCAACCCTGATTTTTCAGCCAAGTTATTTTATATATATCCATTTGGCCAGTTATCATACAACATAACCAACATCAACTTTTTGATCGGTAAATGAGTCAAAAATGATATTTCTACTTATCAACTTCAATGGATAGTGAATATATAATTCATATAACATGATTATGAAACTTGTGGGTTTATTGAAACTCATATCGAAAGTAATTGGGAATGGGATGACATGCATCAATTATGCAATTTAAGTGTGTAAGACCATTCACACACGTTAAGAAATCAAAATTAGTTGGTATGACCTTAAAACTTATGGTATTCCAATAAGATGCTAGAGCTGTTCAAACAGGTTGGGTCAGGTTGGTCCACAAACAACACTTTTGTCCATTTTGAAACAAATTACTGTTTTAATAAATACTAATGCAGATACTATGTAATTAAAATTATTTAATGTTTTGAAAAAAAAAACAATTTGGAAGGATAAAAGGATTTGAATACACTTTAAGAGGCTATTGACCCATTCAACTGATTTGACCTGTTAGAATATAACTCAAAATAACTGATCGTGTGCAAGAACAGAATCGTGTCAACTACAATCTGTTTACGTAGATTTGTGTCAACTACAATTCATCTACTTATGAATGGACAGATTTGAGTTATGTTTTATCTTAAATAAGGAAAACAGGCAAGTCAAATGAGTCAAACAGGTTGAGAGTCACCCAAGTTACTTAATACGTAAAAACCTACTAAAGCACTTTATTCACAAGAGTAGACTGTTAGTAAATAATAAACTGTTTTTAAAATCATATTGACAGCAATTACTAAAAGATCTGAACATTTGAAGAAAAGTGCCTTGGTCAATCAACCTGACCAGGTATTACCTGTTTTGACCCATAACCCACCCATCCAACCATTTTGCCACCGCTAATCTGAAGCTTTCTCAGAGGGAAAATAAGTTAAAAGAACGAATACCTGAGACGGATCCCACAGTTTTGTTTTTGGGGTTGTTGGGGGAACACCATCATTGTCATCCCATTTTAACCATGGTAGATTAATTCCTTCCATTTCCACTGGACGGGAAAAAATGTTACCACTTTGGGTTGGTAATGCACCATCACCTTGTTTGGCTGTTGTTCCAACTATACTTGAGCTTGTGTCGCTTCTTTCTCCATCAAAAGAAGAAAAATCTGTATCTTCAACATTTGATATAAAATCTTCAAAATATTTTTCTGCTTCTTCGTTTAAGCGTTTAGACACTCTATTCCTATCATTGCTCCTCTGAAAGTTCAAAACCATAACGAATTATAGCGTTACAGCTCTACTATTGCAGTTTCACAAATCTTGATAGTAGATATGGCAACGGGTCAAAACCTCAGTGTGATCCGAGATGGGTTGGGCAGTTGGGCCACAAACACATCTTCTACCACTTTTAGTTTTATATAAGCTAAATATCATTGCAAAAACTACATTTTTACAATTTATTCCGACCATTTTTGAGGAATCAATTAGGAAGTTTTGTGCATTTAAATTATCTTCCGTTGAGTTTCAGCCTGTTCTACCAAGCTTGACTCATTTTACAGATTTGATCCATTCAACCCTAGCCCTTTAGTTAAATCATTTAAACTTAAGCTGTTCGTCCCACTTGTGCATTGAAATACACTTCTGTTGATCTTCAGCCCATTAGACCATGCTTGACTCGCTTAACTCAACCCCTTTCCCTATAGTTAAATCATTAAAAACAAAGCTTTTTTGACCCATTTAGATAAACATAACCCAAAATCGAATGGCCCCGAATTACCACCAGTACCAGATCAAAAGTTTATGGAGCTAAACCTTTCGGAAGTATGAGGCTTTTTGTGCATTAGCATTGTTTTTTGACTCGGGAGGCACTTCCCTAACAATCTTGAACCCATCGTGTCCTTGTTGCTCTTCTAGTGTCCTCTCTGTTGATAAATCTTGTTTATGCTTCTCCAGCTTTAAGAAATTATTAAGTCATCAGAAATTTTTTCATAAAATGATAAAATAATGTCTTAAGTCTTAACATTATTAAATAACTTAAAATTTTATCCTTAAAATATAAGCCAAGCAGGTTATTACCTGTTTTAACTTTGTTGTATAGTTCTTTCTTGGTGTGGCATCAGAATTTTTTGAATACAATCGATCATGGACGGATAATGCAGAAGGTTTTCTTTCCATGTTCTGGATTATGAGAATTGGAAGTAGTTAGAAATATAGGACCATATATTTAGAAGCATATTATTAAATTAATATTAGACCTGTTCAAGTTCTATCATGATTTCGTTGACAGCAGACCTAACTTCATTTCTCATTGCTTCACATAGCCCAATGTTAGCATCATCTCCAGTAGGGTGGTCAATCTAAAATAAGATTGGGTGGTTAAACATGCAGATATAAACAGTACAAGGACAGAGACAATCATACATCCCCCTTAAACCTCCATATGGTAATTATATTTTCAGAAAAGAACAAACCTTTTTTTGTGCATAAACTGCTCTAATAGTCTTCTCAATATCATTTCTCCCATAGCGAGCATCTCTTAAATCATCATCAGTCAGTGCAGAAGACTGGCTCTGGAAATGATTATGTTATATTAATAATCAGTTGTAAAATAATAGGCTGTAAAAAGTATGTCGGTCATGCTTTTGCTCTATAAAGTTGTAATTTTCAGATGCTTACATGTTCTGCTGTAAGAGACTCCGAACAATTTCTGATTAATGAATGAAATAGCAAAAAACCTTTTGTCGGATAATGTATAGATGGTTTGGTGAAATGAAAATTAAAACCTTTAAAATCAGATTGACAACAGGCTAAAAATGTAATTCTAATTTATACTTAGATAATTAGTTTTATTGCAATTGGTAAGGAACTGAATATCCATATATATATATATATATATATTAGTTGACTGACAAATAGTCATCTATTCAAACACATAATTTGTTTATCAAAAAATCAAAAGCCACGATAATTAAATAATATGTTTCAAAAACCCAAATCTAAGCACACACTAAGTCATGATATAGCCCAAAATAATACAAAACGTGATAACATTTTGAAAGTTGGGATTAGAGTTGAACCCCGGTGATTGTCCTGCTGTAATTCCTACTCGTGTAAGATTTATTTGACCTATGATCAAAAACAATCTCCTTACAAACCACCATTCAAAGTTGAGGAAGTGTTGCTTACCGAGTAGCCATCATGTGACCTCATTTGAGGTGCTTGACTCATAGACCTGGTGAGCCTCCGATGGCTTGAAGCAGTAGGTCTTTGAAAAGAAGCAACTCGACTATTGCTATTATTCATGCTCCTAGATTTTGGTTGAGTTGCAGAACTCGGGGAAATATCAATATCACTCTGTCAATCATACAAAAAAATTAACAGCTAGTAAAGGGAGAACAAAATTATGAATTCAACAATGCTAGAAAACGATCAAAAAATCTAGTTTCATAGTTGGATGCAGACAAGAACATAAACCTAGTTGGAATCCAGTAATATGCAGAACAACATCACCACAAAGCTAAACACAAAAAAAACGCTATTATAAGCTTGTAAAGTAATTACAGTTGTTGTTTAGAGAGTGCTACAAAGCGACGTTGTTGTTTAGTCATTCTTTAATAAAAGTTTGATTTAAGAAACAAAACAAACTTAGCTTCCCCGATGCTCTGATGTTCTGCCTGATTATTTGGAATGATGCCAAAGCACTATTACATCAATCTGCATGTTTTCTCATCTTCCATGATTTCACATCACAGCAAACAGTGAGATACTTTAACATCTATATATAAATCATTGATTCTATATTTATCTCCCCACATACATCTCTAATAAAAAATCTCTTCTTGACTAATCATTGTACGAGGTCTACTTTCATGGAATTCTTTCAAAGGTGACATTTCCTTATCAGTAGTTAAAACTCAGTTAAACAAACAGATTTCATTCTAGATACTACTCTCCTTCATTTCAGTGGAATTTCATCTTATAAATTATAACACTCAACAACTAGTCAACCACATGATCAACAAACCAAAATTCACCTCAGTCTCACTAATCTGACGTCGAGCAACCGAAACAGAACGCCTTCTTCTCGAATCACCATGCAGAACAAACCTAATCGTACCACCAGCATTAGAACCACTACCATTACCATCGTTGCGCCTCGACACAGACCTCCCACGCCTTTGAGCAGAAACACTCGCACCACCACCGCAATCAACAGCCGAATCAGCACCATTAGGATGCCTCGACACCGAACTCGAACGCCGGTGAGACGCCGCCGGAGTTATCTCCGACTTCACACGCACAGGCCGGCCGCTTCTACTGCTAACACTCTCATCATCCACCTCAGAGCCGTTCTCCCTCCCGGAGAAAAACTCAATTGCAAGATCATCGAGAGTAATTTCCGGAAAATCAGAGCCTCTGATGGTGTTAACGAACTTACGTCTCGGAGTCGGAGCAACAGCTGGTTCAATTTCTGCCGGAATCGGCCGTGAGAATCTGCTTAAGCTTCTGGAACGACGGTGAGATTTAGAAGATGAAGAAGTCGGTGAATCGTCGGTTGATGGTGATGAAGTTCCGATCGGAGCTCTTTTTGTCGTCGATTTGAACGCTGATGAAGCCATTGGATTATGAATATCTCGATCAAATGGTGATAAATGTAGTTTAGTGGTGTTGAATTTGAAGATGAAGATCACATGGAAGAGATGATGATTGATGAACAACTCACGAGCAAGGGTTTGATGGAGATGATTGATGAAGAGTTCTAAAGGTTTGAAATGGGGCGGATTACGTGATGATTCTGAGTGTTTATTTAGATTTGAATATTGTTTGTAACTCACGAGGCTCCTAAAAAGGAAATAATACGTTGTTTTAAATATTTTGATTTGTTAAAAAGTCTGTTCTTTTCAAATACCAATCGTATGAAACATATAATATGTCTACATAACGTTTTAATAATGAAAAATTCTCAAAGTGTTATATTTAACCTAAAATTCTCTTAAAATGCCCCTTCAAGATTTTCTTTTCAAAATGTCTCCTTAATACAAGTCGCGGACGCCTAGCCACTTTGAATTGTACACATGTTCTGTGAAGACACCCGCCTGCACTAAGAAAGCGTCCGTCAGCTCTAAAAAGGTATCCGAAACCATAAAAGAACACGTGTATGATTTTGAGTGACTTAGTATACATGCATCCATCCTTTGTCTAAGAAGGTGTTAAACGCTTTTTAGCATGGGAAATTTTGATAAGTTTGAAAAAGAGAGGACACTTTGAAAAAACTAATGAAAATTGAACATTTTAAGCATTTTTTATTTTAATAAACGTGTTACAGATAATAAAATAAAAAAACAATGGTTAATTAATGTCTTATGAATATCTTATTTTATCCTTTTAAAAAAAAAGTTATAAAAATATGCACAATACATATACATGTGCATAAAGGAGGATCCACTTGATGAAGTACGTGTTATTCAAATCTCAACAAAAACACGTAACAGCAACACTAACATGTCTATTGTCACGACTTCACTTGAGCATTTAAGCAGACGCTAGTAGTTGTTAGTCGAGCATTTTAAGTGGTCAGCAAATTATATATTTTTTCTTTGAGCGGAAAGATTAGTTTGATTACTCATCGAGTTATTGGTCCACCCGATCATCTTAATTAATTGAGTATATGACCTTGGGGCACTAGATTGTTACATGCATAAAGAAAAACTAATACATGAGTCTCACCTGAGACCACCATTTAACGAAACTCAACTTAAATAAAAGAATCATTTCTCAACTTATAATTTTTATTTTATTTTATTGTTATTTTGTCATAGGTAATTTTAAACCCAAGACATTCCATTATTTTAATGAAGTGTTCGGGTAAATTAGATTCTTGATGTTTAGTTATTTTCATTTATGTTTTCTTTCTCAATGTACATAAGCTCATTTATATTAACAATATATTATTTTGATCCGTTCCAATCACTGATAAAAGTATCTTGGATTCGTCACTACACATGTAGTCATGCACATAGCATATATGCATAGGTGTATAATAAATGACTATCGATACCGTATGTTTTAAAAATAAACCTTGAATGAAACTGAAATTTACATGTGTTCTACTTTATAAATATAATAATGCTGCTATAGCTACACATAAAGAGGTCTCTTAGGATTGCGTTTAAATGTCACCTCAACTGATTTTTAAGAGATAGAGTTGATGAGATCTGACATAACCTATAAGACTTAAAACTCAAACGATTGTTTGACCTGCAACCAACCATTTACAAGGAGTGTGGGGATATATATTAAGGCGGTGTGGGAATAGATATTAAAACGGTGTGGGAATAGATAATAAGACGGTGTGGGAATAGATATTAAGACGGTATGGGAATAGATAATAAGGCGGTGTGGGAATAGATATTAAGACGGTGTGGGTAGAGCAACATCTAATAAATAATACAAGCATTAGTACGGTTCTTGTAATTCTTAATATACTATTAGTTTTGAAAAAAACATCTTTATATTCATAAGGATATTAGGATGTTTAAAATATTCATTTAAAAAGTTCACATAATATCTACTTCAGAGATGACTAGTTTTATACATCACACTTTACCGGTGGTTCAAAGGATCAGGGGTGAAGTTCGTAACGTTTGATTTCGACAATTTGTAAATTAGTAAAATAAATATAAATAAAAAATGAAAACAAAGAAAAAGAAAATAGGTAAAACTAAAAAAAAGAGTTCAGAACTAAGAAGCAAAAAAACAAGAAGAAGACCAATGATTTCACGACCGGATCGGACCGGCCGGTCCGACCGGTTCGACCGGGGATCGGTCTGGTGGCCGGTCCGGTTCGCTTCGATTCGTTTTGGATTGGTCGAACCGGTCGGTTCGTCCCGTTCCGCTGGTCGGACCGGAAAACCGGACCGGTTTTTGATTTTTTTTTAATTTTAATGGGTAAAAGCGTGGTTTTAAACCATAAATTAGTACATCGGATATACAAATATAGATAAGTTTTATATATAACTATAAAATATATATGTAAATCATATATAAATTACTTATATTTAATTACATATATGAATATAATTAAAATATAGTTAAATCTGGTCCAACCGTCCGACCACCAAACCAGTAAAACGTCCGATTCGACGTTCGATCCGTTCTGAAAACATTGAAGAAGACAGTAAAGAATTTCAAAAGAATGCAAGAAGAAGAAACAAATAAAATAAAAAGCATAAAAAGGAATAATAATAAGAAGCAAAAAAACAGAGAGAAGAAACTTCAACTTTACTTAAAGCTGAGTTACATATTGGCAACTTATGCTTAGGTTATTTTATAAATAAATAAAATAAAATAAAATAAACTAAATAAAATATAGTAGTCATATATAGTAGTTAAAATAAAATAAATATGAACTTTATTTTTTATATATTGTTAAACGAGTAAGTATCTGAGAAATGACAATTTTAAATTTGAATTTTTAGACGAGTTTTAGTGTCTTAAGAGACCGTAAGTATATATAAATACGATAATATATTATATTTAAACATGTTCATTTTTAACAAAATTTGGGTCGACTCGTAGAGAAAAACAAGTTCGTGTCAATTACATATTTGAAATTTTATAAGATATTATATTTAAAAAGTTATAAAAAAATAGCTGAATTAATTATAACATTATAACAATATTGTTTAAAAAACATTCATAATAAGAAATGAAGAAAGCAAGCACACACAAGCATGTCAATCTTATCCCACATCATGGCAGATTTAATTGACTTCCCTGCTTGCTTTCCTTATATATAAAACCCTAACGTTGAATTTAGATTAAAGTTTTATTGGGAATGCTCTAGCATAAATAGAATCCCGAGTAATCGATGCCCATTGGATATTGTTATTAGTCGTTTTTAGAGCTTCGGGTAGGAGCGCAAATAAGGATACTCTACATCAACTTGTCATAAATAGTTTTAAGATATGCTCTCCTTTAAGATTATGTCAAGTTAATTATTATTTATTTTAGATTTTAGATATTTTATATTATTATTATTATTAAGTAGTGTTAGATTTAGTAGTATTATAACTTTTAGGTGTTAGGGTTATTGTTATGGATGAAATTGGGTAACCTTGCCTCAGTTAGGCATGGACTAACCACCCATGCTTAAACAATATAACGTAAATCAATATCCAACCATGACAATAAATAGTTACTTGTATCATTACTTAACTTATGATTACTTAAACTATATCAGGACCTAGAGATATTATTAGATTATACTAGGAAGGGTTATCAACTGTTAGGCAATTGTTATATAGGTGAGTTCATCTGAACTATTTTCTAATATGGGATATGATGTTATGACAACTGGTAATAATTAAAAAATAAACCATCAATAGCATTTCTGATATGTGATAATGCTTGATAGGATGACTGAGGGTTATTTGTATGATTCTTCTTTAGCTATAGGATGCCTGAGGGTTATTTGTATGATTCTTCTTTAGCTAATGGAGTTTGTACATATAGCTTGATTATGCAAATTTATATTGCGCTTAATCTGTTCCTATATGTTTGTCATGGCTGTATCTGCTTGATGTAATAATCAATATTAAATATGTTTTGAATTTTGAAGAATGCTATGTTCATAAACTCACAAGCTTTATGCTAGGTCCCAAATATTTTCTTTTTATGGACACACATCCTAGGTGCCAAATGATTGCAGAGATCGAAGATTGCATGCTAGCCTATGAGAAAATAAAAGTCTTAGAGCGTAACTAAATATTTGGATCTCTAGTATAATTAAACTGATATATGGTATTATCTAGTATGACTAAAAAACAATATGTTATGATGCATAATTAAAAGTTAGACTTCCGATGTGAACCCTATGGTTACTACGTGTATAGTATATCCGATACGTAACACTCCCAAGAGTGTCCTAGGAGGCGAGGCGTTTATAAAATATTGAATTTAAATGCCTAAAGTGTTTCATAATGATTGAAAAATGAATCTCTATCCAAGTAAAAAAGAAAAATTCATAATCAAGAACTTAACAACAAACTTTAATTTGGAGACCTTTTTCTCGATTAAATTAATCTACATGAACTTAACACATATATTCACTGTTGATGACATTTTTATAATTTAAGCTTACAATCTTTTAGTAGGATTAAAAATGAATCGCTATGTAAGTAACTTAAATGAGGTGATTGATTTTTAAACTCAGAATAAGATTTCATTGTTTGGGTCTTTGTGTTGTGAAACTTTACAACATCCTCTTTTGCTGCAACAAACATTAATTTAATCACCTATTAAGTATTAATCACCGATGTATGATCAGAAAACCAAATAGTTGGACCTTCTCATCTTCCTTGAAAGGCACTACAGAAAATGCATCATCCATTTAGAAGAATGAATGTATGTGTTGTTTCTTATGTTCACGAATTAAACATATATGGGTGGGTAGAGCATCCATATTTGTCCTAATAGCGACAACTGAAGGGGTATCACCCCAAAAAGTCAATAGAAACCCGAACCAACAAGCGAAGGATTGGGGTAGCACCCACCAAGACGCAGCCGCGGTTAGACTACCAGCAAGCTCAAGACCGCGCCGCAAGCAAACAACCACGGTTCGGCCGGGTTGAAGGACCAAGCCGCGATCCAGCAAGGTTGTAAACCCAAGCCGCGGTCCACCAAGACGCAACCATGGTTCGGCCAGGCTGAGTGCAGCAACATTAAGTAAACCCGAAGCCGCGGCTGGGTGTAGGCCCAAAGCCGCGGCTGGACAAGGCATCACCAAAACAAACGCCCAATTCGTGCGTTCCTATGTGCAACACTTGTGGAAACCTTTACGTAAGCTTGGTAACCAAGAAAGCCATTCATTGGTTACAAGGGAATAGGAAAGAAACACAAAGACGACAAAACGAGTAAAGCCAAAACATTGGCAGAAGGTCAGAGCAGCCCCTAAATCTCCAAGTCAACTACAAAGACAAACTACATTAATGCTAGTCAGAAACCCTTTGCATCAGAAGGGTATAAAACCTCTGACTCGGGAATTTTAGTTCCATATCATTGACCACAGACTTCCAAAAATATAATCATGTTATATCTGGTCCCCATATACTAACACTATAAATACTCTTTCATTCCACAGGTAGAACACATTCACATTCTCATAACACTTTCACTATAAACTATTTTACTTGTTAATCCTACCCTTCAAAGCCCTCCTAATACAAATAATTATTCTCACGCCGGAGTGTAGTCTCGGGGAGAAAACCCTTTCTGCCCGAGGCGAGGCTCATAGTGTTGTCTTTGTCTCGCAGATACCCCGTTCAGCCGAAGTATTGCTCAGTCGAAGTCCAGTTCAGTCGAAGCCAAGTCCAGCCGCATCCTGCTTCCCAGCAGTCAAAGCCAAGTTCCTGCCCGATCCTCGGTAGCGGCCCTATTCTCGCATTGCTCCCCGGTCTTAATCCCTTGATTAGGATTCGTGTAGCAACATTTGGCGCCATCCGTGGGACCCAGACGTTACCCAAAGAATCACCATGGATTCAGGTCAGGAAACTCCTTACCACAAGGATGTTGACAATGTTGACGATCCACGCCCCGTTGCCTCCCCTTTGGGAACCAGCGCAGGAGGTGGCAACAACAGCGGCAGTGTCATTACCCCAGAGTTCATCAACAAAAACCGAGAACAAATCCTCTCCATGCTAGAATAGGAGGAAAGGGAGCGCGCCTTGAAGAAATCCGAACACGCTTGGAATATGGAGAAACCCCAAAGGAGAGGAATCGTGTAGATGGAGAAGGTAGCCCTGGGGACAAAGTAAAGAACGTTGAAGACAAGGCGAAGATAAGTCTGGGCACCACCACAACTGGGGAGAAAGCGGGAGTCGATAATTATTTTAGCAAGCCATACCGACCATCGACGGCGCGAGCAAGGTCAAAATTCATCCCAAAAATAGTAGAATTCATTTTCCCTCCAAAACTAAAAATGCCATCTAATGTTTGGAAATATGATGGCCTAGGAGACCCAGATGACCACCTCGCAATTTTCATCGGGGCAGCAGAGGTGGAGCAGTGGTCAGTTCCCATATGGTGCCACATGTTCACCCAAACACTGACAGGCGCAACTAGGGTGTGGTTTGACAGTCTTCCGATTGGTGAAATTGGGAGTTTCGAGGAATTGGAAGAAAATTTCCCGAAAAATTTCAGTCAACAGCGTCACTCTACAAAGGATCCCACTGAACTTCATAACATTAAGAGGGGAGATAATGAATCCATTGAAAACTTCATAACTAGGTACTCTAAGGAAAGCATGCAGATTCGTGGAGCTGGAGAAACGATCCGGATTTCGGATTTCATTCATGGTGTAAGAAACAACCAACTGGTAGAGAGGTTCCACGAGAGTCTACCAAAGTCAGTGGAAGAAATGTTAGAAAGGGCAAAAGCATTCGTATGAGGGAAAAAGGTGTGCGAACAGTTAAAGGAGAAAAGCCTGAGAAAGCCTGTACCCACATGGGATTCGCAAAGGAGACCAGGAGGAGCGAGATCTTGGGAGAGGCCATATTTTCAACCTCGGTTCGCCCATCAGAACTCGGTTTTTCAGCCTCGTTTCACACCTTCCTCAGTCAAAAGTTCACAAGGGCCAAACATACTCTACCTCCTCTAACAAAAACCCCGAGTGAGATTTTAGCAACTGAAAACATTCGTTTCACCAAACCCGCCCCACTGAAACCCGGGGTAAAGAGGGACACAAACAAGTATTGTGAGTTTCACAAAGAAAATGGACACGCAACAGATGATTGTTTCTCTTTAAAGCGCTAGATTGAACTCGCTATAAAGACAGGGAAGTTAGCACACCTGCTAAGGGAGTTGAAAAAGACACCGCATGAAGGGGACAAAAGAAAGGAAATATTCATGTTGCAAGTGGCGAATCGTAGAGGCAAACGGTATTCTGACCATATGGAACCTTGGATGTCACAAGAGATATCTTTTCCCCCGATCCGTGGTGGAAGTTTCGCCAATGCGCCACTCACAATCTCAGCCATCATTGCAGGTCATCATGTACACCAGATATATATGGATAGTGGTAGTAGTTCAGAGATTATGTATGGGCATTGTTTTTTGCAGCTAGATGACGAGGTCAGGAATGACCTGGAGACAGTGACGCATCACCTCACAGGATTTACGGGGGAGGTGGTGCAGACGTTAGGCCAGATACAGTTGTCAGTAGTGTTAGGGAATGAAGTTAGTTGGAGAGAAGTTATGATGACATTCCTGGTTGTACCTTTAGAGTTTTCCCACAATGTTCTTTTGGGTAGGCCCGGTCTGTGTATTCTTGGAGCAGTAATCTCGACGGTTCATGCGGCGATAAAATTCCCTACCCCACCGGGGTAGTCACCATTTACTTTAGCAAAGCGTGTAAAGATGTAAGAGCGGTGATGCCAGGCACTTCAACCAAAGCAGACGAAGCCATGCGTCCAACGTTGGAAAAGTGGGTGATTAACCCCGCTTTTCATGAGCACAAGGTTACGGTCGGAGGTCAATTGACTGACGCAACCAAAGAGCGACTACGGTGTTTGCTGCAGAACAGTTTAGATGTTTTTGCATGGCAACCCGCATACATGAAGGGTGTCCCCCGGGACATAGCAGAACACAAATTGAACGCATACAAGTCGAAGGAACTAGTCGTCCAAAAGCGTAGACATATGGGCCCGGAGCGAAGCCAAGCCATAGTAGAAGAAGTTAAAAAGTTAATCGAGGCAGGTATAATTAGGGAGGTGCGCTACCAGACGTGGGTGGCCAATCCAGTGATGGTAAAGAAGAGTGATGGCACGTGGCGGATGTGCATCGACTTCAAGGATCTCAACAACGCTTGTCCTAAAGATTGTTATCCATTGCCAGACATAGATTTGAAAGTAGACTCTGTAGCAAGTTTCCCTTTGAAGTGCTTTCTAGATGCTTACAAGGGATATCATCAAGTTCAGATGGCACCCGAAGACAAAGATAAGACAACTTTTTACACTGATATTGGAATCTTTTGTTTCACCAAAATGCCATTTGGCCTAAAAAATACAGGGGCCACATATCAACGCTTGATGGACAAAGCGTTTGCCGAGCAAAAGGGAAAAAACATTAAAATTTACGTCGATGACGTGGTTATAAAAAGTCAGAATGAGGAAACCTTGCTGGTAGACATCACCGACACGTTCGAGACGTTACGAAAAATAAACATGAAGTTGAACCCAAAGAAATGTTCAGTCAGGGTGGAAGAAGAGAAGTTGCAGGATCGGTGTTTGTCACTTAAACACATCTCAAACTCACCTAGAACGACACTCGGATTTGAGAAGAATCAGCAAGATTTGATCACAATATATAAAGTAATAAAGAACACAGAAAGATAATTTTCAAGATACTTTTATATATTGATTCTCAACTCAAAATACAAGACTCTTACAAGCAGATGATGTCTCTCTCTTTATGAGTTACAAGGAGAACCTATATATAATACTATCTACAGCCGGATATACTTTGATACCAGCTAGGATCCTATAGCTAAAGTCTATACTACAAGACTAAAGATTAAGGTATCTCAGATAAAGTCTTATCTGAGATTTGGTAGTCAGGACATGTCCCTGACTTACCTTTTGTCACCAACTAAAGTTGGTAACATGTACTATCATGAAAAGGTGAGCAGTGGAATAAAGTATGGTCAACACATGGCTCTTTAGGAAGAAGCCATGTTGTATCAGAAGTCTGTAGTGGAGTGTCAGAGACCATACTTGTGTCCACTGGTTCATAGCAGTGTATTCCAAAGGTTAAATGGCTTCGAAAGAGTAAGTACTTCCGAAACCACTTATACTTCGGAAGAGGCTGTTTCTTCCAAGGCTTGGAGACTTCTTCTTTTCATCTTACTTCGGAAGTGGTCTTTATTTATTCTTCTAAGTATTGAACTTCGGAAGTATGCACTTGTCTTCAGAAGTAGAGTTCTGTCTTCGGAAGTTGATCTTTCATTTTGTCTTCGGAAGAACTCTACAACCTTCGGAAGCCTTTTGCATGCAGCACCAAAATAACTTAAGTGACAAAGTTTTGGTTGCATTAGCCTTCTTCTTGATCCAACAAACTCCCCCTAGACTGATGCTACCAAAACTTCACTTGTCTCGACTTCTCAAAACTTTCAGCACCAAGGAGAGTAAATATTTGTCTGTCTCCTTGTTCTTCCCTGAAGTGGTGCTGAGAAGTTTGTACGGATCCTTGGTAGACAGGAAATCCAGTCTATCACCTGGATAACATGTACCCTTTGTTGTTGCCCTCTGAAAAGAGTTAGTTGATAGGAACTATAGTCATATTCCCATCAAACTATAGGTTCCAATTCAGGACCTTCCACCATCTGTATAAAGGCAGTACCTTTGGTGGGAGATCTTTCCTTGTCTTCCTTTCTTCTTGTGTGTTCCCGATTTGAACGAAACAATGAGCATGGATCTTAGGATTCATATTGATGATAATAAAATTTGATGATTCGATGCTAAAATATAATAATGATGAACATGGTGAAGAACACAAACGTGTTTAATGTTTGATGTTTATTGATATGTTGTTGAAATCATCATCCATGAAGGATGATGATATGATGTTGTTGGTGATGGACCTAATTCACCCTAACAAGTGGTGAATTAGTCACCCTTTACAATGATAATATGTTCTAATATATATACTAATCTAGCATTTACAATAATTACAAAAAAAACCCTAGACTAGTATTTTGTTGCTATTGTTCTTCAAATCTTCAATTTCAATAATATTGGAAATCTTCAATTTCTTCTTAGGTAGAATTCCTAACACTTCTCAACTTCAACTCTTCTTCAATCTTTTCCTTTGCAGTTAACTCATCTATATAAAGACTGCTAAGATGATTTCTGATGAGTGCAGCAGTTTCAGAGTTGGAGGGGTTGGAGAATGGCTTCTCTGCTAGCTCAGTAATGTCGAACCTGCTGGAGTGTAGCAGAGAGGTTGCATTGAGTCTGTTGACCTCACCATTCTCTCTTTCCACACAAAGGTGTGAGAAGGTTCATCAAACCTCCACTGGATTATCTTCCTTCTGGGCACAAGAGACTGACTAGGAATCTTGTCCTCTTTCTTTGTATCCAGCAAAGTCACCAGATTCCTTCTGAGCTTCTTTTCTTCATCATTCAAAGAATCTGAGTTGAGTCCCAGAAGTCTCGCAGCCTGGTCCAAAGTTCCTCTAGGCAAATCAAGGAATTTATTTCTTGTGAGGGAACTTGAAGAACCATCAACATAGGTGATGTTGACAGAGTCTTCTACACAAGAGACTTCGCTCAGAGTAATGCAGTTGACAAACTTCGTCTTGATTTTCTTAAACTCCTCAAGGGAGAGATGTTGAGAAGGCTGAGGGGATGGTCTGGATGGTAATTGGGTAGGTTTAGGTTCAGAGGTTCTGGCTAGTGTTTTGGGTTGGATGATGGGAAGTTTGGGTGGTTGAGGTGAGGGAGTAGGTGAGGGTAGTGATGTGGGTTCAGGGGTGAAAGGTTCAGGTTTAATGTTGAATGGTAAGGGTGAAGGTTCAGGTTGTGTTTGGGTGGTAGCAGTGAAGGTCATCCTTTTACCCTTCTATACATCTCTTTCCTTTTCCCCATCCGGATGTCAGCCTTGATTTCACTGACAATCCGTTGGAGTGCCTTTCAGACATAGGACCCACCTGCCTCCCAGAGAATCCATGAGCCCGAAGATAGTCCTTCATCCAGGCTTTCTCAGTGAGCTTCTTGGAGGCAGTGACCCTGGCCTCTTCGTCCTTCTTCTTCTTCTCTCTGGACTTTTCTTTGGCAGCCTTTTTCCTTCTTTCTCCATTTGATCCTGCTTTTTGTTGTAGAGCCAGAGGATCATATCATCATTGTGTGGAGAAAGTTCTTGAAGTTCAAAGCCTCTGGAGAGTAGGAAGTTCACCCTATCTCTCCTTAGCTGCAATTTAGCCTCCTTTTGTTGTTCTTCTTCTTTCTTCAAGGCCAACCTGGCTTCTTCCTCAAGTTTCAGCCTGGTTGCCTTCTCCAGGTCCACCAACTCCTCTAATGGTAGCAGGAGTGTTTCTTTATTGGCAACTCCCATTTCAATGAGCTGGTCAATTATCTGCTCTCTTCTTTTATTGATGACAACCTCCTGATTGGAAGCAGCTGCTTTTGTACTAACAGCTAGCAACTTCTCAGTCTAAAGTCTTCCTTTCTTCTTGAGTTTCTCAATCTTCTCCTCTTCCTAAAGCTCTTCCGCAGTCATCTTCCTTTTTCCTTTGTCTTTTGAAGATCATGACTGTGGTGGTTCTTGGAGAGAAGTTTTTGATTGTGAGAGAGGCAGAGATGGTGTCTGGGATGGATGTGGAATTGGAAATTCCTCACTGCTCACCTCAGATGCCATTTCTAGGATTGCATCTGTGATGATCAGTTCCTCGGACATTTTGAACAGTCCTTCCGCAGCTTCCATTTCAGCTTCGGAAGATTCAGCTTGTTCTTCCGAGGCTTTAACTTCAGCTTCAGAAGTTGGAGGAGATGTAGATTCTGTCCCAACTGTTTCAGTTGCTGGGCCATCAGTCCCCATTTCCCCTTCGAATTGAATTCTGGTTCCATGTGGACCTTAGGTTGACCAACTTCTTCCACAGTGTTAGAAGGTGCAGTCAGCCTATAAAGCTCTTCAACTCCAAAGTAGATCATTGTAGCATCATGGCTTGGCTGCTTAAAGGAGGATCTTAACAGAAACTTGGTGAAAAGTCTATAGATCACTAAGCATCCTTGGGTCAATTTGAAGAATGACGTGAGATGGCTTAGCTGCTGAGATGATGGAGAAGAAGATGTTGAAGTTGAAGGTCGGCTCTGTGATTCCTCATGTATTTTCTTTGAACATTCTCCCCTTTTTTGGTAGCATCATCTTGAGAGCTAGATGAGCTAGAGAAGAAGTCAGTGAGACCTGAATAGGTACATGCCTAATAGATCTCTCTGTCTGTTTCTCAGCTAGTTGAGCCTTGAGATTGTCAATCTCAAGTTGCTGAGTGGCAGACCTTGCTTTTAAGTCCTAACCAAGGATTCAAGGTTAGAGACTTTAGATAGAAGGTCTTTAACAAGGAGTTGCATGCTTCCCTCATCTTCTTTTGAAAAATCATGGGGAGATGAGGTAACATACCTAGTATGTCCAGCCTCACCACCAGATGTGGTTTCTTGGCACCCTGGTTTCCCATGCTCAATGATGTCTCTTTCAGAGTCATCAAAGGGCTCGGTTGCCGTAGATTCAGTTTGAGAGATGTTACCACTATCCACAAGGTCCATTGAGGCACCTTCTGTAGTGGCAGCTGAATCTACATGAGTCTCCTCCACATCAGTGGGACTCATCTCAGTTATTGGTTGTTGATGGGGGCTAGAGATAAGGGATTTCTCCGGGCTCTGTTGATCTTGAAGTGGGTATTGTAGATCAACTTCATTGCCATGGAGAGATATTATCTCTTCATCATCAGTTTTGAATAGAAGGTCAGTGAAAGATAAGGAGGTTAATCCTACTGACTCGGGACTTTGGTCGATGTCTACAGGCATTGAGCCTCTGGTGGGGCTATCCCTTGTTGGCAGCTCAGAAGAGTGTAGATACTCATTCTGAGGGCTGTTGGTTTGGGTATCGGGCTTCTGGGTTTGAGACTGAGGAGACTCAAAACCCAAATTAAGGTCGAAAGAGAAGGATGGTGAGACCTCTGACTGAGTGGGAGCCCATGTTTCCACTCTAGTCTTTTTGGATTGAACAGGAGGAGCTTGTTCAATCAGAGTAGATTGAACAATTCATTTGGGTCGTAGTTGATAAGTGATGGTGATGGGTGGAGAAGGTAGTGCTGGCATTGTGGTGGTGGTTGCTGGTGTGGGTTCATCACCTGTGGGTTGAACAGGGATGTCACCAGGAGCTATGCACTCAATCATACCTGGAAGTAGAGTGGTGTACCTTCCAGTGAAGTTGGTGGTAACCTTCTTTAATGTCTTGAAAATGGTAGGCTGTATGTGGGGAACAGTCAGAGCAGCTGCACAGACAAGCATGCTCTGGTCCAACTCATAGTTGATTATGTGTTAAAGGAATCTAGGATACATGAAGAATGTATCCCTTTGCAGATTCCCTATCAGATTAGAGAACACAAATCGTGAGTAATTGAAGCGTAGGCCTTTCACCCATCCATGAACTAAGCATCCTAGTTCATAAGGGATTTGATCCCATCCTCCGGATTTGTTGGACAAGCAATGAAACAACATGCAGGAGGAACTCCATTGTTAGGAGAATTTGAACTTGTAAACAGTCGACCTGCTGATGTCTCCACCATATCCCATTAGGATATAAGTGTTATCCAAATCTTCCTTTAGGAATTCAGTAGGAGCTCCTTCATCATGAAGCTCAAGGTGCTCCATGATTTGTTCAGTGATGATCAACACCTGTCCACAGATGCTGGACCGCAGTACACGAATCCCATTTAGGGTTTCGACCTGACCATTTTCCCAAAATTCTGCCATTTGGTTAGAGTAAACAGTGGGGTTAACAGTAAGGGCAGTGTAGTAGGTTGATTGGGTTGAAAGGAGATAATTTCCGAGAAGTCAGCATCTCTTGAGGAATCAAGAAGTGCGACTTGGTTGTGCTGAGGGTTGAGTGCCATTTGGAAAAGGTGAGTGTAGATGATTTTGAGCTTGGATAAATTTGGAGAGGAGAATTTCTGGGGCAGTAAAAATTGCAAGTAAGAAGATGAAATTGAACAGTCGAGATTATTTAAAAGGGGGGTAAGGCGGTAATGGAGGTTAGGATAAGGTGATGTGATGGTTTAGTGGATGAATTGACAGTGGTGGTAAGGTTGAAATCAATTAAATAATCCGACATCATTAATAAAATCTTTGCTTTTTATAGTGTGGGTCCCAAGAGATTTACGTTACACAGTAGAATCTCTCTTCCGAGTGGAAAACATTTTCGAAGGTAACTTGTCTTCCGAAGGCAATTCCTACTTCCGAAGCCAAGACTTTGCTTCCGAAGGTTAAAGTTGCTTCCGAAGGAGAATCTGTAAGTCTCGAAAGTAGATCTGATATGCAATCAATCGCTTCTTCGAGGCAAAAAAATTCTTCCGAGAAAAAGTTATCCTTTGAGAAATCTTGCTTCGGAAGATATGAGAATGTCTTCGAGGGTAATTCTCTTTGGAAGGAATTTACACTTAGAAAATTTTGGAGAGAACTTCTGATAACATGGCTTAAATTGTATTGACACAAGACTTACATATTAAAAAGGTTTTCAAAAGAGATTAAATTAATCAATGTTTTGTCATACCAATAGCTGTTATGAGATACTTAAATCTTTGTTCATCAAACGCTTTGGTGAACAGATCAGCATATTGTTCATTTGAATCAACTTGATTAGCTTAATTAGATTTTTCTCATGAATATCTCTAATGAAATGATACCTGATGTCAATATGCTTTGTCTTTGAGTGCTTACCGGATTTTCAGTAATTGAGATAGCACTGTTGTTGTCAATATGGATAGGAGTACTCATAAAGTTGAATCCATAGTCTAACATCTGATTTTGAATCCATAGCAGTTGAGCACAGCAGCTAGCAGCAGCAATGTATTCAACTTTAGCAGTTGATGTAGAGACACTTGATTGTTTCTTGCATTGCCATGAGATGATCCTTCCACCAAGAAATTAACATCCTCCTGATGTTGATTTCTTGTCAACATTGCAGCCTCCATAGTCACTGTTAGAGTATCCATAGAGATTGAAATCTTTGTTTCTGGGATACTAGAGACCTAGTTAGGTGCTCCTTTGAGGTATCTGAGGATTCTCTTAACAGTAGCTAAGTGAGACATGTTTGGAGCAGCCTGATATCTTGCACAGATACAAGTAGCAAACATGATATCATGTCTACTAGTTGTGAGATACATCAGAGAACCAATAATTGCCCTATACTGATGTTGATCAGTATCCTCCCCCTCAAGGCCAGGACAAAGATTATGGTTTCTGGGTATGGGTGTCTTGGCTGGCTTGCAATCTTTTATTTCAATCTTTCTAAGATGTCAGAGACATACTTAGATTGATTAATGAAAAACCCTTCCTTCATCTGCTTTACCTGAATCCAAGGAAAAAGTCCATTTTCCCATGGAACTCATCTCAAACTTTTTCTTCATGATGCTCTCAAAGTCCTTACACATTTGGTATTTGAGGAACCAAATATGATGTCATCAACATAGACTTGAACGAGCAAGATGTCCTTTCCAGACTTTCTGATGAAGAGAGCCTTATCAATGGTACGTCTAGTATAGGCATTCTTCAGAAGAAACTGAGACAAAGTCTCATACCATAGCCTAGGTGCTTGGTGCAGCCCATACAGAGCTTTATCCAACTTTCACACATAGTTGGGGTGCTGTGGGTCTTCAAATCCTGGAGGTTGGCATACATAGACTTCCCTATCTATATCCCCATATAGAAATGCACACTTGACATCAAGTTGATAGATAGTGAAGTCCTTGGATGTAGCATAAGCAAGGAAGATTCTAACTGCCTCAAGTCTTGCAACTGGTGCAAATACATCAGTATAATCGATTCCTTCCTCTTGAGTGTATCCTTGAACTACAAATCTTGCTTTATTCTTGATGATCAAGCCTCTATCATCTCTCTTGTTTCTGAAAACCCATTTGGTGCCTATAGGTACTTGACCAGATGGTAGCGGACATTGGTTCCATACCTTCTGTCTCTTGAATTGAAGCAGCTCCTCTTGCATCGATTCAATCCAACTACTATCTTTTAAGGCATCTTCTACCTTCTTAGGTTCCATCCGAGATAGAAAGCATGAGTACAAACAGATATTCCCTTGATGAGTCTGTCCTCTTGTTCTCACACCTTCAGAGACATCCCCTATGATGTTCTCAGTTGGATGAGTGTTGTGAATCCTAAGACGAGGAATTACTTCCAGTTGCAGAGATAAGTCTAGGTTGGACATATTCTGCTCAGTAACTGGAACACTCTGTCCAACTACTGTTTCAAAGTCATTCAATGAGGACTGATTGAATGAATGAGAAACATCATCAATGGTTGGATGTGAAGTAGTATTAACAGTTGCCTATTCCTTCAAAATACTACTTCCCTCTGCCTGGTGTTGTGGTAGATCACCTAATGAGTTTTGAGGCTTAGTAAGTGATTCACTTGTTGAAGCTTCACTGTTCCTTGTTATAGTTAAACTATCAGATCTGTGAATAGTGAAGCTTGATGTATTGTGGCACTTGGAGAATTTGGACTAGGTCTGGGAAGCTCAAAAAGTTGATCACTAGCAGTAGCATCAACATCATTTTGAGCACCTGTTCCAACTAAAATATTCTCACAAGATGGTTTAGAATAGTTTGGAAATAATTCTAAATCAAAAATATGATTAGGGACATTCCCCTTAACACAAGAAGTGTGCTCATTAACAACTATATTGGATGACTCCTCAATTGTTGATTCTTAATGTTGTATACTCTGTAAGCTTTGGAGCTAGAAGAATATCCAACAAGATAGCATCATCTGACTTTTCAGCAAATTTTGCTAAATTGTCATTTGTGTTAAGTATGGTACACCTGCTGCCAAGGACCTTAGAAAGCCATGAACGGTGGCCTCTTGTTCCATAGCTGATAAGGGGTCTTTCCATGTGCTGAACTACAAGAACTCTGTTCTGCACATAGCATGCAGTGCTAACTGCCTCTGCCCAGAATGTTAGAGGTAGCTTTGAATTAGCTAATATAGTTCGAGCAGCCTCAATAAGTGTTCTGTTCCTCCTCTTAGCAACACCGTTTTGTTGAGGAGTTCAAGGAGTACTATATTGTCTGGCAATCCCTTTTGAGTTACAGAATGAGTCAAGAATGAAGTTCTTCAACTTAGTCCCTTGATCACATCTAATTATTTTAACCTTGTGATCAATTTGATTTTCTATTTAAGAATAAAAGATTTAATGTTTTAGCAGTTTCATCTTTAGTTCTTAAAAAGAATACCCATGTGAATCTTGTAAAATCATCAACTATCACAAGGCAGTATTATTTCCTTCCAATGCTCATTATACTTGTGGGACCAAAACGATCCATGTGCAATAAGTGTAATGGAGTAGTGACAGAGTTAACAACATTTGGATTTATGAGATGTCCTGTGTTGTTTCCCTTTCAGGCATGCAACACAGTTATCTTTGCAGAAAAACTCCTTTTTAGGTAAACCATGTACCAAGTTATTTTTAGCCAATTTGTTCATGTCTTAAAATTTACATGACACATATGTTTATGCCATAGTGTTGACTCATCACTATCAGCTTTGGAAAGAAAGCATGATACTTCACCCATTGGGGAAGCATTCTTCATATCTAGCTTGTACATATCCCCTTTCCTGGGAGGCCTAAGAAGCACCAATTCCAGAGGAATTGTCATCCCTGGTTTGAGAATAATGCACTCATGTTCTGTGAAAAGCATCTGGTGCTTTTGATCACAAAATTGAGAAACACTTAACAGATTGTGTTCAAGCTGCTTGACAAAGTGGACTTTGTCAACTTTTAATTTACCATTGGATATACTCCATCTGCCAGAAATATATCCTCCGGCCTCACCTCCGAATTGGACAGGACCTCCATCATAGTTCTGAAACTGTTGAAGGAGAGATCTGTTCCCTGTCATGTGCCTGGAGCATCCACTATCTACAATCCATACATTGTTGTTCTTGTCAAATGGATGTCCCTGCACATAAGATGAGATTGTTAGTTTTGTTTGGAAGCCCAAGCCTTGCTGGTCTCGGGTTCTTCCAAGGATAATGACATAATTGAACCAAAAGTTATGCATGGGGGTTCAATAGAGGTCTTTGAAGAAGAGGTTCGGGTTGCAACATCTTCCTTGATCTTCCAGTTCACCCTTTGGCTGACCTTGGAGGATGAGCTTGTTGAAGCTTTTGCAGCATGGCCTTCTTCCGAAGCTTCTGTCTTTTCAGAAGAAGCCTTCACCACCTTTTCTTCCGAAGCAGTCTTCTTCTTGGATGGTTTTAAGGGAGCTTT
Organism: Flaveria trinervia; assembly: GCA_025506515.1. NCBI lineage: Eukaryota > Viridiplantae > Streptophyta > Magnoliopsida > Asterales > Asteraceae > Flaveria > Flaveria trinervia. The sequence continues at coordinate 75,584,293 of CM046441.1, read as the reverse complement.
CTTGTTCTTCCGAACCTTAATGGCTTTTGCTTCTGAGGCCATTTTCCCTTCGGAAGAAGGAGTTTCTTCCGAAAGCAACTTGGCTTTCCGAGACTAGCCTTCCCTTTTTCATTACTTGAACCGTTTCAAAAGGTCCAAATGTGAAAATTCCTTGACTACTTCTTTCCTAACATTATTTGCATAACGTGTGTTTGCAGGATTGTAGTAACAATCTTTTGCCATGTGATTTTGCAGGCCACACATGATGCATGCAATGTTAGTCTTTTTGAAAGTAAGGGTTGCTATTTCTTGGGCTTCTTTTCTTCATCAGCAACTTTTCCCTTCAACTTCTGATCCTTTGGTAGGACAATATGCTGGTATTACATTTCTTTCTTGAATCAGAAGTACCTACCACTTGGAATCCAGCTGAGATAAATACACCCTTCTGCTTGGGATCAATCTTCAGTTTGGACTCAGCCACCTTCTTGGCAGTTCTTCTAGCAGCTTTAGCTCTGCTTCTTCTGGCTTTAGTGGTTAGGATTTGATCTTCACAGGAGGAAGGTACATCTACCTGTTCCTTCCTTGTGGTAGCCATTATTGATGCCTCATCCTTTAACTCTGGAAAGGAGGGGTCAGCAGTTGGAACCTCTTGCTCTTCAGTACCATATCTAGGCTGTCTAATAGACTCATATAGTGTGGTGGATCAATTTCATTGGTTCCCAATCCTCCTTTGTTTTGATAATAGAGTTTGGAATGGGAGGATGATGCAAGAATAGCTTGGAAGTTCTACTCAGAAATAGCATGCTTCCTGGCCTGAGCCTCAGGAGTGACAAGCTGGGCTTGAGCCTTAGACAATTTGGATATCAGATCCTTGATTTGAGTCTTGTAGTTGTGTGTTCATGTTTTAAAGAGATACCTTTTCTCTAACTCATCATTTTCTTTTGATAGTCAGATTCGGCTATTTTAAAATCAGATTTTAGAATATTTAAAGACTCAATATCGGATCTGATTTCCATATTGTAGTCCTGATAAAGTTTAACTTTAGTTATACAGGCTGGAGTAAGATGTTCATATACCTGGGCATCATCTGTTCCGGCCATGAGAGCTTGAGCAGGAGTCACATCTTGTACCATGAAGCTCCAGTCAACTTCTTGAGCCATTGCAGCTGTTTTAGTTGACCTCTCAGTGGGCTTTGAGGTTGAGGGATGTGTGGAGGCCTGTGAGGTTCCTGGATTGGTCTTGGGAGCCTTGCATTCCCTTGCAAAATGACCAGTTGGTTATAGTTTGTAACACTTTGCCTTGTCTTGTCAAACCTGAACTTGCTGGTAGTTAGGTTTTGAGGGAATGCCTTCCAGTTCTCTTAAAGACCTTCTTCGCTCTGTAAGTTAAGAGAGCCATCTGCTGGACAATGTCCATGTACTCTACATCATCTGGACTAAAACACTCAAGATCATCAAAACAGTATTGAAAATCTCCTGAGTGTCCACTTCCTGAAACAAGGCACAACTTTCCTGGAAGGAGTTGTGTTGAGCCTGTTGAGACCTTGGAGTCTCAGGAAAAGTGATGTAAGGTCCCAAAGAGCAGGATGGCTGCTGATAAGTCGGAAATGCTGAGGTTGAGGAGTTAATAGCCTTCAGCAACCATTAAGCGTTGCTAACAGGAAGACTCATGGTTCTGTTTGTTGGGTGGCCTTTCTTACTCTCCATCTCTAGGCGATATCTATCAAGGATGCTGTAGAGTTCAGTCATGGATATAGTGTTCAAGTTTTCTATTCTCTTGATAGAGACACAGTAGAATGTCCCTCGTTGAGAAGAGCACTCATGAACTTTCTGGTGAGATCTCTAAGTTCAGGAGTGATTTTCATAGACAAAAGGGAAGATATAAGATCCATGTACCTGAAGTACTGCTGGTTGAGGGTCTCTCCAGCAATATGAGTGAAGTTCTCGAACTGCTACTTCAGTGAGTCCTTCTTTGAGTCGTTGGAGCTTGAGTACATCTGAGCAAGTGCATCAAACATTCTTTGGCAGTCTTGCATGCTCGAACCCCACCATAATAGAGTTCGGTATTGCAGTCATGAGGATAGTCATAGCATTGCTGTCGATGTCCATCTTCTTTCTGTCTTCCAGAATAGTCCTCAACAGCCTTTTCTATCATGGCACCATTTCCACCAGGTGATGCCACCTTTGGCTTATACGGTCCATTGACAATGGAGTTCCATAGTTTGCTGTCTTGGTATCTAATGAAGCCTTCTATTCTTCTACTCCAAGACCTGAAATTTTCAGGGGTAATGATGGGAGCCTTTGTCATGTTCCATCTCTACCTCAGATTTGTTAAGGGCCATTGAGTGAGTGAGTGGTAGGGAGGAGTAAAAACAGGTGATTTGGATGGTTAGATCACACAATCAAGAGCCTGAGAAGCTCTGATACCAATTGCAGGATCGGTTGTTTGTTTTCTCTCAAACTCACCTAGTAAACAACACTCGGATATGAGAGAATCAGTAAGAGTTGATCACAATATATAAAGTAATAAGAACACAGAAGATAATTTTCAAGATACTTTTATATATTGATTCTTAACTCAAAATACAAGACTCTTACAAGCAGATGATGTCTCTCTCTTTAATGAGTTACAAGAAGAACCTATATATAATACTATCTACAGCCGGATATACTTTGATACCAGTGGGATCCTATAGCTAAAGTCTATACTACAAGACTAAAGATTAAGGTATCTCAGATAAAGTCTTATTGAGATTTGGTAGTCAGGACATGTCCCTGACTTACCTTTTGTCACCAACTAAAGTTGGTAACATGTACTATCATGAAAAGGTGAACAGTGGAATAAAGTATGGTCAACAATATGTCTCTTTAGGAAGAACGCTGTATCAGAAGTCTGCAGTGGAGTGTCAGAGACCATACTTGTGTCACTGGTTCATAGCAGTGTATTCCAAAGGTTAAATGGCTTCGGAAGAGTAAGTACTTCCGAAACACTTATACTTCGGAAGAGGCTGTTTCTTCCAAGGCTTGGAGACTTTTCTTTTCATCATACTTCAGAAGTGGTCTTTACTTTATTCTTCTAAGTCTTGAACTTCGGAAGTATGCACTTGTCTTCAGAAGTAGAGTTCTGTCTTCGGAAGTTGATCTTTCATTTTGTCGGAAGAACTCTACAACCTTCGGAAGTCCATGCTAAGCTTCGGAAGCCTTTTGCATGCAGCACCAAAATAACTTAAGTGACAAATTTTGGTTGCATTAGCCTTCTTCTTGATCCAACAGAAGTTCTTGGGAGTCATGGTGAAAAAAAAGAGGGGTTGGAGGCTAATCCGAGAAAGTTGCAGCGGTGCTCGAAATGTCGTCGCCTAAATCTGTCAAGGAGTGCAACATTCAATGGATGCCTGGGTCGCACTCAACAGATTCCTATCAAGACACGTTGAACGCCCTTTGCCTTTCATGTCTATGTTGAGAAATTGTTGAACAAGAAAGATTTCAGGTGGAGGATGAGGCAGAGAGGGCTTTTTAACAGATGAAGTTATATTTGAGCAACCTACTGACACTAATGGCTCCTCTTCCGGAAGAACGACTCGTGATGTACTGTCAACCGGAGCAGAGGCCGTTAGCACAGTTTTGAGAGGATCGGAGTGGAAAGCAAACACCAATCTACTTCGTCAGCAGGGCTCTCAAGGACCCGGAAACCAGGTACTCACCAATGGAAAAACTTACTCTTTCTTTGGTATATGCATCCAGGAGGTTACAAAGGTATTTCTAAGCCCAGTGATCGAAGTTCGCACGAGCCACCTCATCCAACAAGTGTTGAGAAGACCGGAGATTTTCGGGAGATTGGCGAAATGGGCCATAGAGCTCGGAGTTTTCGGGATAGAATACAAGCCAAGGGTGGCGGTAAGAGGTCAAGTGGTAGCTAATTTCTTAGCCGATGGCAACGTAAGCAACGAGTGTCAAAGTGACGAAGATTGGCGTTTACACACCGACGGAGCCGCAAACGATGAAGGATCAGGAGCTGGTATGATATTAACAGGGCCCAGAAACGAAGAGTTAACCTACGCCCTACGGTTAGCCTTCAAAATTTCTAACAACGAGGCGGAATATGAAGCGTTATTGGCAGGGTTGAGGTTAGCCAAGCAGATGGGAGTTTGGCGACTTCATGCTCATGTAGATTCGCTGCTGGTGGCAAATCAGATTAATGGATCTTATGATGCAAAGGAAAAAACAATAAAGCAAAACCTAAGAAAAGCAAAAGATTTGATCAGCGGTTTCGAGAAGTGCGATGTCTCACACATCCCAAGAAGCAAAAACAAGAAAGCAGATGCTCTTAGCAAACTCGCTTCAGTGACTTTCAGCCACCTAGCCAAGGAAGTCAGAGTTGAGTACTACAATCACCGTCGATCGACGAGAAGGAAGTAGCTTCAGTGGATGATACAGCAGATGAATGTTGAGGGAGTCCAATTATCAAGTTCCTAGCAAGTAGGGACCTACCCGAAGAGAAGGGAGATGCAAGAGCGGTTCAAGCAAAGTCACTACAATACGAGCTGCGACAGGGGGTCCTATACCGCAAGTCCTACATGGGACCATTGCTACGGTGTCTTGCGCCAGACAAAGCAAACTATGTCATCAGAGAAATACACGAAGGAATTTGTGGCATCCATGCAGGACCAAGGATGGTGGTAGCAAAAGTGATGGGGGCAGGGTACCATTGGCCCGGGATGCATAGGAGCACAACCGAAGAAATTCAAAGGTGTGTGAAAGTTGCCAAAGGCATGCTCCAATGTGCCACAGACCCAAGAACAATCTGGTTCTAGTCAATGCCGCATGGCCTTTTCAGAAATGGGGAATGGATATTATGGGTCCTTTCCCAGTGACAGCCGGAGGAGTCAGATTTCTCTTAGTGGCAGTGGATTACTTCACCAAATGGGTGGAAGCTAAGGACCTTAAGTCGATCACAGGGCAGCAAGTAAAGAAGTTTACATGGGAAAACATCATATACCGCTTCGGGCTCCCGTTGTTTATCGTAGCAGATAATGGGAAGCAGTTCACTAAGAATCTATTCAAGTTGTGGTGCAATGACCTGCAAATCTAGCAAATTTTCACTTTGGTAGCTCATCCATAGGGTAACGGTCAGAGAGTCAATCGCAGTATTGTTGAAGGAATAAAAACAAGATTAGGCATGACGGGAAGAACTGGGTAGAGGAACTACCCAATGTCTTGTGGGCCCATCGAACCATGCCCAAAACCAGTCACGGCGAGACCCCATTCAGCTTAACTTACGGATCGGAAGCATGATACCAGTCGAGATAGGTATGCCAACAACCCGTTTCACACAAGCTCTTGGAGAGGAGAACGAGACCAATCTACGACTCAATTTGGATTTACTTGAAGAAAGACGGATGGTAGCGGTAATTCGAGAAGCTAAGCATAAGAGAGAAATTGAACGGTATTACAACTCTCGGTGAAACATCAAATATTCAAGGAAGTGGACTATGTTATAAGAAGCAATGAGGCGAGTAGAGTCAGGATCAGGGTAAGTCGGGCCACCTGGGAAGGACCTTATCAAGTCATTGAAGTAGGAAACAACGGAACTTACAAACTCAGCCAACTGGGGACAGGGCAGCCATCCCGAGAACTTGGAATGGAGCTCAGCTCCGATGATGCTACATGTAATAGGCAGTAAAATCTCAACAGTGTAACTCATTTTTCATTAAGAAGGTGCATGCGAGCACCAGTGGTTACACCAGATTAGTGAATCTTTTTATATAACCAGTGTCGTAACAAGTCATGAAACAATAATGACGTGTGAGCAACGAAAGCGAAGCGAGATACCAATGCAATTACTTGAGCAACATTTGCGAAAGGCACAATAAGTAACCAAACAATGAAAATGTTTGTCAAGCTAAGTTAAACAAAATCATAACTAAGTAGAACTCGTTGTTCGCGACCAGATCTCAAAGAAAACCAATGCATTGCTCCGAATGCATGATTATACTTTGGCAAACAATTAGAGCCATTCAACAATGTACGTTTCCATTCGGCTAAGAAACCCAAGCCAGAGAAAAGGCTAACTCGAAATCAAAAAGAGCCATTCAACAATAAAAAAATGACGCCTTTTGTAGGATAAATAACAGCAATAACCACAAAATGCATTGATGCATAAGGCTACGACCAAAGTCAAAGTCACGGCCTAAGTCTCACCTGCGGCCAAGATTATGAATCGTGGCTAAAAGTGTAACCATAATTATATTATGAGCGAATGATAAGTTGTGGCGGAAAGCCACAACCATGAAACAAGAGTTGCGGCCTAAAACCGCGGCCAAGAGCTACAAGGTAAGCCACGACAGTGATAAGCATGCCCAGAGTCGCGGCCGAAGCATCGACCTGCGGCGAGGTCCCGAGTCGCGGCCGAAGCACTGAGCCACGGCCAAAATGTCAAGTCGCAACCAAATACCCTAGCCGCAACCAAAGACTCTAGTCATGGCCAAAGGCCCGAGTTGCTAGGTGGAATGTTTCAGTTAAAAATATAACCATAATAATATTATGAAAAAATGGCGCGTCACGGCCGTAAGCCACAAACCGCAAACGTGAAACCAGTTGCAGCCAAAAGCCGCACGGCATCCCGCGGCCACAAGCCGCGGCTAAGAGGATTCAGCGATCAACAATGTACACGTCACAAAGCATGAGGTATCAACGATCAACAAACACAAAGTATGGGATGTCAAAGCATAAGTACCATTACAAAATAAACATAAAGTTAAGGTATAAGTTTGATAAACACAAAAAGACACCCAAAGATAAGCTAGCTAAATACGAGCAGAGTCTTCAGCTGGAGGGGCTAGGAACGACTTTATCTCCTCGATGCTCGAGCCGCACATAGCAACGATAGTCTCAACCATGGGAAAAGTAGCTTTATAAAAGGAACCAGACTCGCTCGTAGCTTCTTTAAAGCATTCTTCTCGAAATTCTTGGCTTCATCTGGTTTCTTGCCCTTCGCGGCAAGCCGAGCTCCATCCATTAAACCCGCGTTATACCCCACCTTGTCTGAAAGACTGTTAATCCTGGCCAAAGCATCAAGGAACTCATCACTATCGCGAATCTTGTTAAAAGCCAAACTCACACCATCAGTCATGATCCACTTTTTCTCGGATGTGAGATGCGACACTTTTTCCTCGAGGCTAGCAATACGACTTTCGGAAACAACTTTATTATCCTTTAAATCCAAGGAAAGTTTCTTTACTGCAGCACATTGAATGCAAAACTCTTCCTGAGCACCACTAAGATCCAAAGTAAGTTTTACCTTGGCTAGATCAGACACATCACAAAGGGACTTGAGGGACGCATTTTCCGCCTCCAATTGGACACCTGTTCTTGAGGTCACGGATCTCATTGACACCATCCACCCAACGACAATGAATCTCAGCAAAAGAAATAAACTATTCACTATGGACAAACAACCGGTATTTGACAATGCTCTGTTTTTCAACCTTTCCCCACGGTAAAATTCAGTAGGTGTGCGAGATGCAAGCATGAAGTCCCTACATGAATCTGTAGTCTCGAAAGTGGTTTCATTAGTCAACTCCCAGTCAGGAATAAATTTCTCTTCCGCGTTCAACTCAATGCTCTCAGAAGAAGCATCCACCTTCCTTTACCAGAACCGCCACCTGACCGTCTGTCAGAAGATAAAGGGGCAGAATCAAAACTGCCCGAATTTGAGTCGGAGGATACCCCAGCCGCGGTTGAGGGACCTACCCTGCGAGCCGCGGTAGGTGATGGGGGAGGGGATGGTTGCGGCTTGAGACCCGGGCCTTCCAACCCTTGTTTGCGTTTCATTTTCGGCCGGCTTGCGGGAGCAGAAGCTTCATCAGTAATTTTTCGTTTACGAGAGGGTGGCCGCATAGTTTCACCCAGTTGAACAACGTAGCCGGCGGTTGTCTCCAATATAGGAGTCGCACCTTCAGCCAACGCTTCAACATGTTCAGAAACATATTCTTTAGCAGAAAGCTTCATGCGCTCAAATAGCCCCATACCTGTGAAAGCATAACATACAAATAATAATCAAGCACATGAACGTGTACGTTGTGGCATAAAGGTGGAAGCAACTTACGTTTCCCTTGATACGTCATGAACATGACCATGTTAAAATTGGTCCAGTTACGACTGACACCAGCCATCACGAGGAAATGCTCAGAATAGCTACGGAGAGGGGTTGGTTTGGCTTTTAAAAGGTCATAAGCAGACATGTCATATGTATCAGGTTTCGGAAAAGGATCTTGAATGGACCTACTAGTTTCAAACCAATGCATCTCAAAAGGAACTATACTAGATGAAATGAAGAAGAAATGGTCTTTCCAATGTTTCAAACTTGTTATGGTTCGTGACACTAGAGGAGGTTTGGGCGCTTTTCTTTTCTCAAAGGTTAACTAATCGCCTACCTTAGTCAACTTGTAAAACGCTCTAAAAAGGTTTGTTTCAGGTTCTATGTTAAGGGCACGACATGATATCTCAAAATGGTACACCTTAACCAAACCTAAAGGAACTAGTTGTGATAAATGAATATCGTAGTACCTAAGAAGCAAACACAAAAAGCGACTAACTGGAACCCGGAAATTACAAAAGCTAAAAAAAGAAGTATAAAGGGCTATCATCCCAGCCGAAGCGTCCCTCACGGTTGACGAACGAGCAGGAACCAGAGGAGTAAGCTCGAGGGGAACGCCATAGCGAAGCACAAAGTTGTTTAGAATATCTTGAGAAACAACCGAGGTTTGAAGACCCATGTCGTTTCTACAATCCATTAGAAAAGAAAGAGGCGGGTTCGAAGACTTACCAGAAATTTGCTTGTTCTTGGATGAAAGAAAATGGAAGAAGTGTGAAGAATAAAAGAATGGAGGTGATGGTTTATATAGAAAAATCAAGGAAGAAGTCCAAGGGGTGTGCAAAACCCAAAGGGGCTATGCTGCTCGAGACAAAGGGGCCTAAGACCCTAGGGTCGCGGGTCAAGAAGCCTTGTCACAAGGGATTTGATTGACAGATACATATTCGCGGCTCAAGACGAAAGGTACAAGCGACATGATAGACGTGATCATGGACCGCGGCTCGAGAAGAAACGGTCGGCGCAGGCGGAGCAAAATAACGATTAAAAGTTGATTGACACAGACATTGATTGACGGTGACTAAAGACGTATGGATGACAAAAGATACATCAGTCAAAATTCATGCAATTATTACTCCAATGACATGATTGGTATCATGACATTGGACTGGGGGACATGAAGGGGTATCACCCCAAAAAGTCAATAGAAACCCGAACTAACAAGCGAAGGATTGGGGTAGCACCCACCAAGACGCAGCCGCGGTTAGACTACCAGCAAGCTCAAGACCGCGCCACAAGCAAACAGCCATGGTTCGGCCGGGTTGAAGGACAAAGCCGCGATCTAGCAAGGCTGCAAACCCGAGACGCGGTCCACCAAGACGCAGCCACGGTTCGGCCAGGCTGAGTGCAATAACATTAAGTAAACCCGAAGCCGCGGCTGGGTGTAGGCCCAAAGCCACGGCTGGACAAGGCATCACCAAAACAAACACCCAAATTCGTGCGTTCCTATGTGCAACACTTGTGGAAACCTTCACGTAAGCTTGGTAACCAAGAAAGCCATTCATTGGTTACAAGGAAATAGGAAAGAAACACAAAGACGACAAAATGAGTAAAGCCAAAACATTGGCAAAAGGTCAGAGCAGCCCAAATCTCCAAGTCAACTAAAAAGACAAACTACATTAATGCTAGTTAGAAACCCTTTGCATCAGAAGGGTATAAAACCTCTGACTTGGGAATTTCAGTCCCATATTATTGACCACAGACTTCCAAGAATATAACCATGCTATATCTGGTCCCCATATACTAACACTATAAATACTCTTTCATTCCACAGGTAGAACACATTCACATTCTCATAACACTTTCACTATAAACTATTTTACTTGTTAATCCTACCCTTCAAAGCCCTCCCAATACAAATACTTATTCTCACACCGGAGTGTGATCTCTGGGAGAAAACCCTTTCTGCCCGAGGTGAGGCTCACGGTGTTGTCTTTGTCTTGCAGATACTTCGTTCAGCCGAAGTATTGCTCAGTCGAAGTCTAGTTCAGTCGAAGCCAAGTCTAGCTGCATCCTGCTTCCCAACAGTCAAAGCCAAGTTCCTGCCCGATCCTTGGTAACAGCCCCATTCTTGCACTACTCCCCGGTCTTAATCCCTTGATTAGGATTTTTGTAGCAACAACAACAAAGGCTCATCGAAGTTTGTAAAACCAATAAAACATGTAACATAACCGAATACTTATAAAGAATTCCTAACTTATCTAATTCTCACCTAAATCTTATGTCCTTTACAAAAATACATTCAAACAGGAAATTTAAATGGGCGTATGTAATTTCATACTTAATATATAATAAAGCAACCTTCATCCTGTTCAAAACAATATAAGATAACAAAAAGCATGACCATTATAAAGAACCAAAATGAAACTCCTTTTTTATTGCTTTGAGTCCAAAACTTATTTGAGCATGTAAGCAAGATAAACTGATGGTGTACTCAATAAAGCATCGTAGCAGTGTGTTGTTTGACTTGATTATATGTAAATCCCGTGTGTATTTTGACTATATTAGTTAGAAAAACAGTATGTGTAAGGTACATATGTATCTACGTATGTATGTAGGTACGTATGTACATATAGGTACGTATGTACGTATGTACGTGTAAGGCCCCGTTCCCGGAGATCTCACAGTTGGTCATTCAAGCATTTAAATACCTTAAAACATTATAAATTTACAACTTAGGCAGCAGAATCATTTAACAAAAACCATTCATTTCATTAAAAGACTGTTGTTAAGCAATACACTGTTGTTTAATCGATTACAAAAGAACTGTTTAACTGCATTACAAAACAATAGCAATAAGAAATACAAATGGATGTCAGTCTCTCCTGCCGAGTAGCTTCACCCTCGTGCCATCCTCAGCAATAATTACCTGCCAACTAAAAATGTATAAAAGTTAGCGTTGCTGAGTGAGTTCTAGTTTTAAAAGTAATAAAATACTTTCTGTATGTTGTATATGAAAATACTCTTTCTATGAAATACAACTCTTTACTTTGTATGTGAGCACACATACACTATATGAACAATACTGTATGTTCTCATTACTGTATGCCTTGTTTACTTTGTATTCTTTTATCTTTATCTTTCACTATCTGTATGGACCAATGAGCAATACCCTAAACTGTATGGGCGATGAAAACTGGTGATGTGCCATCTATATCCCTCAAAAGGATTCTGTTAATGTATACAAGCCGACCCAATCACCTAGGGTACGCTACAAATGAATACACAGTTGAGCTAACGACAACATGGTCGTGTACCTCCTGTAAGCTTGCAAGACTTGTTAACATTTATTAATGTTCCTCTTCTTCTTTATTTCTCTTCCTCTTTATTATTACAATATACTTTACGTTACAATAATAACATACCACGTAAAGTCACACACTATAAGTAATAATAATAGCAATAATAATAATAAGGAACAATCATAAGGCAATCATAAAACAATCATAATCATACATGAAACCCATCATTAATAAACCTCAGTCAAACCTTGGTCAAAACCCTAAGAACACAAACTTCCAAGAATTCTGTAAGAAATTCTAAGTGTTGGGCGCTTAGACACTATTTGGGCGCATGGGCCCTGTTTAGGCGCTTCATCACTATACAGGCGCATCATCCAACACTTAGTTGTTTTAACTCTTAGGCGCATGAACCATTCAGGCGCATGGACACTATTAGGGCGTATGACCCATTCGGTCGCATGGACACTTAGACGCATGGGTTTATTCGGGCGTATGGAAACTTAGGCGCATGGGAATATTCAGACGCATGGGTACTATTGGGGCGCATGGCCCTCCACAGTTGTCCGAATAATATTTCTAGGCACATGGACTACTATTCAGGCGCATGGGTTACACTAAAATTCTTCTAAGGCATTCCCAGGCGCATGAGCCTTATCTAGGCGCACGAACCTTCTGTACAACATGTTTCTAGGATGTTTCCGAACCCAATCATCAAACCTATCTATTCTAAGCTTATCAAGGCTATTCTAAACATGAACAACCTATAAGCATCCAATAATCATCATCCAACATGCATAATACATATGGGTATACATACATAAACATTTGAAAACCATTTAAATACATTTTCAGCCCCAAAAGAGTTTAAAACAAGTAAAACTGGGGTCTAGAAACTCACCTGGTGCAACTTGGGTGTTTCTTCCTTCTAACCCGCTTGCAAATGAGTTCAAACACCTAAAAACACACCAAAACACACACACATGAACACACACACAAGCATATAAGCACATAAGCATGTAACCGAGACAAAAAACCCAATATGAACACTTAAAACTCCGAATTCTTACCTTGAATTCAATCTCTTCTTTTCTTCTTCTTCAAAACCCGAAGTTTCTGCTTTCTCTCTCACTAGTCCGAATGAAAAAGGTGATGTGAAGAGAGGGTGGGCGGCCATGCCCACATTTACACCAACTTTTGTACTTTTGTCCTTTTTACACATTTAACCCCTCAACTTGGGTTTATTGATCTTTCCTTTCTTTATTCTTCAACTCTTATTCTTTCTTTTCTTTTTAAGTAATAACCGGGTGTTACAATACGTATGTGTGTATGTATGTATGTGTGTATGTATGTGTGTGTGTGTGTATTCATGATATTTAACTAGAAATAATAAATGAGGAATTGGAACATAGATTAAATATGTGTGTGTATAAATAAGGGTATGGATCAAATGGAAAACCATAGCATGATTTTACATGTACGTCACACATAGGTTACGTATACGTAATCATTTTTCATTCAACATAGTGTTACATATATGTAAGACTCTTCATTCTCGTATTTATGTTCAATATATATGTAACAAATACTTAAGTAACCTTTTAACTGTTAAAATAACAAAAAAATATAAATTATGTTATTAGTTTATGTGGTTTTCTTTAGTTTTTACATAATTACTCGTTTTTTCAGGAACCATCCCCTTGGAACATGTGTGATTGTTACTAAAATATGCACTTTGTGTATATGCTTGGAAAAGCCGTTACACTTGTTGTGAATTACTTATATCATTTTTGTTTATTTATGTTCATTCATGTTTTTTTATTTATGTTTTTTAGGACATTTTAATTATTAGTGCTTATTTACTATCTAATATTATATATATTATTAATTATCAACTTTAATATGCTTAAAGGTTTGTAAATTATGTTTAGTGGGTTGTACCCACCTTTGTCTTTTTCTTAATCCTTAATTTTTTCTATTTTAATTTAATAATTTTACATCTACAATTTAACCCAACAAATTTTCATATTATATAAACTTTTTTTGTTTTACGTCTCGGTCTATTTTTTACGAGTTAACTCACCATAACGTGCATGAGTGGTTCAACATTTTTCCCCTTATTTTTTCTCGTTTAACGACCCTGTCGCAAACGCACTGGTTCTATATCGACGTAGTTATTGTTTTGTGTGTTTTACGTTTTGCCTTCGTGGTTCAATGTTTTTATACATGCTTTTTGTTCGGTTTATTTTTTTTGTTTTTATTTCTTTTTATAATACGAGTTTTTTGGTGTAAGTGGTCATAGACTATGGTGCGCCATTGGTACTACTTGACAGGGTTTTACGCCACACCGCAACGCGGGGGCTTAATACTAGTTTAAAACTATAAACCATAGTAATATGAAACTTGTATCAAGTTACAAATTTAGTCATTTAAAACTTAAATGTTTCAAATGAGATAATTTTATTACCTCTTTATGGTTACTACTTTACTAGTGTTTAACTTTATATTTATTTAACTTGGTTATGTATAATGTTTCTATATAAGAATATTGAGATAATTATATTTATTAAAGATGATTATCTCTAACCTAAGTCGGTCCAGATTGATCATTGGCTCTGAAACTAATTCTTCCTCACATAACAGCTAGTGAGCTACTCGAAATTTTCTCATTTAAAGCTCGAATCGTGTTGAAGTTAAACAAGCTTCATCCCAAACTCGAACCTAAAAATAAAGCTTGTTTAATATACGAGCCTGATCTCAAGCTTCACATCGATCCAAATATTTATGTACTTGTTATTTGAAATATTAAGCATATTAAGTAATAACTGATATCTATACAATTATAAACAAATATAACAAAAGTATACATAATATGTTATATATATAAATCAACTTGTAAATATATATATATATATGAATAATTATAGATGTATAAAATTTGAAAAGTAATTAATAAATGATAAACGAGGTGAGCCAAACCTAGCTTCACCTTGAAAATCGACTCATGAGTAGGGATGCCAATTTAAACCCAAACCCAATGGAAATACCTAAAACACGAGATATTTAGGACATGTATGAGATTTGGCAAACGGGTATGGAACCACATATGAGATTAATTTTTATTTTTTTCGCGGGTACGAGATTTATCATATACCAGTTTACCCGATTGTATACCTGAAATTATCGAATTTTTTAATTTATTCTACTTAACAATTATATTATATAATTATAACTTTTATTTTCTACTTAATACTTTTCACTTTATAATTATGTGTTGAATAAACTAATAAGTTTCATATCACTTATATTATATGGCATCTTAAAAGGTTATAATAAACTTTATATTTATTCCTAAAACTAAAAAGTGGTAGCAGTAGAACTTAACAAAAATATTAAGAATTAACATAATATATTGTCTAGTACGATACGTAAATGTAGCCTCATATGATTTTTTTCAATTTCAATAGATATCCAATTCTTACAATCTTAACGGGTATACCCGATTACCCGTGGATACCTTCAAACCCAATAAGTAGATACCCAATATATACCCGACGGATTTTGGGCCTGTGTAGGACACAATTCTGTAATCGAGTATGGGGTTGTGATTACCCATACCCGTCTCAAACCCGACCTATCGTCATCCCTACTCACGAGCCAAACTTGATGGGTGTGAATGGCGAGGGCCCGAATTAAGTTCTGATTGTCGTCTTGATGCTTAATGTCGTTGATGTTTATTATTGGGTGGGTGTTGAGTTACGTTTGGTGTTTACAGATCGCAAAATCGGAGAACATGATATAAAGTTGAGGGACAATTTCCAACACTCCGTTGACTGGAGAAAGAGTCAAAATAAGAGAACATGGGCCTGAAAGTCCACCATATGTTTCGGGCTGGGCTCATGGGTTCAGGACCTAGTGACTAACAATCTAACATTAGTGGTTCACAAACCAACTTTAGGCTAAACTGGATTGGTTTCATTCAACTTAAGTTAAACAAGTTTCGGTTTGATACCAGCTTTTAAGAAAACAATAATACATTCGACCTGACGAAACTTGGTTCGGATCAGATTGGACCAGAATCGAACCGGATTCAACGTACTAGATAACTAGTTTTTCCCAAACGATTCAAACTAGATTTAAAGTATACAATCTCCAACCGGTATAGTCCGACGGATCGGGACTAGTTTTAGATCGGTTTGAGAAATAGCTTCAAATCCCGAACTGACTTTACATTAGACGAATGTAATATTAATAATAAAAAATTCATAATATATGTCCAATTTCTTGTGTATATACAATTCAGTTTATTATATAACACAAAATTATATTTCTTTTGTGATGAAATACGTGAGCAAATTTCTTTTAGAAGTAATATCCGGTTCATTTTCACTTCTCTAATTTTTCAGGTACACATTTTTTTTCAACCGCATCAAATAAGTGTTAAGTACGTCAAACCTTTCTTAAGTAATCAATTTTTTTGTAAGAATTTGAATTTTTTCAGAAGTACAATAAAGTCATATTTAAAACATTTCAAAATATTTATGATAAATCACAATTAGATAAAAAAATTCATGTATTTCATGGCAATGGATGTAAACTCTTGCCCTCATAAACATTGCCGTATAAATAAACCTAAAACGAACATGTTGTGATATTTTGTAAATACAATCATTAAAGTTGAAAATTTCATCTCATGATTATATTTTTTGTCATATTTGCAAGAATTCATTCAAGTACTTATTAAAATTGTGTTTTATATCCACTAATTCTTATGATAACATTAGAAGTAAACTTGATCACATGGATTAGTTCCCATGCATAATGGCAATCATTAAGCCAACCAAGCAAATTCAACTAGGTCTAATAATGAGTCACATAGGAAGACAAAGATCCAATCCATAGCTTAAGTGCAAATGGCTGTTCACTAACCATAACTTAATTTAATTGCGCCACCAACTTAATATCTAATATTACCGCTGTGGGACTAGCCTACTTAATAGAAGATTTTATCTTTTAATTTTAGATTGAATGTAATGGGTTCAAACATTGACTTGGTTTATATTGATGTAATTAAGGAGTATAGTAGATTATGGTTAAAAAGAATTTAATATAAATTTTGTTATAAATGGTGCAATACTCAACCAAAAGGTTATGTATATAGATCCTACAACGTATATGTATGCTAAATCTAACGGGTAAAGTAGTATAGAGTAATAATATATGTTCGTAAATAAAAGTAAATCGACATATTATGGTATTTTTGTTTGACTTTTTAATTATGACAGTTTATTTTTCTTTTACATTAAATAACAATACGCACTTTTAATTATTTTTCCCATTTTAAGCATCCGATTTCGTAAGTAGCAACCTTTTTATTTATAATAAATAACAAAACACATCTTTAAAATGAAGGGGTGAAAATTGTGTTGGGATAACATATTAGTTCTAATCAATCTATATACTATTCATGTCAAAAATATTTTAAATATTAGTAAAAGATATTCATGTCAAAAATATTAGTTTGAATTATATAAATCCAACATAACTCATATTGGTGGGTTTTAATATAGGTTTAAACGGGTAACTTTATATAATAGTAACAAAAAGTATTAAACGTTTTATTAAATGTCAAAATCTTTTTATATCTTTATAGTCATTTTACTTTTACTATTTATTTCAAATCCTATGCAAAATTTTGTAAATGCTTAATTTTTAAAATTAAATGATACAAACAAAACATATATAATTTTGGCCACTATTTAGTGGTTTTTTCCCAATTTGACTTAGTTTTAACAATTAAGAAACTTGAAAGTTAAGTGGAATTTTTTTCACTTATTAGTAACAAAAGTTAATATATGTTTAATTTGTCTAACTTAATTTTATAAAATTGAACCAATTATAAAGATATTACATAGGATTGAAACATGTTGTGACAATTGAGTAAGTTTAGAAGGAAAATTTTTTTGAGTGATTTTAGTGGAACAATTAGAAAACTTGGTTATTATTATATAAATTTTTTCTCGTTTTAAAAAGCGCATCTTGACACAAGGCACAACGAGGCGCAAGGGTGTGGACTTTTGATTACTCA
This sequence comes from Flaveria trinervia, assembly GCA_025506515.1. NCBI lineage: Eukaryota > Viridiplantae > Streptophyta > Magnoliopsida > Asterales > Asteraceae > Flaveria > Flaveria trinervia. The sequence goes on along the minus strand of CM046441.1, from coordinate 75,566,839 downwards.
AGGCGCAAAATGTAAAAAAACGCATTTAGGGTGCAAGAAAAATGTTCTTGAGGTGTAGGTATGAGACACAGCTCATATACATGGGACGCAATTTTGTGTATTTTGATTTTGTACGTATAGTTTTTCAGGATACGTTATTTATATGGTGAATATTTATATATTAAATCATATATAAAACTTATGCATAGCTAAGTTATAAGTAACAGACACTATAAACACATGAGATATATAAAAAGATTATAAAAATACATCGTGTCTTGTACACGAAGAGTGACGTGCCTTGTGCTCGGCTCCAGACTCTAGGACCTCGATGCATCTCACTTCAAACCAACTTATAATCAAGTTAATGAGTTGATGATTTAAACTTATAAGTTATATATATATATATATATATATATATATATATATATATATATAATATATATATATATATATATATATATATGTTGTTTTTATTTATAATTTAAACACATCAGCATGATAAATTTTGATACACCCGGATATTACTAATCATGTAACATGTTATGTGGCTCAACTTAATTATTTTTTATTAAACTTTGACAATAATGTTATAACTAATATAACTTATATAACTAGGAAATAGCATGATATATAACTAAGATTGCAGAGCACTGAAATGAGTCAATGCAACAGTTTCACAGTGTTAGAAGAGTTATAATACTTAGTAGATCAAATACGGAACGAGTTTATGATAAAACAAAAACACACAAGTAAAGAACAGAACAAGAACAAAAACACACTAATATAGTTTTCAAGAATTATGTATACTGTTCTCAAGTTCATACAAGTGTTACAAAGCTTACATAGAAACTACAAATACTTGAGATAATCTATATTACATGCTACAACCGGTCATACTTTGAATGTTAGTTGGAAATACTAATCAAGACAACATGATCAATGTAAAGTAAAAAGTCAGATTGCATTTTGACTAATGATTATGACAAATCATAATTCATATCCTTATCTAATGCAAAATGAATAAAAAGTATAAAAATAAAAAGTTACAAACATAAGACTTTTATCTACAGTTTGATAAAAGTATGGATTTTTCGTCAACTCATTTAAGTTGGTGAGTTTTCAAAAATGGTAGCGGAATGTAGTTAGCTTTGACAAAAGATGATTAAGAAAAAGTATGTCTTCTCTGTCTTCGAAAGAAATCAGTATTTGGTTTTGAAATACGCTGTCTTTGAAGATTCAGAAAACTTAATCTTTGGCTTCGGAAAATTTGATTTCTTAGCTTTAAAAGATTTGATACTTTGCATAATTAACTAAGTTATATCAAATCTTACGAAATAACTTCCTTATAGTTTATATGTGCACGCTAAAAGCTTTTTGATTGTATCTGCATATAAGTGTAATTCTTACAAATATATTATCTTATAAATATATAAAATCAAAATTCCATATTATAACTTCCATCAAAATATTAAAGTGTTATCATTGTCTTCCGATAGTCTTGAGCAAAAATATATAAAGGGTCCTAATATAGAGACACCCACTCGGATAAACCGACACGCCCTATACGTCGCGTATGGGCCCATACGCGGCGTATAGGGTCGAATACACTAAAAACGATGAATATTCAGGGGGCTGTTAGAGAGATATACGCCTCATATAGCCTATACGACACATAGGGCTATACGACGCGTATAGCGAATTCGACACTGACTACGAGTAAAAATTCAGGGGGCTGACAGAGTGCTATACGACACATATAGTCCTATACGACCCCCCTCCCACTATATGGCACATATGGGGCTATACGACACATATAGAAATTTTGAAGTATTGACTTAAAATATTGGGATGTGTATTTAACCGGACCCTATATAAAACAACATACTCTTTCCTAAAATTACTTTAATAATTCCCTATCTTAACTTTCTATAATAAGAAACAATTTAACTTTAACTTATTTTATTTCCAAACCAAAGCTATTCATCATAAAATCGAAACATGACCGATGAAATAGAAGAAATAAACCTATATTATTTATTTATATTAAAAAAACCATTATAATAATAATAATAATATATAAGACTATTATACTTATTTTTTTTCCACATTTAAATGGTATAAGTAGCGACAAAGAAGTTGAAATCAACTTATTGAATAGTCGATGTCGATAAAATGGGCTGCCCATGCAAAGGCCAACATCCCATTTTCTAAGGCAATTTGTCTTGGAGGCTTGCATATACTATTATGGTCTTATCTCTCCCCCTGCCCTCATTCCATCACATCATATATTTTGGCTCAAATATAGGCCCCTTCACATGTCATTCAAGTGAGTTAAGGATTATCATCATTTTATTTATATTATAAACGAGTATCATGTCGTTTAGTACATGTGAGATATAATCAGTCTGATGTTATACATGGGTTATTTGAATCGAGTCATGCCATCTAATTAAAAATGATGTCATGACCACCGCAAACGATGTAATAATGCAAGAAGGGTGTAGGGTCATGGAAACTATTAGTGCATATAATCATATGTAACCTTGTGAATAGAACTTAATTCAAGATCCATCATCAAAGAGTATTAAGATTTCAATTACCGATTGTTACTCAAAATTTTATCGTGAAAAGGGCTTTGCAATCAAAAGCAACAACTCTATGATAAGTTCTGGTAACTTTAAACGAAAGCATGTTCATGAAATACACATTTACGTCTTACATATATATAAATCAAATACGCAACATTAAATAATCATACATTCAGTTTTTATTACTGATTTGGGGTCGTGTAATAAATTCGCCCTACGAAAAGAAAAGTAATTCACCAATATTTGATGACTTGCATATAAACACATGGTCTTATATCTTCTCAACCCATCCGTGTGAGTCTAGTCATATATAATACATTTTCACTCAAATATAGGTCCTTCACATGATCACATGTCATTTAAGTGTCATATTTCATCTTTGTGTCATGTTTAATGAAAATAATAATAGATTGTAGTACTAGAGGTAAAAGTATGATATCATATTCAAACTTTATTTTGACAGAATGACAGGATCAACTTACCTAATAAGAAATAATAACAATGTCTACGGGTTTCTAATTCGTGGTCATTAATTAGTTGGATATTATATAAAGTTATCAATTTTATAAATCATTTTAAGATCGCTTTCATATTAATATATATCACTAGGACTCTTGCCATTTTCAATCGAACAATTCAAAGAGATTAGATAGGAACAAATATGCATAACCATTATAACGTTTCAAATAGCGTCTACCAGTTGATTGTTGTAATTTTTAGCCGTTGGACAATCACATAAGTGGAAAACCCTTAAGTAGGAACTCCATTAATGGTAACTTAGATAACTTTGATCTCCCAAGTGGTTATTGATGCATACTTGCTACTAACAATGACTAGTTTTGTTGATGACTTTCTATGATCAAACATTGGTAGTCATAGTTATCACTCATGATTAGTAAGTACAGTTTACTTCTGATAATCAGGGTATACTAAAGACCAACTTCATATAACTTTGCATTAATATGAAAAATCCAAAGCAACTTTTTTTGGATTTCAAATTATGTATAAAAAAACTTTTCAATATGGCCTATGCTATTTAGACCTTGTTTGGGTGTTTTGCCCTCAACCCCTCAAGATGGGTGCAATCCCCTTCGAATTTTCATCTTAGTATATTACCAATTTTGAATATTTAAATATAAGGGTGTGTTTAAGATTGTATATTTTCTATCCATAAAATTTGCATGAAGATGAAATATCACAAATTCATCGGGATCATATATATTTTTACTTGATATTATTATTTACAAGCTTGCGTACATGTCTTTTATTGAACATGTAAAGGTCAAGTTCAAGCTTCTTGAACACAGCTAAGCTTCAAACTCATGTTGATAATTCTTTTAGTGTTGTAAATGAAAATGTAACTTCTCAAAATAAACTTCAACCTAATCAACATGAAGACCTGAAGAGATATCTTGGGATAATATCTCACGTGTTCCATTCTCAAACATGTAGGATTTCTACATTGAATCAACTTCTAACATCGTATTAGACGGGAATTAAACATCTTATCCTAAGTGATCTACAAACACACTTTAATCTAATTCCTACAATCAAATTATGCACTAAATCCCTTGCCAATACTTTGGTAAGATGTTTAGTTAAATTAAGTTGTGTACGTACGAACTATTCACAAATAATGATACTATCACACGTTATAGATATTGGTGATACCATTTATCCTTAGGCAATGTAACAATAGTATCATGCATAATAGATATTGATGATATCAATTAGCCTTAGCCAATGTAACGGTACTATCACACATGATAGACATAAATACAATAGGAATAAAGAATTAACTTGCAATCAAATAATAGTGCATTGATTAATCCCAAGCACATGATCCATCATTCGAATCTAAATCTAAATAATAATTTTGTTCCCAAAAGGGGCAGCAATGTAATTTCAGCAAACATATAGTTAGACTCTAGTGTCTATATAAACTCATTGGATGCTAATTCTCCATGCACACATAACTCTCAAAACATTACAACAAATTTAGAGTTTGAGTTTGAGAAGATGGTTTCAAAATTTGAGCAAACAAAGGGAAGTCAACAACAAAAAAGTCAAAATCACCACCATAACAACCGCCGCAACAGCCGCAACCGAACACCGGTCATCGTAAAAGAGATGGTAATGCAGTATAACAAAGTCAACACCACCAAGTTCAAGAGAAGCATCTCCAATCTTGAAGACGATGGTGCTTCTTCTGCCATTCTCTTGCTAGCGTGCATCGCTTGTAGTCCATAAGTATATAAATCTTTGTTTATTTACATGTTTATTAGGTTATTATTCCTCATATTATTTATTGATATTATTTTCTAGAAGTAAACGGGTCAATAATTACATATTGTATAAGTTTTATGTTGTTTAGAAAATGTACTTCAAGTTAAAGGGTAATTAGTTTGGGAATTCGCATAGTTAATTCTTACCAACAATTTTACTTTAAACGTATCTTTAGGAGCTACTTTATACACCACAAATATGATTGCAGTCAGTACTGGTTAACTTTTATTAAACTCGTTGATCGTTGACTTTCTCAATTCGGTAGATCACTTGTTGACTCGTATTAATTTCTAAATCTATACTTAATTATTCATTTCTTTTCTTGTATATTGATAGTAAAGTTATATAATTTGATATAATTCTTAACTTGTTATTTAAAATTTGTATAAACAAAAACATACACAATCATAAAATATTAAAATTCAAAAAACAACTGAGTAAACTCATCTAGTCATAAGTTGACTCGAACTGAATACGTATTAAACTTCTAGTGTGGCTCGAATACAAGCTGATGTTGACTTAACTTAAAATTGTTCCTTGAACTACCCTGGTTGCAATAATGGATCTTAACAAAATTTGAAAAATCTTATTTCTTTTCTATTTTGTTATTTCCCAAAATAATTTTTTTAAAGATTTTAGTAAATGACAAATGGCTGCAGTAATAAATTAAAAACTAGCTACACACGTAACACACCAACTCAAACAAAATATTTATAAATAATTGTTTTTTATTTGATTAAAATTCAGGCATAAGCTTTCAAAACGCATAAACAAACAAGTTTGTGGTATATAAAAACACTTCAACAAAGAGTACTTTGACCTAGAGTTACAAATTTGTTGATGACCAAATACAAATACACATTCACTTAGCGTCATATCAAAGAATAATTGTTGACAAAGTTAATGATAATTATAAGCTATAATTGTGTTTTACTTTGTGCAAGCAAAAAACTTTTAGATGACATGCATACTTGAAGTTATAGACATGTACACCATTTAAGTCGGTTTTCGAATTCTCAAGTTTAGATCTTCAATTCTTGCGAACACAAAAATAACCCAACGAAAAGGAACCGAGACAAAAGCCTCACAAATCAATATTCGACAATCAAGCTAGCAGAATGTAAGAACATGCGAAATGCTAAGACGTTGTAGATTAAGAATCATAAAGTTTGTTCTAATTCATATCATTTTAGGACTCATACTTTCGTTTATTATTTCTGTCATGTAAATAATTAACGTATATAAAGGTATACAAAACACTTACTTTTTAGTGTACATGGACCCAAAACATTGATTTTAAAAAATATGAATTATAAACCTCAAAATTACCTCTACTTTCTAAAAACAACTACAACAGCCCATATGCAATGAATAAATTCGAAAATTATAAACTTGTCCCAAAAGTCATATGAAGCCAAGAACATGGGGCACGTGATGAATGCAGTAACTCATGTGCCACAGTTAGTGGAGGAACAAAAACAAAACCGTTATGGATACATACATGCATTCATACGATCGTTGTCATATCTAAGGACAAATAACTCTATAAATTAATAAATATCATATATGCTATCGTACTAGCTTAATATGTTTTTTTTTATTTCAACCTCATTCACGATATTAAAAGTTAAGAGTGTCTATAAATTTATCCACGAGTAATTTAAAACTCATCCAATCATAGTCTGTCGTCATGATTTTTACTCCGGACACTTATGTTCCTGAACACAACATCTAACCCGATAGTTTCATGTTCTTATTCTTTCTCAATAAAAAGAGGATCACATAAACTAGAAAATATATAAACAAAAAAATCAATATGTTTCATAGATGGTTAAAAGTCTGAAATTATAAAAAATATTCTTAGTAGTCTGACGTAACAAGTTTAGAACTAACACATATTGATCTATAGGATTATAACATCCTATATAAACACGCCACTCTGAAAAGGTCTCGTCCATCTAAATCATAGCCTTGTTGATCCAATGGCTAATAAATAGGACTTTAGTACTCCTCACTCTTCGACATGCGCCATGATATGTCCTATCGCATATAAGTGTCTTTTTTTAGAACGACAAAATATATTCCACTCCTACTCAAAATTACACCCCGAATATATACAATTGTTTAGGTTTAAACCGTAAACCTTCCCATAAGATGCCTCTAAAGACAAAACCTCTACCACCGGGTCACCAACCTCTTTCATTCTTTCTTATATATTAAAATACAATTTTAGACGCTTTAATTCTTGTTAACAGATTATGATTGGATCAGTTTTAATCTTGTTCACGGAATTTTTCTCATCCATGTTCACAAAAATCACAAATTTTGAAAATTATTTAAAAAGTATTGAAAACAATTCTTTTAATCTTGTCATGACTCATGTGTCATCATATACGGAGATGTAGCTTTTTTTTATTTCTTCACTAGGTTAGTACAACGTGTATTACACGTGTTGAATAAATAAATTTTTAAAAATTAGTAAAAAAATTATGAATTATAAAACTATGCTCAAAGATCAAATATGATTATAATTACTTATAAATAACTATCTTATAAAAAATTATGAATTATAAAACTATGCTTAAAGATAAAATATGATTATAATTACTTATAAATAACTACTTTAAGTAACTAACAATAATATGTTTTATAAAAAATTTGTGGTAATATTTTTGTTTTAAGTAAAATGGTTTTTTTAAAGTTTGTTGCTTTTTTGCTTTTAAAAAGTTTGTTTTAATTTAAAATAAATAGATTTTCAATTTATTAAATTCTATATCTTTTAATTTGAAAATAGTATAAGTAATATTATTAGTATTCAATATTAATTATAACAACAGAAAGAAATGAGAAAGTTAGTATGATGAAACTTACGATTGTGTCACGTATTATCTTATTTTTTTTTATTATGAATAGATAAATAGACAAATAGATCAATAGGCTAGAAACTTATTTATTAAACGAATTATAACTTGTAATAAACATAAATATTACAGTATAATATTTTAATATAAAATATAAATTTTATATGATTAATAATTCCAGAAAATAAAACAATTATATTATTTTTTTAATTATCTTATCTAAATAGTTTTATTTTTAAACATTCGTATTAAAACTCTTTTATAAAAAATATTTTTATAAAACAATATTTATTAAAAACTCTAGGTTGTAATTATTATGGTTGTTTTAATAAGATTGTTTTTAGAAAAATTCATATTTTTATAATTTTTAGAAAAAGACAGATTTAAAATATTTCATTTCAAAAGGTTTAGTGTATTTGAAATTTCATATTATACGAACTTTTTTTATTATTAGTTATATTTTAATTGAAAAGTGATTTTTAATTTTCTTAATTAAATCTAATTTTAAAAGAATACATTGATTTCCAAAAATCAAAATGAGAGAAAAAAATATTACAATTAATTAAATTGATCTTTAATAAGAGAGAATTAGTTTTAATATTTAAATTACTATAATACTTTTTTGAAGGTAAAAATAAAATGAGAATATTAATATAAGTGACAAGTGACAATGAGATAGGTCAAGAGAATAACATGTGGTTTTGGAAAGCTTGCTTTATTAGAATTTATAGATTTTGGACACTTATCATTAACTAAAGTGAACTTTTGATGGAGATTATATCGGGATAACCCTAATGTCAATGATTTGGAATAAAAGTGTTTGAAACAGTAAAAAGAAACGGCAATGACCGTTACAGGTTTAGCCCAGCCTGTAATCTGCACCCAGCCTGCCAAACTTAAAGATCAATGACACGAGAAAGTTTTTGAATGCGGTTCAACAAGAAGTCCCCTTGCTTGATAGTTGCTTGATAGAGAGCGTTTTTAGCATCAGGACGATTGGTTTCTAGAACACCTGCCACTTTATCGATCTTGCAATGAAGTTTACCAGCTGCAATGAATCGTGACAGCTCCCTGATCACAACAAAAGATATGTGATTTTAACATATTATCAATTACCAACAAAAAGTCATGTGCTTTGAGAAGTTTTATGGTTCTGCAATGATATCACATATGTGAAGGCCACATAAGTACTTAAAGTATTTCATTAAAATGCCCTTTTACCAAAATGTGTCACCTAGGCATGTATCTGGTTACAATTTTGTTCATTTTGATAACAAGGAGATGACATAATGATCTTCAACTTTATAAAAACACAATAACTGTAAACTATAACATCTTGGCAACTCATATAAAAAGGGTTTTTATATTTTCAAAAACTTAAAGGGGAATTTTTGTCATATGGCATGTTTTTTTAGCTTGCTTTGACATAAACAAAACTCGATACATACTTGCTTTGACATGACTGTAGTAAAACAATTATATAGGTTTAAGCGTTACGAATACTGTGATTTTTAAGTGATTCTGTGTTTGGGTAAATGATCAAATTATTCAAATTCTACCTGGTTGTCTAGGTAGACATTGGAAGACAGCCCAAATGCACCCAACTTTAAGTAAACTGTAAAATTTGTCATTTCCCGACTCATCGCAGGATAATTTATTAAAAAAGGAAAATTTTTATAAATTAAAGGTCTATGCCATAAATAAAGATGTTGTATCATGAACAGGCATGATATGATCAGAACGGGTCAAAATCTCCAAATCCATGTATATTATTTAAAAAACAAAGTGTTGCTATGTCATCAACAACAATGACATGTGTTTCCATAAAAGAAGTCTAGATTTCACACTTTACCGTTTTGAGGGTGTTCGGGGTTTACTTTGAAAAAGATTATCTGAGATTTCGTTATCACGTTACAAATCACATAGTCTGTTTTCAAAATGCAGCCCCAAACACAAAACGAAGAGTCAGATATAAAACGAAGAATCGACTTACAGGTCAATGAAATCAATAGTCACTCCAAACGCCTTTGCCATTGCTTCTATAGTGACACTCTTGTAAGATTCCAAGAACTGAGAATAGACAACTGTCCTTATCTCCCTCATGTAATACCGAAAATGTGGATACAAATAACGATCCAGTTTAATATGCTTAGTAATCCCAGCTGTATAGCAAGTATAGAAAAGTTAAAAAGTGGAAGTCTTAATCACAGATTTGTGATCTTACAAGTCAAAAAATTCCTAACTCAGTTTTTTACATAAAAGGTGGCTATAACTAATAAGTGTATGAATGATACAATGTCCATTTAAGATCATAAAATAAGAGTATGATGCATAGCGGATATATTTACCAAAAGCTGAAATCGACACTCATACAAAGAGTTGATGAACTCGGATAAGTAGGGAATTTTTCCTATTACAGTCAAAATCTCAGGTGCATCGACAACCTGCATAGTAATAAGAGTTTTAAGGTGTCAGTGCTTGCGACTTGTTTGCTTATGTATGAGTCCAATTGGTTGTGTTTTATTTCAAACAGATCGAATTAAAAACTGTAGCTAAAATGGAACATCAGGCGGGATGAAACTTTCCGAAGGTTGCTTTCAAGGCATACAACTCGTAAATCATTTTGTTTAAACTTATAGATCATTACTGCAATAATATTGTTTGATCATACTTAACATATTAGTCGATTATTTAAATGTAAACTGAACAATAGGTGTTTGAGGTTCAATCCACACCGACCCAGTCCGTACTATAAAATGGCCTGCTTCAACCAAGTCAGCACATCTTGCCACCTCAACTAATAGGTATGAAAAGTAGGCGGGTTTGTATAACCCAACCCAAACACGAGTACACGACGTTGAGATGTTAAACCCTAACATGGACATCTGTAACCAGTGTAACCCGATTATCTAAATAGGCCCAGTGCATACTGGGTTGCAAACTAAATGGCCTGTACAGGTTGGTCAGGTCAATGGACTAAACAATTGTAGACGAGTTTGCAGATTGAACTTAAGTTATAACTTGCAAGATTTGATTCTAGATTTTAATTGGGTTGATGGGTTGGTCAGGTGAACCTTAAAACAACCCCTTTAATGGGTTAGCCATGTTGATCAGTTTACAATCCAACCTGTTTAGCTCCAACCCTAACATTTCTACTTTGTGTTGGGTTTGTGCCAAGAGTTGCCACCCCTAATGAGAAACCCCATGCACACAGAAACCGAGGCTAAAATGATGTAAAAGGAGGCATGCTAAGCCAAACCAAAATAGAGAGCAAAGCATACCTTTTGTTTAAGAGAAACTCGATCCAATGATATAATGCTTGCAAGGACAGTGTAGAAAATGAAGGTGTCATAGGGGAAAAGTTCATAAGTAGTGAAAGTTGATATGGAATCTAGGAATAAATCAGTAGCTTTCTTGAAGTTACGAGTAGACATGCAATACAAGCCTTCATACACTTTCAAACGGTTCTTCCTCTCCCAGTCACCTCCTTCATCAAACAAGCTGCATGGGATATATAACCTATTAAGTTAACAACTTAAATAAAAAAAGACCGGCACAAAAGCACCGGTCCCAGCCAGGCCCTGTCCAGTTATGGACTGCCATGCTTGGAACAGGCTGGGTTTTTTAAGAAAAGGACCATGCTGGACCAGCCTGAGATTTTCAGGGTCCAGTCCCAAATAAGCCCACCTAGGACTGAGCCAAAAGAGAGCGAACCAGGCCATGTTTAAAGAGAGCGAACTAGGCCATGTTTTCCCTTTAGGAAGGGGTATTATTTAAAAAAACTTAAAATTGAACAAAACGTGGTTGTGCTTCAGCCAAACAAAATATTCGACAGCACTAAATTAACCATTCCAATCCAAACATATTATCCAACCGGCCAATCTGGCTAACTCTTACAAAAACTGCACGAACATAGAAATTTAAGCAGAATAAGAATTTGAACTTTACTTCTTTGCTTTATCGATGCTTCTAGAAATGAGATCAAAATCCATGTGGAAGAAACCCATTTGTAGTGCGTAAAACACCAAGTCCATCCTTTGGCCTACGGCAACTGTTTTACCTTCTGTCACCTTGAGTTGCTCTAGTGCCTTCTCCTGAATGTAGAACAAGGATTTTGCTAAATGGGCTTAACACATTAACACTACACACATAGACACACACACATGTGTAAATTACAGTAGATAGTTATTATCTTGCTGTCTACCTTGTCACCGATTTTAATGTAGAACAAGGATTTTGCTAAATGGGCTTCTCGGACTTCACTTTCCCCTAAGTTTTCTTCAGCATCGGCAATCCTAATGAAAATAAGCAACAAGCAATTAAATATATTACCAAATAAATCTAGAATTTTAATCAAATAATACATAAAAGTAGTATGTGCACTTGCTTTATGTAGATATGCTAGATTGGTAACTAGTTGTCTTGTTAAACTAAACTTTTCAGACAATGTTGTTTAGATTACTACACAAACAATGGTTCTATACATATATAGTGACACGAATAAAATTAATTTTAACAACAAGTACTACATGTTAGCATCATCTTAAACCATTTGTGGTTAAACATCACACTAATTAAGTAATTTAGGTCTATGGGAAAGATAAACTGCCAATGGTTCCATGCCAATCCTTAATTTCCAGTTAACTTGAAGAGGTTGAGCATCATTTGCAGGCTAAAAACTAACTAGAACTGTAAAATGGGGCCAATTCAAGTCTAAACATTTGAGTCAAATGATCCACACAAAGGCATGATGGAAGGATACGCTGGCACTTGACAAGAATCATATTGAGCAAACAATGAACGTCTGTTGACTGGTTAGCTTCTAGTACGAGCTGAAACTATAAATGCCATGAAAAATAGCACAATGCCAAAAAAAACCCAAAGTTTTAGTGTAGCCAGTGTGGAATATAATAGCATGACATTATGTAATGATTATTACAACTTCAAAAGGCAGAAATACATCAAAATAATATCTTGTAAATGTTGTTTTATAACAGCTGACTATCCAATTCTAACTATACCATATCACATAATCACTTTCAAAACACAATGCGAAACACCCACTTAATAAGCATGATCCCAATACCCAACTCACAACATGTTCAATCAAACAAGTATCTACGCTTTCAAACAGGAATGCCAAACAAGACTTCATGCATCTGTCAAAAGGCATTCAACTGAAGTGGATCCATTTTATAGCATAGTAATTCAATTCTATTGTTAGTGGATCATTAATAGCACCTAGTATGCACAATAGATATTCACAGTAATATAGTATAGGAAATTTTCAATATATCAACAGCACACAAACTTAAGGCATGTCTATTGGTCCATTCACAGACTTACTAGATTAGATCCTTCTATGTGCCCTTAAAGTATAACCCCAGAATATGCACTCAACAATAGGCTATCAACTGCAAGAAGACCTTATGCTACTCTTAGGCACTTAGCTACAAAATTTTTGATTCATTCATACCACATTACTACCAAAATGCAATGCAACCCAAACTCCAATAGATAGGATTATAAATTTAATATCTTATACATTATGTCTGTACGTATATTGCATTAGTTCAACATAAAAGTAAAGTTTTGGCATTACCTATACTTTCTCCTACGAGCATTGAAGCAACAATTACTGAATTACATGATGATCACATGATGCAACTACATTAATCCAAATTATGATCTTACTTGTCATCAATTTTCTTAAGCTCCTCGTCATTCTTAGCACGCATCAAATCTAGAACCTTCTGGTCCAGCTCCAACACCGAGCTCGCAGTTAGGGCTTCGTACAAAGGCGCCATATCTGCAAAATGAAAACAACAAAATTCAAATTCTGATTAAAAAAAACATCACATAACACGCAAACAAAATCATCTGAGATATAACGACGTAAGTGATTCCGATCAAGTAGTTGCGGTGGTGGTTACCGTAGGCGACGACGGTGGACGTGACGTCATCACGGATTCTAACTTTTTCAATGTCGTCGACATCGGAATGTGTGAGAAGAAATAGCTTGTTAGCGAGCACCAAGTGAGGTTGTTGTTTGCCTTCAGCTTCGGCTTCCATGGTGATCTCTGTACTCTGTTTCTTCTTCTCTCCGGTGAGGGGTTTTACAGTTTTTGAGCTTAACTTGGGGAAGGAGAAACGTATTTTTATATATGTTCACTATCTTTCAATAGTTTTCATTTTGAGTGTTCACATTACGGGCAGTAACGGGTAATTTTTCATGAAATTAACGTTGTTAAGTATAATTATACAAATACACCAAGGGAAACATATGAATTTACTATACAAGTACGTAAAACAAAAAAATACACCATGATGGTATATACGTTATTTAAGAGAAAACACACTCCACCCTAACAAGTTTTAAATAAATTTTATGTTGAAACATAGATTGGCTTGGTTTTGAGATAATTTTATGTTAAAATGTGATGATCACTTCCAAAATTGCATTCAAAACTTAAGATTAAAATCATTGTTCTTAGGAAACCATGTATGTAAACAATTGTTATTTCGTTGATAGAAAAATTATTTAATAAGAGTTAGAAATGGTCGGATTGGTAGGCTTGAGTTAAGGTTCAAAACTTATTAGATTCGTTAAACTCAATACCAATCAAATTTCATTTGTTTCTTCTTATTAAAATTCCATATGTCATAATATGACGATATGATTACTCAAAAAATACTATTGTCACAATGCATGTTATGTATATCGATATTTGAGTGTCCCTCGCCTTTGGTTTCCTCTAACTTCTTAATATTAATTTTAAGAATTGATTGTTTAAAAAACATTTCATGGTACCTTCCTTTGTTATTAATCTGATGATTTTATTACTTTTCTTGTATATCTAAACTAGTATGTTGTATTGACTCTAGGTATAGATGATGGAAGGTGTTGGATCATGATGGTGCATTGTAAAATTTAAAAAAAATCAAAGTTATAAAAATAGATATCACAATTAATAAAAAGCAATGAAATTAATACCTTTATTAGCTTCTAAGTAAGTTGTCAAAATACCAATCACACATCAAACACTTGAGGATACTCGTATTGTATTTCAATTTTCAATTTTATAACGGTGCGAATATAGGTAATGAATTAACAATAAACATTTATTTCTATATTTGAAAACCAGAGTTTTAAGCTGTTTGTTACTTTGAAAAGTAAAAGTTTTAAGGGTTGTTTGATAAATTTTTAATGATTAATTGCTGAACAAATAAGTGATATGAACCATTAAGTGTTGAACTATTAAGAGCTAATATATCGTTTAACTATTCAAATGAAAATATTTGATCAATTCAGATAAAATGTCATAACCATTTAACATTAATATTCTAAACATTCAACATTAGTATAATGCTTAACCATTTAAAGACAAATGCTTGAACTATTCATATATTTGTTCGCAAAATAAACAATCTGAACTATAAGTACTGAACCATTCATACGTTTAAATCATTAAGAGTCTGATTCAGATGCTGTTAAACAGTTTCTTAATATAGTTGTCAAAGACTCGAGGGGCCATTTAGCAAAAACAACCAGAACATGCGGGGGCCAAATGTAATCATAAATGTTCATTTTAGCCCTTCAACTTTGTAACATGTTTCCAATTTAGATTACATTTTCACCTCCATATTCTTTTTCAACAAAATTTCATCTCCCTGTTGAATTTGCCAAAATCCAGCATAAAGGAAAGAAGATCGAAACTATTTTGAACCAAAGAGATGACTATGCGAAGCGTTACTGCATGTAAACTCATCGTCGTATTGATTTCTCTTCAATCAGTGATTCGGGTGTTCGCAATTACGCAGGTCTGTTTTCCCCTAAATTTCTTTATGTATCTGAATTAAATCGAATAATTGTGTTACCCTTTCATGCTGTTTCAAGTTCTAGGGTTAATTTCATATAGAGATTTTGTTTAATCAAGTTTTTGGTTGTTTATCGATGCAAAGCACACGAGCTGTAATGAAGAAATATGAGATGTCGGTATAGCTGATTGATAGCGGTAGTTTGAAATAGAGTGTGATTTGTGGGAGTTTTAAGCTTACTGTTTCATAATTTTTGGTTTATGTGCTGAGACTCAAAGTCCAATTTGATGTTCTTGATCGTGTTGTTTGAGGATCTTAATTAACACATTGTTCATCATAATTAACACATTTGTCCACGAAAAAAAAATCCACTTTGTAGATTTTAAATGTCATTTTTATATTCGAGAGTAACTTGTTGCTCCTAAGCTAATCTTCCTATTTATAAAGACTACGTGAAGTCCATAGTTGTAGCTTGTAGCTTGTATTTGATCTGACCCATAATTGTTTAAAATGTGTACTTATAGCAATTATATGATATATGTCTCTCATTACATATGAATTCCAAAGTTCTATGCACTGGAGTACTGGTGATAACTGATAACTATGTGAAACATGTGAGTTTTAGCGTTTTCAGGATATACATATTGAGTTTTGATACTTCTGTCACTATGGTAGAAACAAGTAAAACGAGTCAGTTGTTAACCTTTTCAAATTTAAGACAATTGTCTTTGATCCAGAGTTCAGAAGAGCATACTCGTGAAATTCATTGTTCCAGGGAAAGAAGTAGGGCTGCATACAAAATTATTGAGGAGGTATTTACCATTTCACCATCGGTAGCTAGTTACCTTTGGTTGGTATCTACTATTGACACTAACCTTGTTCAATCTTCACAATTAAGGCGCCATTTTTAATAATTAAACACTAAAGGAGTAAATATGTTTTATTTGTTTCAAACTTTGCAGTATTTGATTCCATTCGTTGAACAAGAAAATTACCAGTTGTCACATAAGTGCAAGCTTCATCCTGGCAATGACATATTTAGGGATCAAGAGGAACACAAGATTCACGTGGATGTGAATGAATGGCGTTGTGGATATTGTAAGAAAAGCTTTCGAGCAGAGAAATTTCTTGATCAGCATTTTGACAACAGACACTCCAATCTTCTAAATGTTGTATGTGCAATCTGTTTTAGAATTTTTATGATACATTATGATACTATATATGCCTTCTAATTTGATGTAGATTGGGTTATGACCCTCTCTTTGTTTTCGTTAATTAGTGATCAAACAACTACTAGCACTACAGTCTTCTACATGTTGTATGTGTGATCTGTTTTACCATCTTTAGTTTATATATTACTGGTTTAAGCTGAAGTTTTCTACAATCCAAAAAGCTATGCTTCTCTTTAAGTTCAGTAACATGCATCTTTTTTCGTAGTATGTTTGCACATCTAGTTAATTGGCACTAGCTTGTGTTCTACCTGCAGATCCTTAACTTCATCTTTTAATATACCTAATGCGCATATATAGGTGAAATACCCTTTTATTTAGAGTAGAAACTGGGAATGACAATACCCATTTATTTATGGGCAGGTCCTTTACTATATTTTGTCTATGATGGGTCAAATGGGTAAATAAATGTAGCTTAAAAGTAAAAGTGTTCAATGTGTCTAACCAGTTGAAAGTTGCCCAAATTGTATTCATATGCATAAACCTATGTTATTTGAAAAGTTGGATTGTAAGTGGAATAATATAATTTTTGTAATCATATTTGAAACCGACAATCCCTTTTAAAATAAGTTACAAATGTTAGACAAAAAATGGGTGACCCAACCCGCACAAAAATTACTCATTTTGTCACCCACCAGCATCGTAACTGCTTTTAAGGTGAGGTACCCATGACATGTAAATAAAGGGGGGAGGTCATGGGTTGAAGTCTCACTTTGAGCAAAATGCTTAAGTTGAGCTAGGGGGTTTTCTTAGCAATGATTTTCCTCCTGTGGGGGTTGGGGGTGCGGTCCCAACTAGGAAACGGATAGGTGGGCCCGATTAAAATAACACCTATCCTCCGAAGCAGGGTCGTACATTTGCCGTTAAAAAAAACCGCTTTTAAGTCCGACAGAATATTCTTTACATTGCAATTATTTGAGCATATGTTGACTTGCTTAAAGCTTAATTTTCACTAGATTCATTGTATCTGAGATAAATGTATATTTTTTTCCTTTGAATTTCAGAGTCACAATAATTGCTTGGCAGATCTATGTGGCGCATTGCACTGTGACCATGTAGCGAATTCTGTTGTTCCCAAAACAAAGTGTAACCCTGCAGCTGCAGCAAGAAACCGTCACTTATGTGAGGTTGTTCACTACTAGCTTTGATCAGATTTTAATTACAAGAGTATATACATTAAAATGACTGGTTTTTATGCAGAGCCTTGCAAACACCTGTTTTCCCATTCATCAAGGTCCATCAGCAAGCCGACTTCACGGTAACCATTTGATGTTTATATCAAGGGTGGGATTGAGTGCCTTTTTATTAGAGGTGGCAACAACCCATTTACTTATAATGGTTAATTGGGGTTATGTTTAATCTGTAACAACAAGTCAAATGGGTCAGACATTGTCTGAAGTGTATTTTTATCATTATGACCTAAACATTTCACTCAAATTAGAGTTTTATGGAAATACTATGATTATATAAATATAAAAGTTCAGGTTTTGGACAAAAGTTGTTTCAGAAAAACCTAAGATGACCCAGTCTTAAAAGTGCCTTTATATTTCATTGTGGGACCTGCCGGTTTTGCCAAACTTCTAGTTTATATGGATCTGTATGCTGTTTTTAACATGTACATTGAAGGAGACCTTGTGATTTTGCAGAACTATTTTTGCGCCAGTTTTGTGATGCCCATACTTGTTCAGGCAGCATCAAGCCTTTTCTTAGAGGTGGCAGGGTAAGTAACTTAGCATTCACTCTTACAATATTTAATATGCTTTGTTTGATGAACAAGATCTACCAATAATTAGATGTTAGAACATAGAAGTCTAATTGTCTAAATAAGTTATAGGATGGCCACATTGAGCATATGATCTATAATATATTAGGTTAAAACTTTCTCTTTTAATCATGTAAGGTTGATTTGGTTGGCTTCCATCTCAAACATGTCACCATTAGAAAGAAACATGTAGCTAAAAGGGGAACATGTCAATTCATGTCATGCTGGCTGTATAACTGATTGCTTAAGAGTAATTAAAATTAATTAATTGCCACTTCTTACCTAGTTTGACATGCTTTTAATTCTTTTTCACAACCCACCTCTATGTTTTTCCATAGTAGTCAAAGGCTCAAAGTGCAAAGCACAAAGGGTGAGCTTGTTGCCTAGGCGCAAGGCTCTTAAAAAGTGCCTACCCAGGACAAGCAAGGTGCACGTGTATTCCAGGCCATTTCTAGCTGTTTTAGACATTGTTTATGCTGGTTTAGACTGTATTGGACTTGTTAAGACTGGTTCAGACAGGGTTTTTGATGCAGATTTTGTCCTGGTGTTTCCAGTTTTTTGTGTTTTTTCTCCTTGCGGGCCTTGTGGCACGCAAAATGGTTTTGCTGTGCTTAGGTTCAGACAGTTTTTTGCAGAATTTGGCAGTTTCAGACTACTATGCTTGTTTCACAAAAATGTCTTTTTGGTCATTTTGTCTATTAGTTTCTTAAATAGTTAGTACTTAAATATATGCATATTTTTTTAGCAGAACATATGATTATTATAACTATATACAACATAAGCACATCCAGCAACACTCCTTATAAATCCTATCACTCAGCTGGTTATATGATTCGGGTTATTAAATATCACATATTCACTTTTAAAACACACATCCAGACACTTTTACTAAAAATCTACAAAAATCTGCTCAAAGATGCATAGTCAAATGGCCAGCAGTAATCAAACCCAAAAAGCCCAATTATAATAGGTCAAGTCATGCAACCACCTAGGCCTAACAGACCTCTATCACTTTGTTGTTTTCATTGGGGAACCGATTGTAACCTGGTTTAGGAATTGGGAACAACCCCATGTTTCGGTCAAAGGCCTGGTCAAGACCCATATAAAGCTTATTTGGTTATTTTGCAAGCATAAGTATGGAGTTTTATGTAGTATACCTTTTTTCTTTAAATATTTTCTAATATCTATAGATTATAATACTACAGATTACAACATATTTAAGTTAATAGTTAAGAACTAAAAATTGAAAACCCAAAAACATGATCAACGTATGTAATATACTTAAAAAAAAAGAACTGGGCCTAAAGAACTTATCTTTACCATCTGGTTGGTCCTAGACTGACCTAATACTTTGTTTATCTTTCCCTGAATTTTCGTATAACTGATGACTTATATTAATTGTTTGCAGAAGCATACCAACATTTTCTACTTGGCTATATCAATATTAATACTGATGCTGCTCCCCATCTTCTATCTCCTAGTGTTTTTGTACCAAAGGTGCGACTTACATCACTTCAATCTACCTCTCATTTAGCTTTTCTTTAAATTACAATATAAGTAGTTATGCTATTGCAGAGAAATGAGAAAGGGCACGCAGGTATTAAGGCGCATCTCAAAACAGAGTTTAAAGAAAAAGCCGTCTTAGCTTGGTAAGTTTTGACCTAAAAATTTTATTAAACATCCTTAATAAATAACAAAAATGAAATTACCAGACCAAGAATTTGCCTAGCTTAGAATCTTGGGTGGGGGTTGGTGTATTGTTAAGTGCCTGAGTCCCTTTAGCAAGGGTCTCAGGTTCGAATTCAGTTTCCAAGTGCTAGCTGCATTTTACCTGATCCCGGTGGCTAGCAAGGTATTATTGGGGTCCTGTGAGTTTTCTGGTTACTTTTTCTCACAGTTGCAAAAACCGAAATTGATTGCTGTAATTGAACCTGTTTTCTTAACCAAACAATGCATTGTACTTCTTTACGGGCCTGTTTTGACCTGACCCATCCACTTTCCAATCCCTAACAAGCTAACATAAATCATTGTAGGTCAAGCTCATGTTTTATATGACAACATTCAAGATTGGGAACTTTCCGATACATACATTTCAGTTAACTACATCTCGAGCCCTCATGACATGTACCATGCATTATTAGACAGCCGAATGAAGGTTAGTCATGTGGGTCTCACTTTTGAAAGACACCCCTTTGATATCTTGTATAACTACTGATGGGTGTGAAAAATTGGTATGGTCATTACAAACAATGCCAACAGATTTGATCTCATTATTAGCATTGCATAACATTTACTCCATCATTGCCTTCTTCCATAGTAGAACTGACCTTAACATTATTTCTATGGATTTGGTCATTTGTGCTTTCGAAAAAGGAGGGAAGTTTATACCACAGTAAGTACTTTACACCAACCCTGTCACTTTTTCTGGACGATTTTACCCTCAAAGACGAGACATAAAGACGAGTTGGATTAGACTAAGGGTAAAATCATCAGAATAAGAGGCTTGTGGTGTGTGAAGTAATTACATTGGTGCGTAGTGTACAAACGAGCTCGCTCTTCAAGATATGTGTATCGTTATGAACTACTAATTCATAAAGGTACGTTAGGCTCGGCCTGTAATTTTGAATTTGAGTCGGGCCAGAATCAAGATTTTGATAGAACTGTATGTGACTGAATCTGGAGTGGGGTTAATCATGATTTTAAAGTCGTGATTTTCCAGTAACAACTTAACAGTCATAATTACATAAACAATAAACAATATCATTACCTTTTTACAAGTTTACTGTTTACCCATGAGGCCATGGCCCATGGGAATGAGATCATTCCTCAAAATCTTGAAGGCCCAGTAACAAGCCCAAAGCCCAACATGTCATGGGATGCGAAAAATGGTTTCACTTATGAATTGAGTTATCAACATTAAAGTAAAAAATTAAAACAGTTGATTAAGAAAACTAATAGATTTTTTCATTTTGAATAAAAACATTACATCAAGTTTTCTATATTTGTTTAGAATATAAAAATATGCAATCAAATATAATCATTGTTATTCAATCATCACATGAGAAGATGATGCATATATGCTTTTTATGTATATGTCATGTAGATATTTGACTCTTTTTTAGTAGTTGTAAAACGCTAACTAAAAAAATTGACTACTTTTAAGTTAAAATATCATATGTGATTAAAAAGGATGTTTTATAGGTACACTCGTTACATTTTTAATTTCTCTATTTTTCTATACATACATACAGATATATAGAGAGAGATAGGGACATGTAGGTGTTTTAATAACAAATTTGAATGTTCATATAACCCAATCCTTAAAAGTTGTTACTTGTGCTAATAGTTTTGCACGTTTAAATCTGACATAACTAAATCTTGACTATTTTCAAGGTTAACAAGTCATTTTTTATAGAAAAAATGTTACATAAAGATTTACAACATATGTTTCAAACAAGTTAAGAGACTACTATAAAATTAAGCTCGAGGTACAAATACATATATCTACATGAACATTCATATATAAAATACATATGAGAAGTAATTCAGTCGTTCAATTCAAGATTCATGCTGCTTACCAACTCCTTCCCACTGTTTCGATTTCTTGATTTAGAATAGAAGGAAGAAGAATAATTAACTTACAAACATCAAACATTAAGAAATCAATCAAACTCATCATCAATCGTTATCAAAACCATTTGATATACAATCGTTGAGTTAGATCACCCACACCACTAATTTAATGCCCATGATCACACAATATCTGCCAAATTCAATTCAAGATCTTAAAATCTAACCGAAATTGGATAAAAAATGGCGTCGGAGATCAGCTTGAGTCCCTTCGTGTTACTGATCTTACTTGCTGTCATTTATCTCGGAGCTCACGAGCTAATTGATCGCCACGATCGTTGGTTTACTTCTTCAAATCTCGTGCTGATATTCCTTTTGGTCGTCGTTAGTTCCCCTGATTCGTTCTTCTTTATCGCTTTCAATGGATTACTGATTTGTGGTGCGATTTGTGTGTATTTCTTCCTCATCGTCGAGCTCGCATGATTGTTCCAGTCAAGTCCCCACAATAGTGCTCTAGTGATAAGAATGTGGGAATCTATTGTCTCCGTCTAGGGATTAAACCTCAAAACCACCCGATTTACTTTAGGACACGTGATTTACCTTTCTCATGTCATGTTGCGTGCAACCAATCGATGGAAAACACCTAGTGGTGGCGCACAACAATTTTTTATGTGTTTGATTTGTGAATTAGTTCTTTATGATCTCATTTGTGGATTTTAGAATTGCAATTCAAGTTTTATTGTGATAAACTTGATGTTATGATCATACTAACGAATGTATATCATTAGGAAAGGTGTTTGTATCAAACATGATAAAATCTAAAGGGTGTTTGAATGGGTTTTGAAGGTGATTGTTTTGATCAAAATCAAATTTAGGTTATTAGATATTGAGATGATCCTATATATTTTGATTTTAAAAATCGTGTTATCAAACTATTTCAATTAGACAAGGTCTTAATCAAAGGTCACATTGATTTAACTTCTAACTCATTTATAATACATTGAGTCTCATTAGTGACGTAAAAGGATTTTCGGTTCTTATTAAATGAATACGGGTTGTTTGTTTATCCTTTACATATGGAATCATTATCTTGGTGTGTAATAACATATTCTATAGATTGAGAGTTTTTATCGGAATGATTTTTGTGTAATAACATACTCACATAGTACATTAAGATCAAATCACTAATTGTTTGCGTTCAAGTATGGAACTAGTTTCTTTTGTAGGGATAAATAGTGATCGAAAACAAGTCAGGTATGAAATGGATTTTGTATGATTATAAGTATGCTTTTTTCATTATATTCAATATCATATTCAATGCAAGCGAGCTCGAATTAAGCTCATCTAAATATATACACCAACTTGGCCCGTAACATATACGCTATATATGTGTACCCATGACGCTGAGGTATGAATTCAAAATGAACGCAAATAAAGTTTTGCATAAGTATGATTATTTTCACCCATACTTGTATTCAAAGCCAATAGTTTTGTAGTCTAATGTTATTGGTGATTGTTTTGTAAATATAATGTGTGAGTCTAAATTCTTATGAGTATAGGATCAAATAATATTTAGTCTATTGTCAAATAGTCTTGCGATATTTATCTATTTTAAATTCGAGACCATATTATTATATAATAACATTTTGGCTCGTGAGCGTACCAATACTATTCAAATTAAAAACCCGAATCCAGCTTTTCTACAAAAACTAATGATTAAAAAGCTATTATTCAAGCATATTTTCAGATAAATTGCAAAATATTCAATAATTTCTAAAAAGATGAACCCTAATTGCGTACTTTGAGAAAATATTGTGGTATCTTACGCATGCATTAATAAAACAAGTTACTTACAAGAAAAAAATATTGCAATAAAAACTATCATACGTTAAACAAATCAAATGATAAAAAAAGTTATTGACAATTAAAGAGAACTAAATAATAATTTAATGAACATGTCCTCTATCGATAAAGCCTAACAAACAAGACCCTGCGAGCCTAATCACACCCCATTTGCATGCGCATTACTCTTGCCCAATATTTTTTAATGTAAAATATTTCATAATTAATAAAATTTTATATCAATATAATTTAATTATATATTAATTTAATTAAAGTTAAGTATCATTAAATCATTTTAATTAGCTGATGTACTTATTAATAAAACAATATCGTATTAAATGTTGATAACTTGATATGCATTGGTAGGTGTGGGGTTGATATCTGGTTCTAGTATTAATGAACCGGGTAGTTAAAGAGCTAGAGTGGGGGTCGAAGCTTGGTCAATGAGTGAGACCCAAGCGAAAATTCAATTGCCACATTTAAAAGCTTCTAGATTCTAGAAGCTGTTTGGATTTTAAAGGTTATAAAGATTAGTATTTAAACAATCATCAGTAGAAACGAGATCACTAGATCAATATTAACTATGATCAACATTAAATATGTTGGACTATAAGGAGAAACATGGTCGAATAATACTAGAGGCAACTAAGTTACTACTTAAAGCAGTTTTTTTTATGATAACTATATAACTATCAACCATTTAACCATTATGCGATCACTTCATGAAGTTTTGTGTTGTTTCAATTTAAATTTATGATCGTTGCCCAATTATATAACACAAATTTTGTTCTATTTCTGGTACATGTTTTTCACAATAGGAAATAATATTTTTGTTATTGTATCTTTTAACTTATCATACTACGATTTCAAAAGTATCATCAAAATACTTAAAAGTGAACATACATGATTTAAAGAGATATTCAATAACATTCCAAAACATAAAACCTACATAGAATTGGAAAACCATACGGAATGAATCTAAATCTAAATTAAATATAAAAAGCTAGCTTTTAGTTGATCCCTCCTCCACAAACATTTGCAAACATAACGTGTGACTTTATGACATTTATTCAAAGAAAAAAATGATTGATTTGATTTACAAGTGAAATAGGAAAAAATTTATAATCGAAATCAATTATGCGTGTGAGATTGTGTTTTAGATACTTATAAACGGAAATTACCAATTACGATTTTAATTATATTTCACAGGCTTGTGTGTATTAGTGGTGCTTCAAACACTAGAAGACGAGATGTAAAGTAATTTACATACGTATGTGTATAACAAACATTACAATTTCAAAACTATTGCATAAACTTTGTGAAACTTATACTACAAAGTACAAGATGGGCATAAATAGTCTCATTGATTCAGAATTAGTTGAATCAAACTAATTGTAGTAAAGGGAATATGCCTTGGTTTAAGGCTGATGTACGTTTATCAAGCATCATATGATAAAATAAATCATGTGGTCGATCAACTTGTCATTATTCAATGATAATGATTCAACATGTATACAAGAAAAAATAAATAAGAAGACATCTTGTTTAAATCTATAATTTCGTTTCTAGGTGTCTAAAATAGATGTAATTTTGACGTAAAATGAAGTTGGTTAAGAATGAGTGAAAATCCAATGTAATAGTTATCGAGTATGATCAAAAAATGTGAAGATATAGACTGAGGGTGTGATCACACTCATTTAACATTATGTAATAAATTATAAAGTGTGGATTGTGAATGGAGATTGATAAAGTTTTAATTAGAGGAGAAACTACACAAGTATTTTGAATGTTGACCTGAAACCCCGAGCTCGTGCTTGTGGTCATGCTAGAGAAAACCAGCGCCCCTCTAAAATCCCACAAGACTAGTGTTTAGCTAGTAATCGGGTCGCGACGTCTCATACAAGTCGGGGTGTAAACAAGTCAAGTCGGCTCACAAGCTAGTTGGGATCGGCTCGAATTCGAGATCATATTATAACTCGTTTACTAACGAGCTCAAGCCTGAGCTTCAGGTATCAAGCTTAAGCCGGCTTGCGAGCTTAAATGAGTTTTTCGTTTATATAATCTTTATGTATATTAAGTATATATATATATAATATTACATATAAAATCATGATAAAAAAAACTAAATAATATATATTATTTTATATATAATAAGTAAGATTATAATAAATATAGAAGTAATTATAAAACAATTAAAATTTAATAATTTGATAATAAACGAGCCAAGCCCAAGCCGATCTCGAGCATGAAAAATTTTGACTAACTGATTTCGAGCTTTAGAAATAAAATTATAAACGATCCGAGCTCGAACTCACTAAAGTAAAAAAATCAAGCTCAAGCTTTTTAAAATTAAAACAAACTCAACTCAAATTTACTAAAATCAAAACAAATCAAGCTGGAGTTATAACGAGCTCCGGCTCGACTGAGCTCGCCTAAAATCCTTATACTCGTGGAGATGCAAGTTTAATACATTGCCTAAAAAGTAACATCTTTTTTCAACACATTCGCACTTTTTTGTCCAAGTTACGGAAAAAAACCAATCATTTCATTGACCAACACCACAATCTTTCACAAATTCCAAAACAGCTTCATATCTTTTCAAACCAAATGACCCAAAAAGCAACGTACAACTCATACCGCATAACTTACAACTCAAAACCACTATCATTCACCACCAGCGACAATAAAAGAGAATTCACATACAGCTACAACTGAACACACAAAAAACAAAACTGAAACAAAAATGGGTGGAGGTGACTTATGTTCATCCTTCAAAACTAGAGTTTATCAAAAACTGAAAAACTCATATGAAAACATGGAGAAAAGCTTAAACAATTCAATCTCCAACAGCAAAATGTGCAAATATTTCAAATTACAAGCAAGAGAAACGTGTTTCACGACGGAGCTCCGGGCAGCCACCGCCACATTTCTCACGATGGCGTACATCATCACCGTCAATGCCACCATATTGTCGGATTCCGGTGGAACCTGCAGCGTCTCCGATTGCACACCGCCACCGTCGAACCATACAACTGCAGTTGCGCCACCGGACTGCATGTTCAAGCCCAACACAGGCTATGACCAATGTGTTTTGAAGGTTAAGCATGATCTTATAGTCGCAACCGCATTGTCGTCGATGATCGGGTCGATCGCGATGGGCGTTTTCGCTAACTTGCCGTTGGCGTTGGCTCCTGGCATGGGACCTAATGCGTACCTGGCTTATAACCTGGTTGGGTTTCATGGGTCAGGGTCCATTTCTTATGAAACCGCGATGGCGATTGTGTTGGTTGAGTCTTGTGCTTTTCTTGTTATCGCGGGGTTCGGGCTGCGTGCCAGGCTGGCCCGGTTTATACCGCGCTCGGTGCGGTTAGCCGGGGCGGCTGGGATTGGCCTTTTTATTGCGTTTGTGGGTCTGCAGGGTAGCCAAGGTGTTGGCTTGGTTGGTCCGGATGCTAACACCTTGGTTACCCTAGCAGCATGCACACGTAAAAATATTGTCACGGGTGCATGCATTGGTGGGATCATGCAAAGCCCAACGTTCTGGTTGGGCTTTGTTGGGTTTGTGGTGACGTGTTATGGGTTAATGAAGGACGTGAAAGGAAGCATGATATCGGGTATCTTGTTTGTAACCCTGATATCATGGATCCGACACACGTCTGTGACGGTTTTCCCTGACACGCCTCTGGGTGACGCGAAGTATGAGTACTTCAAGAAGGTTGTAGAGTTTCACAAAATTGAGTCTACTTTGGGTGCAATAAGCTTCACTAATTTTAATCGGAGTGAAGTGTGGGTGGCTTTGTTTACATTACTATATGTAGACATACTCGCCACCACTGGCACGTTATACACGATGGCGGAGCTAGGCGGTTTTACTGACGAAAAAGGCGGGTTCCAGGGGGAATATGTAGCATACATGGTTGATGCGGGGACCTCGATTGTGGGTTCCACAATCGGGGTCTCTCCAATCGCTACGTACATAGAATCTTCAGCTGGAATCCGGGAAGGTGGGCGTACAGGACTGACCGCCATCCTTGTCGGATTCTATTTCTTTTTGTCTATATTTTTCATACCACTATTTAGTAGTGTGCCACCATGGGCCATTGGTCCATCTTTAGTGATTGTTGGGGCTTTGATGATGAAGGTGATTAAAGATATAGATTGGAACAACATCAAAGAAGGAGTGCCTGCATTTGTTACCATTTTGCTCATGCCTTTAACGTATTCGATTTCGAATGGGATCATAGGTGGAATCGGGATGTACATTGTCCTCGGGTTGTATGATCATGGTGTCGGGTTGTTCAAATGGCTGATCAAGATGAAAAAGATGGTTTCGAAAGAGCAAAACCAAGTATCGGCAACCGTTGCAGCCGATCGAAATGTGGAAGTTTTGTAAATATCAATATCACATTTCGGTGTACTTTACTTTTTTTTCATGGGTTTGGTTTCGGTTGAGTAAAACCAACAAAAGATGCACGAGCTACCACAAGAATGGTTTTCAATGGCCGTTCGTGCATCTTTTGATGATATGATTTAGTTTTTCTTTTCTTTGTTTTGGTGTGTTTATTATCTTATTAGTTCTGAATCAAATATGGTGTTTAATCCAATTACTTTTTAGTTTTTTTCCTTTAGATTTTGGTCTCAAACAATTATACCATCAATGTTTGAAAACACATATACAGTTGATAGTTGATACTAACCACTAAAACTAGCTGGTACCTTAAACTTAACAAAACGAAGATCATGGGCGTGTTTACATCAGTACATTTTTTTTAAATTTAACGGAACGCAAACCAGAAAATACATTTTTGAGTGTGCACTCTTTACATAAAATTGAATTGTGTTTGTTTATATTCATTGTATTAATCGACACATTTGTGAACATATAATATATAAAACTAGGAGGTAGGGCGTGTTCACTATTAATTCACTCGTATCTATTGTTGGATTGATGTTAAATAAGGTGATTATATAACAATCACAATTCTTTTTCTCTCTCAACGTACATGACAGATAGAACATACAAGTACTTATATGGTTTACATATTTATAACTATCCATTAAACAGTCCTCAATGTAAACAATGAACTACAAATGAATACACTTATACCACTAGGGGTGTTTAAAAATATTCGAATCCGAATCCGAATCCGAAATATGATATCCGAAAATTCGGATTCGGATTCGGATAGTGATTTTCAAAAGTTTCGGATATTCGAATATCCGATTTTCCGAAAACTAAAAAATATTTTTTTTTATTTTTTTGAATTTTACATATATTTTTATTTTAGATTGAGATTTTTTAGTGCATATTGTGATTTTATGATATGAGTTGGTTTTTTATATTATTTTTATAATATTATATGCTTAATTATTGTAAAAAACTAAAAAATAAAAAAACTAAAAAATAAAAAAACTAAAAAATAGAAAAATAAAAAAATAAAAACTGAATTTCAGATATCCGAATCTGTATCCGAAGAAATTTCAGATATCCGAAATTTCGAATACGGATTCGGATAGTGATTTCTACTATCCGAAATTTCGGATGTCGACTTTGAACACCCCTATAACACCACTCCTTATTTAAAAACAATTATCTTATGAATTTAACTCTACAGTTTTACATTTCATCTTTGGGAAAATGTTACAGAATAGTAACCAAGTTTCAAAAGTGTTATAATTTAGTCACTCATGTATATTTTTCTTAAATTGGATCTTTAAACGATCAAATCGAGTCATTACCATATTTTATTATGACAAGAAAGTAATTATGGAAAATACATTGGAGTTAGAATTTTCAATATATAAAATTATATTAAAAAATAAAAAACATGTTAATTATGAAAAAAAATAAAAAAAGTGCCTAAAGTTTATATCAACGTTCTATATCAGCATTAAAAGATAGAAAAAAATATTTTCTAACTGAATCCAAAAATATAAATGCTAAAAACTATGTTATAACTTTTAATTTGTATAAAATATAAAAATGAGTGATCTAATTGGAACACTTTTAAAATTTGAGTTATTTAATTGGAAAACTTTTGGAAGTTGGTTACTATTTTATAAAGTTACCCCTATAAATTTTTATAACTTTTGATATATTATATTTTATAAAAGTTTTGATAAGCTGTTGTGCTACTTTTATTTGTATCTATGTATCTATAAATATTTTATAAAAGACTAGTGTGTTTAAATAATATACCATAAAAGTTTATATAAATTTTATACATATGAGATTTTTCTAAATTACTATAACTTAAAAAGAAAGGTCGGTGGGGTCTTCCACCGGCATTTCTTTACCTCCTACTTTCAATCTTTACATTTTCAGTTGCTGTTACTTTTTAAAAACTTTATAAAATACCATTTTAACCCCCTTAAGTTTCTTAGGTTTCTAAAGTTTCGAGTTTACCCCTATGTAATATAAGTTCAAGTATGTTTATGTTTAGACGTAATTAGAAACGACTTTGATCAATATAAAATGTTTTCAAGTTTAACTCTATACAATTTAAGACTGCATACGTTTCGACATATGTCTATGTTTTGACATAATATTTTTTTAGAAATAAGTTGCGTCAAATATAAAATATTTTTTGTGCTTATTTTTATGTACGCTTTGAGTTGGCCAACGTTTTAACGTTGGTTTATTTGGAAACGTCTCGGGTTAATATAATATATTTTCATTTACTATACGTTTGAACGTAAATTTAGTTCAGAAATGGTCGGAGAGATTGTAAGTCTATGTTTCGACAATAATTTTGTTTAAAAAATAGTCAGGTCAAATATTAAATGTATTGACATAAAGTTAGTTTGGAAACGAGTCGGGTCGATACGTAGAGTTAGTTAAAAAACGAGTCAGGTCGATTGTAACCTACATTTTTGTAAGGCCTCATTTTCGGGACGCTTACAGCTGGTAAATCATTGCACATAAATCATATAACTTTATATTTAACATTGATATCATTACAAATGCTTTTGCAAGTTAATACAACATTCATTCAAAATATTGTTTGTTCGCATTACAATGCAAAAACATTAATCAAAAGAATGTCATCCAAAAGAGCTGAGTAACCGCCCCGTGCCATCCTCAGCAATCCTTACCTGCCAACTGGAAACATATAAAAGTCAGTGTTGCTGAATGAGTTCTAGTTTTATAATAAAACATACTTTTCTTCCGTTAAAACCGTTCTTTACTTTCATGTGATCATACACCATACGTACACATAGATAATATCATTATTATCTTCATTAATCGTTCATTAACTTTCGTTCATTCGTCGTACGTCATTATCATTCTCACTCGTTCATACTTCTTACATTCATTACTTTCGATGACATGTACGTTACCCCGAACATTATGCACGAAGTGGGTAACTGAGCCTGAGGTCTTTCATAGACCTCAAACATTGGGCAGAGAGCTGACTCCAGTACCTAGGGTAAGTACATTAACCACTTATCTTTTCTCTTTCAATCCGGATCAATGCCAAATGCTATACCCGAACATTGTGCACGAAGCTGGTAACTGGGCCTGAGGTCTTTCATAGACCTCGAACATTATGCACGAAGCTGACTCCAACACCTAGGGCAAGCGACAAGGATCCCATACATATGGTCAATCACAAAGATTGGACCCCAGTGTGCATCCTTCGGGGCAGCTAACCCGCACACCGTTGAGCTAACACTTTCATTGGATGTGCACCTCCATACATTTGCTTGCAAGCCTTTCTTACATTCATTCGTTCATTAGTGTATGCATTCATTCATCGTGTTTCTCTTTTCATTATCTTTCACTTTACGTTACATAATACTTTCATTTCATTCATTTACATTCAACGTAAAGTCACGAGAAAGATAAACATACATCATAATAAGGAACATAACATACACAATCATCAACATCATCATACAGGGCATCATACATACATACATAACATGCATAATGCATAAACATGCAACATCGTACATCATCATGCCCATCGTAGCGTCTATGACCTAAAAAGTCATCTTACATGAACTTACGGGAACCTCCCATGTCAAACTTACATCTGCACTTTCCCTCGAAAGTCAGTATTTAAACTACACTTTCCTCATGTACACCAGCCCTACTTGGGCGTATGGACACCCTTCAGTCACATGCTTACAGGCGATTGAACATCACACGATTGGACCAATGCGGATGAACACCTATGCGAATGAACATCCATGCGAATGGACCTAATGCGGATGGACTTAATGCGGATGAGTCCTATGCGAATGGACCTAATGCGGATGAACCCTTGTGCGGATGAAACTAATGCGGATGAGCATTTATGTGAATGGGCTCTCAGTCGTGCGAATGAACCCTCAGTCGTGCGAATGAACCCTCAGTCGCAACCCAATCGGCCGTATGGCCTCCATTAGGTCGCCTAGCCGTAGCTGATGCAGAATGCAGTTCATCCCGAACCCATCTGCCATTTTCGACCTCCAAGTTCATCCAAACCAATTCTAAGCCCAAATCAACCATCCTAAACCTTAGGAATGCATACCACAACACCAATCAAGCACGCACAAGCCCGGAAACAAACTCCAAACGCATCACACGCAAACACATACAAACGGGCCAAACACACACACATACAAAAACGGGTTTTCAGATGTGTTCCAGCCCCAAAATCGACCAAGAACGTTTAAAAGAGGGGTCCTAGAACTCACACAAACCACACCAAGAAGTAGAGATTCGTTTGGACCCGCTACACAACGATTTTTCTCACATGAATCCACTCGAACCAACTTTTTCTTTATTTTCTCCCTTTCTTTCTCCTCTCTTTTTCTTTGCTGAATTTTGGGTGTGGGGGAGAAGGTAAGGGCTGCCCTCTTCCTTCAAATACTTCAATTCATCCAACTTTCTTTCGTTGGCGTGTTTGGTCCCCTCGACTTTGGACTTTATTTTTTTTCCTCTTTCGTCGGCTTCAAAATAAATAATTAACCGGGTGTTACAATTTTATCACGTCACATACAATGTCGTGGTAATACACGATGGGTAATAAACCTAGTTCTACATTAAAATGCAGATAAAAGTAATAAAAATCAATCCAGTGTATTTAAATTTTTATAAACCATAATAAGTTATCGTTATCGACGAATAACAGAGTTATACTTGAAATCTTAAAAAAGAAATTAAAAACTGTAACGATTCACACCAATTTGGTAATTTTCTAACAACATTGGCTCAATTGCAAAAACTACTAGTTAAAGGACAAAACTGTCAATTTCAGATTTCCTTAAGCCCTGAAGGTCTCCACTACCACTGCCACTACTCAATCAATCAATCTCCGGCGACCACCGTGAGTTTCCACCGTACCGCCACCGTACTCTCCGATAAGCCGATAACAAACCAAATCGAAGATCACTGTTGAGTGATTCTGACCGTCAACGAATGGCGTTAACGAATTTGATACTGACAGTGGCCGGAGTGAGCGCAGTGATTCTACTGATGAGGACCGATATCAAACAGTCTGCTTCCATCTTCAAACGCAACGTTCGTCAGATTCGTCACTGGCTTGAAGAGGAATCTCCATCCGTTGTTAAGTATGTTTTCGATTTTCAACACTTGTAATTCATTAGTTTTGAGTGTTTGTTGTTTGATTTACTAGCTCATATGATCATACGTGTTGGACGCTCTATAGAACGCATACTGCTGACTTGTTGTAGGAATTATGTAATTCTCGGTTGTTTTCGCGATTAGAGTTCAGTTTGTCGAAAGTTAGGGTTTCAGTATAGGAGTTGTAATTACAGTTTCATTTGTCGACAATCTTCACATGCTATGGAGACGTTACTATAGTTGTTGAAGGGATAGAGTTGTAAGCAGTGAGTTAACAGGGATGGTGTACATTTTGTTTTGCCATTGATGGTTCATTTGAATGTATTGAAAGTTGAAACTTTTATGTTTTAGGTATGTTTAAGAAAATTATTATTTTTACTTAACCATGCTGGAATGCCTTAGAAGGTCCTTGGTTTGCCATTCTGGCATGCCTAGAAGTTCCTTAGTTAACCATGGCGGATAACCTTAGAAGATTCTTGGTTCATTGTCCCGAGGTTTAGGGCTTTAGCTTCTTTACTTGAATTTGAATGGGTTTTGGAAGCTGATCTTCTAAAATATATATATACCCTTGAGCATTTCTATAATTGGGGGGCAAAGTTTCGAGACCCAATCAGGGGGGCGGGCTCAATACGTATAAAAATTTTGGACAAAATACACATAAATTTTCAATCCTGAGCGAAAAAACAAAGTGGGCCCTGGCCCCTTTGGCCCCAAGTAAACTTCGCCCGTGCATTAGCATGATTAAGGATTCCTCACCATAAGGTTCCCATTATTGATTTAAAATGACCCATATTCATATGGACAAATGTGTTGTGGGCATCTACAGACTAGGTTTTAGGTGAATCAACATGTCAATGTTATATACTTATATTTGTAATAAAGGATCGTGTATACTAGCTGCCTGTCTTGCCTTGTGTTACTAGATTCTAGAGGTGTTTTTATCCCTTTTACTTATGAATGGATAGATTTAGGATGTGTTTTTATCCGAATTGGTGAATAAAAGAATAGCCGAATAGGTACTAGAGAAACATGTCAAACGGGAAGCCACTTAGAAGTCTACTTTAGAGCATACAACATTCTACATCTTTGTATTTATACATGAAAATATCTTTTGCAAAGAAAGATCGTATGCAGTCATAACTTGAAGAATGAATTAGTCATGTTTTTTTTCCAAAATGGATAAAAAAGTGTCCAGTCAACCCAGGTGTGTTCTAACACACTCTACTAGATTCTTTTGAAATTCTTTTTTAACTTTGTATCATGCATCATTTCATTCACATTGCATCATGTCTACTTCTTTCTGACATAGAAAAAATCAGCTTGTGTCTCGTTTTTATTCATATGCCATAGTTTCATGCATGGTTGTTTAATACACAATAAATTTTATGTTAAGAACTGCAGGAATGACATAAACACATGTACTTATTGCTTTAACCTTGATAAATAAAGTGGTTATGTAGCCGATAACCACCTCTTTTTTGCAGTTCTCTATTTAAAATTAGTTATGGATCGATAGTGCCCTTGGTTTCATGTTAACCAAGTTTTTCCATACTTTTTAATAGGGAAGTAGAAAAGGCAAAACCCAAGGAGCTGCCAAAGAAAGATATTCCCAAGGATGACTAAGCTGAGGTACAACACATAATGACTATAATTAGAATATAGTCTGGTTCAATATAATCTCCTTCCAGTCTTCTGCGTAAATAAATGTTAAATACATGTACTTATACATAAATAAACATATTTTGGTTTGTTTTTGTATTGATTAATGATTCGTTTGGCTCAATTCTATCATCGTTTGCCTAGCACATTCCTGTATCTATGCTAGTTTTGACCCGTTTGCAAGTAAATGAGTATTCAAATGCATATATCATTTTATTAAAACGAAAATAGATTAGTGCTGTTTGGTGGATGGTGGTGGATCTACCTGACATGTTTCGATTGGTTTACGTGACCTGACAGAATATAGATCGATCCATTTGAGTAGATCAATACTTTGGTAGATTATCTTTTCATTGGACCAACATTTGAAAGAATGAAAAACTTCTACTGTTCCAGACTTCCAGTGGATTATCTACAGCATAATGAATGTGCACGAGTGACGAAAATACCCTGACTAATTGTTTGGTGGGACATAATAATGTAAAAATTGACAGGGTAATTTTATAAGCATTTGGTGTAAATGAAAAGCATATTTCTAGTTATGATCTTACGTTTGTAATTATTGAAACATGTAACGTGTGTTGATCTTACTATGGTCTCGGGTTTAAATTTAGTTTTTACTAGAGCGTTTTTAAAATTTTTGCCTTAAAAAGGCTGTCTGGGTGGTGCAAGTTATGTTTTACACAATTTTTTGATTAGTATGATGTTGGTTCTATCCTTATGAGTTTTCTTATAACGTATTCTTACGACTACCTGAAATAACATGTGACAGTCTTGGTTATAATCTATTTGAGTTGTAACATCTCGAGCTGATGATCTGATTTTAGTTAGACTAAAAAGCTACATAGGAGCTAAACTTTGGTGAATATGTTCTTAAGAGGAAATTTATCTAGGTATCCAGGGGAGTCAAAATAAATAAAATTCCAAGAAATAAAGAAATCAACGCAAAGATAAAACGTTCATTATTTTTCACATAGACCATAGATGCTTCAAACATGGTATTAGTGATGATAAAAGAGATTCGAAGCACTTACCATGTAATGGTGATATTAGCAAATAATGTTAAAACCCCAACCAACAACAACCATATCTAGTTAGTTTCATCTATAACAAAGTTACTGGTAATGTATTAGGAAGTATGAAATGTGTGCAAAGCATACCTCTAACCCCAAGATAGAGAATTAGTTTTTAGTGAGACCCTCGGTTCAACAATAGAAAAATTGAATCCTAGGGCCCCATAGACCCCGAAAAATCGAAGATACTGATATAATGATTGAATGTTGGGAATATCGTGTGATAAAAAACTGATCTGAAAGTTTGATATGGAGTCCAATCTCCATTGGGAAACGAATGGACACCGGTCACGTGGCAACTTAAAAAGCATCGTATAGAGCCTCACGCCACTACACGCTGGGCTTGAAAGTCTGGAAGCATTGACTTAGAAGAAATGAGATCTACCCCTATATGAATGACACTGACTACATCTATGTGGTATTGTGATCAAATTACACAGTTGGATATCATTTATCATTTATGATCACAAACCCATAAGTCTGAAACATTGTTCTCAATCTATATTCAAATAATCTCTTCCAAACACATCAATTTGGAACCAAAAATCTCATTTCCAGATGGTTGATTTACAACAAACATCTCCTATATCCTTGAACTTTCAGAAACCATTTATAAGATCCGTATACAGGGTCTAGAATTGGGTAAAAAATCCACTTCACCAAACAGAAAACGAAAAAAAATCATTGTGTTCTACTTCTACTGCTACTTACATTTTTATTTTGTCTAGATTCTATGAAGAGTCTTATAGTATTAGAAATGAATGAAGGCTCGGCCATTGCACCAGTTCCAGACTCCCCACAAGCAAGCCTTGTTGACACTGGGCGTATAAGAGTAATTCCAAGTTCATCGACCGCCATGAGGTGTCTTTCTGTGAAAGGATTGGTCCACATGTAAGTGTTCATAGCCGGTGCCACAAATATCGGTTTTTCGTAATCCCATGCTCGAATTATGCATGTCAGCAGGTTATCACACAGTCCACCAGCAATCTGGTTCAGCATATCAAAAGAAATTCAGATCATGATACTAGAGAATAATGGCACTTTCGACCTGATTATACACAAATGGGTCTATTCAGGTTATGTTTACGTCCAAGTGTTTAACCAGTCAAGCACATTTAGTTAAAGATTTAGCTAGAAGCGCAGCAGGCTGAACGCGTTAAACATAAAATGTATTCAAATCATGATGCATTGATTTGTTTTTAAAATTTATTAGAAAAGTTGGTCAAACCCAATTAAACTGCTTACAAATCAACTAAAAGGAAGCGGATCAAATGGACTGAACATGTTAAACAGTCAAATGTGGCTGAAGTGTATATTAAATGTCTACAACATCCTAAATCACTTTACTCAAATGTAACAATAAAGTACTTGTAATCATGCATTAACACATTAATCAATATTAAGCAAGTCTTCAAAAAAGGACAAAAAAGATATTGTCGGTCAACCTAACCCGTTTTAACCTGCACTTAAAATGACCCATTTGGACCTATTACCCAACCCAGTAATTTGCCATCTTTGCTTATTACTAAAGGTTTTTATTCAAGACACATTGATCCCATATAGACAGGCTAAATCCTATGGATTTCTCAACCTCTTTTAAGTGTGGATTAGCAACACTTATCAGAGTCAACTGTAACTACTTTTTGCTTTTTCACAATCATGAAAATAGATGGATATTGGGTGGCATGCAATGTCAACAAGCAAAGGTCTCATTTTCTTTTGTTGTGTGATTTGACCTTAGAGAAGGGAACTAGATAATGGAAGCTAGATTGTTTATGTTTTATGTCTGTTGGGTCAAATTAAGTAACAGGGTCAAATGGGCCGTGAACAGGTCAAACGGGTCAACAGTCATCCAATCTGTACTTTTAGTGCATGTACTTTACTAATCGCAAATCTGTACTTTTAGTGCATGTACTTTACTAATCGCTATATTAAAAAAAACTATTATTGTTATAAGAATATAGTTTATGTGATCATATTTAACACACGGTCTATATGCTATAAAATACATAAAAAGGACAAAAAATGGTTCCACTCGACCCTTTTATACCAAAATTACCCGTTACCAACCCACATGACCCAATCATATTGCCACCTCTAATGAAAACAAATAAGTAGGTACATATGGCCCGTTTGAAGTAAAAAAGGGCGGAAATGTTTACCATTCAACCCCACCCAACTCAACTCAACTCACATCGATACAACCTGTTTTGATATGTTACCCAACCGCCCATTTGACCGCCTCTAGCAAAGATGATAGGAATGGTGCCTTATATTACCTTGGCGAGTGTATTTGCAGACAAAGGGGCGATTACCATAATATCAGCCCATTGACGGAGCCCAATGTGAAGCACCCTATCTCCAATCTTTGACCAAGAAGACCATTCATGCTCATCAGTATAAAGAAACACATCTTTTGGGAGTGTCGTCCTATCAATGAAACGTAATGCAGCCGGTGTTGCAACAGCGTTTACATCTGCCCAATCTGTAAAACATCTGCACAGGAACCCAAATTTTATGGCAGCCACACTTCCACTTGCAGCTACCAGAATCCGAGGTTTTCTACGAACACTTGTCACTTGCGTTGCATCCATAATCTCTAACACATTACACGTCAAACAGGCAAACCAAAACAAGATCAGTTCAAACGGGTTAAACGGGCCAAACGGGTCAAAATAAAAAAATTGCCAATAACACCTCCTAAATCATTTTCTTGAAAGTGACTATGCTATTTGAAACAATATAACTTCTGTAGTCATACTTCACACACTAATTCAATATCAAATTGACAACTACACTTCCTGCTGTCAAGAACAGATTAACATCTAACCTTAGCCTCAAATATGTAAAGGGAATATTCATAATACCAATAAGATTTCAACATAACTTCGTAAATTCAAAAATAAATCCTACTTATGACAAGCGATGACGTCATGGAAGAATTGATCAACGCAATAATCATATGGGAAATCAGAAACTAAATGATTGAATCTCTTTATTCTTTGATCCAACAACAATATTATATGCATCACAATGTAGAACGAAGGTGTAAAGTAAAAAAAATACCTCAAACAAGAATCTCCGTTAACTAATATTATTGGGTTCGCCGTCACTGTTGGCCGGAGGTGGCCGTTGACCGGCCTCCGGCGATCTGTTTACGCCGGAGATCGGAGAGAAGAATCGAGTCAAACTAGTGAAGGTAGACTGGTGAGAGTAGAGTGGGATTTAATGAATAAATAATAACGGTGTTAGTTTTTTCCGTTTGGGGCTGTAGTTTGATGAATAGACAAAATCTACCCTCAAAGTTTAAGCACTATGATTTGTCTTGTGCCCCTGGCCCAAACATCATGGTCTCTTAAGCCTGGTGTTTGACCAGTACTTAGAAATTCTTTATGTAAAAGATCTAATTTAAAGGTGCCCGTCTAAATCGATTCGCGGAACCAAAACCAACAACCCGAACTGAAATGTAACCTGGATGATATTAATTGAAACCTCTAGAAATCGTAGGTTGGGCAGTTTGAAACTGTTAGAAATCGTAAGTTAGGGTCCGGTCTATAATTCTCTCTGTTGAAAACCAAAAACTAAGTAAATAAATGACTCAAGACAATCAACTGGTTTTAACCCAAATTGGTTTGAGTTTCAAACTAGTTTTGACTTTTCATCGACCAAACTGAATTGGTTTCAATCCTAATCGGTTTAGGGCTTGGAATTCATTTGTGCATCTCTGATCTAACTTATTGACGTTTCTAATAAATTTTTTAAAAAGCTATTGTTTTTCTTGTTTTTTTACATGGAATGTTAAGTAACAATGTCAGATCATGCTGGATTATGATTGGTGGTTCAAATCATCCAACCCAAACACATCGTGTTAAGAAGTTGAACCTTAATCCGTGGTTATATTCTTAAGAATTTTCATTAAAAAAAATTGTGAGCCACGTTCAATGAACATGTTACATCCGTGTCAAAGAATATGAACTTTTGTAAATTGTATGATTATGTGTAAATAATGGTATTTACACCTTTAAACCTCATTGCACATGAATTTGGTTGGAAAATGAGATGTGTGTTGAATGGTTAGACTTGCATCATTGAGCTAGTGTAACCCCTAACAATGTTAAGAAGTAATTAGGAATTCGATTTGAGAGAATATCATTAAAATAAAACTTGCAACGTCCCTCCTAGGGTTGTCCAATGTTTCTACCAAAGCATCTTAGACATACCGTTATTACTATAGGCATACTTGCGAATCACATATTCATGTCTTACTTATGTCTTATGGTGATGTTATGATAGATAATTTTGTTTTTTAAGAATAACTCTTAATGTGCTCATATTAATCATGTATTTTTGTTTTTTTATAACACTTGAACTTTTTAACCTTTTGAAAAGAGTAAATGTCCTTATCATCAGAATATCTTCTTGAGAACAATAGATAATTTTAACGTCCAGGTAATTGTATAATGAATGTGTTACTAGTTCTAAATCATTAATCTAATTAAAAGTATTTTGGTATATTTTTAGGATTAGAATTTCTATGTATTCATTTTGTTTTTTTAATGTATGTGCATGTCATATATTAAAGGGATCATAGCATTCATCCTGAGCCAGGATCGAACTATGTTTGATTGTTCACATAACCAGGCTTCTTCATGCGTGTATTTTGTAGATGGATCCATTAGGTTTTTTTAAACAACTTGCATGATCATATCTCACATTATAAGTTATCAGGGCTAGTCTTTAGATTTCGATGTTATGTACGCAAGTAACATGAGCCTTTTATTTAAAAACATACATATAACAAGGCCGGAACACTAAGGAAAGGAGGCTAGATCATTGTGTACAATTCAATGTGGTGCAAGTGATTTGATGTAATTGACATGATTAGACTAAAATTGTTAGGTAAAACAAAAATGTAGAGATCAATGAAGAGGCTGATGCAACCTAAACATCCAATGTCTATCCTGCATGCTGCACAAGTGCATTGAAGAAGAATGCTTAGGAAGTTTCACACATACAACAGAAATACTCTAAGTGTGAAATCTTCCGAAGCCAAGACCAATATCTTCCGAAGCCAAATATGAAGTCTTCCGAAGCCTTAGAGACAAAGTCTTCCGAAGCTTCAACTCATGAAGACAGATTTCTTCCGAAGACTTTTAACACATGCTTTATCTGATGTACTTTTCCATAAAGCTGGACACCTTTCCGCTGCACCTCTGTAAGGTCACCAACTTATATGAGTTGGTAAAAAGGTCCATGCTTTTGGTAACTGTACATTGAGGCTTGAGTCTGTAACTTTCTACTTCATGTACTTTATCCTTTTTGTAATAGATAAGGATGTGAGCTATGGCATGTCATAGTCACTAGTCAAAAGGCAATTTGCCTTTTAACTCTACAATTGATTTTGCTTTGTGTCTAGTCAATTGTATCCAGTTAGCTTTCAAAGTATAGCCGGTTGTAGGATGTAGTATAAGTATCTCATGTTCTTGTATCTTTGAATCATGCTTTGTAATACTTGTAGTGGAGCATAGAGAAAGTAATATCTGCATTCTTGAAAACCATATACTTGTGTTATTTGTGTTCTATTTCTTACATTACTTGTGTTCTTAGTGTCTTACTTTGGTTAATCCAGTCATACTGTTTGATTAAGTTTAGTTAATCCCCTCTTTGTGTTGTTGTGTTGTAACTGCCCCCCTTCAATGGTCCTGTATTTGGTATCAGAGCATTCAGGCTCTTGATATAAGATCTCACCATCTTAAGATCCCTCACACACACAAATACTAAACTCTTCAATGGCAGCCATTTCCAAGACTGATATGGAAACTGGAACCATGAACAAGTCCCCACTGATCAATCTTAATGAGTTTGACACCTGGTGTTTAAGAATGGAAGGTTTCATCAGGTTTCTTGATTCAAGAATATGGGAGTCTATTGAGAATGGACCTTTCATACCTAGCACCCCTTCTGCTACTGGTGCTGGTATGATCCCCAAAGATGTGGCTAACTACTCTGATGAAGATAGGAAGAGAGTAGAGATTGACAGAAAAGCAATGACAACCCTTCAAACTGCCCTTCCAAACTTTGTGTACAAAGGTTTCAAGAAGTGCAAAATAGCCAAGCAGTTGTGGGATGCACTGAAACTGATGTATGAGGGTTCCTCTGAAGCCAAAGAGAACAAGAAGGATCTCTTGAAGCAGCTGTTTGAAAACTTCACCTTCAAAACAAGTGAAATCATGGCTCAGCAGTACTTCACGTATGTTGAGATTATGGATACCCTAGTGGATGGAGGAGTCTCTCTTGAGAACAGAGACATTGTAAGGAAGTTCATGTCCTTACTTCCTAGGTAATGGACACACTACTGTGTGGTGATCAAGAGAACTGAAAATCTCAAAACTCTTACTCTGACTGTGACATCCGGTAAATTTCCGTTACCAAACTCCGTTAGTTCCGTTAAGTCTTGTATACACGTGTCGTGAGCACACACTAGTTGTCGTTTAACATTGGTGACCTAATAATAATTATAATGTTACGTTATTGGTAATCTAATTGATTATGTGATTATTGTGTTATGCTTATGTGTTTACACAATTTAAACGTTAACGGTGAATTTTATCGCGTAACGTGAAAACACGTACATTTAATTTGCCTATCTTGTGAGTTGTGGAAATAATGTAAATATTATTATTGTTGATTAATAATGTTGGTATTATTAAGTTAAAACCTTTCAAAAAGTGTTTAAAAGAATAGTTTTATAAAATATAAAATAAAGGGGGTTAAGTGTAATTACCTAAACTAAAACTTAACAAAATTAACAAACCCTAATCCCCCCAAACCCCAAATCGGCCGCAACCATCATCCCTCACCCCTCCAATTGCGATTTCAACCTAGAACTAGCCTACAAGCCAAGATTTTGATCGATTTCAAGCAATACAACACGTAGGAATCATCATTGCAAACTATAACACGTTTAAAGGTTAGATTTTTTCGTGTTTTTGTGGATTTTTGTTGGTGGCCGAACCTTGGGTGCGAAATTGACCCTCATGAGGTCGAATTGGATGTTGTTTGATGATGATAGTATG
Organism: Flaveria trinervia; assembly: GCA_025506515.1. Taxonomy (NCBI): domain Eukaryota; kingdom Viridiplantae; phylum Streptophyta; class Magnoliopsida; order Asterales; family Asteraceae; genus Flaveria; species Flaveria trinervia. The sequence goes on along the minus strand of CM046441.1, from coordinate 75,523,519 downwards.
TTAGTTAGATTGTATACATGTTAGTTAACGCCGATTATGCAAGAATTATATGTTTTTAGTGGATTGATCATGAACTTTGGTTGTATGCAAACCCTAATTCGAAATGGCTTGATTATGTGAAGTTGATGATTGTTGATGAATGTATGATGATTAATAGGTTGTATGGATGTTAGGATACATTGATTTTGCAAGAAATTGGTGAATTGGAATTGGTGTTCATAGGTTACTAATAATAGTAACTTTATTTGCATGTAATGTTGAACTATGGATGATATGATGTTATGGATGTGTTCATGGTGATAATTAGATGTTAGATTGTTGTTGTGATCATTGGAAATTCAAGAACACATGTTATAGTTCATACATTACTAAAGATAGTAACTTTTTAGGATATGAATTGATGAGTTATGATGTTTGAATGTTGTTGATCATGCTTAGATGATGATATGAGTTTGAATTGGTATGTTATTGATGAATCCATGAGTATATTGGGTATTTGATAGATTTTGGGATGTGCTTTCCCAAAAGGAAAACTTTATTTATGCAAAATGTGAAAGATGGTAGTTTGAACATATTGGGATGTTAGGAGCATGTTAGTATGATCATGGATGAATTCTAATGTGGTAGAATATGATAATTTGGTTGTATGTGATGTTGGGATAATCATGAATGATATTTGGACACTTATGATCAGGTATGATTTAGATGTGGTTTAGTAGTAGGACATCATGTTTGGGACTGGTAATTGATTGTTGGAATGTTGTTGAATGCAAAGCATATTGATAATGAATATAGTTATGATCATCATACACGCGTGCGAATCTGAGGCCCCTACTTAGTAGGATTGGCAGGGTTTAGGATGGGAAGTCGTGAGTGGCTTCACATGGCATGTGGTGAATGGTTGATCTTTGTGTGACATGTTAGTTGTGTTATAGCTAGTGATATGTTAATGTTCTAGATTCGCATGACCTGTATGATACTTGGTTGTATGATGATCTAAGTGTTACACCTGGATGATATAACATACATATGATCTATTTGAATGTTAACAATGCATAACATATGTGTATGATTACTTGAATGGCTTACAACACATGAAGTCACCAACGGGTCAAACGGGTCAACCAGGTCAAACATGTCTGTTTTGTTTGAAATCTTGAGTCCTTGGTTGTAGTGTACTTAGGGTTTCACATGTTCGTTGATTACACATACTCATGCACTTATATGATCTAGGTAACCTCTGAAGGTTGTCTGTCTTTCTGTTTGCCAAGTCAAACCCTAGTTATCTATACGCATATCAGGTGAGTTCATGCCCCACTCTTTATTTAATCTCTTTTGGGGGAGATAGCATGCTGGTAAATCACAAACGCTTTATATATTCAAGTTGTGTATAATATTATATAGTGTTGATATCATGGAAAAGTCCTCACACTTTCGAATTGTTAATATTGAATAGCGGGGAAATTTGGGTAGTACTACTGGGTTTGACGAGCCCCACCTGTGTGACTCGAGGTCAACCGGGTGCAATTTGTCCTATGAACATTGTCACGACCTCTTAAGTCGTGGCAGGAGGCAACAACGTAACACAGTCAGCTTCAATTGCGAAATCACTATGAAATAATATTTACTGTTAACGGACTAGCTATCTGTTACAATGCACTACTTTTATATCGCTATTATTAAACTGTTTATGTTTGAATATCTCTTGAACTCACCAACCATTGTGTTGACATTTTTAGTATGTTATTCTCAGGTCATTAGCTTGCTTGCCATAGGAGCACTGCATGGTTCACTGCATTCTAAGACACGATCTTCAAGACAATTTTAGTATTTTAATAATTATGGTTTACTCTTTTGGGTTGGCACCTTTGCCATAGTTATACTTTCATTGCCTTGGGTTGTTTTCAAAACGCTTCCGCATTGTTTAAAGTTTGTATTTTGGTTGATTTTATTTAAATTATGGCATATAGAGTCGTTCTGAGTAACTATTGACTGTCATCCTGGTTTGTTCACACGCCTCGCGGTAAAACTCCGCAAGTGGATTTTGAGGGTGTGACACTGACAGAGTTATATGGGATTCTCAGTGGCTACCAGATGGAGATGAACATGCAAGGTTCATCTGGAAACTCCAATAATCAAATGGGTTCAGCCCTACATGTGGTTGAAAGGGACAGCATAGATCCCAAACATCATCTCATATGCTACCCTGACAACTCACCAAATGGTCCTTTCATCACCTTCCCTGAGACACTAAGAGAGAACTACACTCAAGGAAGCCCATTCCAAGAGACAAGCTCTTCTCAAGCTTTTGTGTCTTATGATGAAAGCTGTTGCAATTCTCTTTTCATTCTTGAAGACCTGGACTGTATTCATCCAGATGATCTAGAATACATGGAAATAGTCCAGCAGATGGCTCTTCTCACTCACAGAGCCAAGAAGTTCTACAAGAGGACTAGAAGGAAGTTTCCAAGCAATGCAACCAGTGGAAAGTTTGGCCTGGACAAAGGCAAAGTCAAGTGTTACAACTGCAACTTGATAGGCCACTTTGCCAGAGAATGTAAGATACCTAAAACAAATGGTGGCCAAATACAGTCTAGACCAAACTACACTGACAAAGCTCTCCAGAATGAGAAGTCAAAGCAGCAGGCTGCTATTGCTATTGAAGAAGGAGGCTTTGACTGGAGCTTTCAGGTGGAAGATGCTTCTCCTAACCAAGCATTAATGGCAGATCATGATGAAGCCAAGGTATTGGAACACCTCTGTACTCCTGAATGCATTGCTAAAGTTAATAGATACAGGTCCTATAACCTAGAGATGAGATCTGACCTTGAGTCCTTAAACATTTTAAAATCTGATTTTAGAAAGTATAAAAATGATTATAAACTAAAGATAGAGTACCTTGAGAAAACCATTTCAGTTCTAAAACATGAACACATAGATTTTAGGACTCAAATCAAAGATCTCATAACCAAGTTAACTAAGTGCCAGGCTGAGCTTGTGATCAGCAAAGCCAGGGCAGAAAAGAGTGTTCTTGAAGAAGAGACCTTCAAGAACATGATATCCTCATCCATGCACAACAAAGTGTGCTATCAAAACAGGCAGGGACTGGGATCTAATGAGATAGCTCATCCACACACAATCTTGTCTGTAAGATCTCCTAGGGTGGAACTTGTGAAGATGAGCTTCCTCTCATAGATCCTATAAGTGAAGAGGATGAAGAAGAGATAGTGAAGAATTCCTCTGAAAAGAGTGAAGAGGAGGATTCTAAGAAGGGCCACTATCCTTCTAAGAAGAAGAAGAAGACTGTGATGACCAAGTCCATGAGAAAGAACTTGATCAGAAAGAGCAAAAGAAAGGCAAGGAAGGCTCAAGAGATCAAGGCTACTTTTGACTCTAAGCAGAAACAAGTTTTCATCTCTATAGGGTTTAAAGTGGTAGGGACTGAAGACATCAACCAAAACTCTTCTGCTAAGAGTTCTGGTTCTTGTTCAACTCATCTCAGCAACAAGAAGAAGACTGATCTGCTGTGTACCACTGCTGCACAACCTGGACCATCAAACTCCAAGAACAGTTCCTAGCCCAAAGGAACTGTCCCAACATCTGCAAAGATGAAGGTGGAGAAGGGATGTGACCAAAGAAAGTCTTGTTCCCAGCAAAAGACTCTTGTGAAAAAGAAAATGGTGTGTGTCATGTGTGAAAGTACCTCTCATATTGCTAAGGATTATCCATACAATCCTAAAGGTACTGTCCATATGACCAGTACAAAGACTTCAAAGAGTTCTAAGAAGATTCAAGCTTCGGAAGGAAAACCTATTTCCTTCGGAAGCTCCAAGTCTAAGAAGAAGGGAAGTGAAATATTACCCTCGGAAGAAAAGTTGGTCTCAGAAGAACGAGTTCTTCCGAAGCATTGAAGTCTACTGCAGTGTCTGCAGAATCTTCCGAAGGTTCAATCATCAAAACTTCCGAAGTCCTAAAAGCTTCCGAAGTTTTGAAGGTTAATCCCAAGACTCCAAAGGTGGTGTGGAAGTCTAAGAAATACCAAGTGACTGAGAATTCTCAATCAACAACAGGGCAAGATCCTCTTAGCACAACCATAGGATCTATTACTGTTGAATTACCTTATGTTAATAAGCGCAAGAGAAGCAAGTCTTGGGTTTCCAAATGTAACTAATCATTTTCTCTGTGTAGGGACAGCTGAAGACAAACAAAAATGTCTGGATCATTGATAGGGGCTGTTCTAGGCACATGACAGGCAATAGGTCACTACTCCAGAACTTTGAAAGAATTGATGGAGGACCAGTTGCTTTTGGAGGATATGAAGATGGTTACATTTCTGGAAGGGGCAAGGTCACAAATGGTAAGCTCAGCATTGATAAGGTAAACTTTGTCAAAGAGCTTGGGTACAATCTTCTGAGTGTATCTCAATTTTGTGATCAGAATCATAACATGCTCTTCACTGAGCATGAGTGCATTGTTCTCAAGCCTGGTGTGGTCATTCCTCATGAGCATATCATGCTTAGAGCCCCCAGGAAAGGGAACATGTACAAGATGGATTTGCAAGAAACATCTCCCTCTAGAGAAGTTTTATACTTTCTGTCTAAAGCTAATAGTGATGAGTATTTCCTATGGCATAAAAGAATGTGCCATGTAAACTTTAAGAACATGAACATATTAATTAAAATTTATTTGGTAACTGGAATACCAAAGAAAGAGTTTACAAGTGATGACCATTGTGTTGCATGCCTGAAAGGGAAGCAACATAAGGTATCCCACAAGCCTAAGGAAAGGAACTCCATCACTACACCCCTACACTTATTACATATGGATCTCTTTGGCCCCACCAGTGTAATGAGTTTAGGAAGGACCTCTTATTGTTTAGTGATTGCAGATGACTTTACAAGATTCACTTGGGTTTTCTTCCTTAGAACCAAGGATGAGACTCCTGAGATTCTGAAGAATTTCATCTTAAAGATTGAGAATCAATCTGATCACAAGGTCAAGATCATAAGATGTGATCAAGGAACTGAATTTAAGAACCAAATCCTTGATCCATTCTATGATGAAAAGGGTATTACAAGACAATACAGTGCTCCCAGGACTCCTCAGCAGAATGGTGTTGCTGAGAGGAGAAGCAGGACACTGATTGAAGTTGCAAGAACCATGTTGTCTGACTCTAAGCTGCCCATCACCTTCTGAGCAGAGGCAGTCAACACTGCCTGCTATGTGCAAAACAGAGTTTTGGTAGTTAAGACTCATGGCAAGACTCTTTATGAACTTTGGCACAAGAGGAAACCTTCATTGGTTTTCTCAGGTCATTTGGTTGTCCTTGCATCATCTTGAATACCAAGATCAAATTTCCAAGTTTGTTGAGAAATCAGATGATGAACACTTTATTGGATACTCTTCACAATCCAAGGCTTATAGAGTATACAATCTCAGAACTAGAGTGGTTGAGGAGTCAGCCAATATGACTTTCAATGAACACACACCCTGTGTTGCTGGTTCTGGTCCAGATTGGTTATTTGATCTTGATTTAGTTACCAACTGTTTTAACAAATCTTGTGAGAATGTTTTAGGATCTGCAGAAAATTTAAATACAGGTGATCCTGATCCAAGATTTGAGCTAAGAAGACCTTCAAGTCATACATCTTCAGCTCTAGTTGGAACTACTTCTGCAAATGCGGTTTCTCACAAACTCAGCTGATACATCTGGGGTGCCTTCAAATTCCAGCTCAGAGGCTCCACAACCAGATAAGAACACCTCAATTGTAGAAGACAACAATGGTGGTGGTGATAGTGACCAAGATTTTCTTGATGCCACTAACCACACCATAGATGAGAACATCAATGATGTCACACACTGCTTGGATCAAGTCTCTCTTGAAAAGTGTGCTGATGTGGTAGGAGAAACATCTATGCCAGATCTAAATTTCTCAAATTTAGATCTTTCTCAGCAACTTGCTATGATCCCTCAGCTTAGGATCCACAAGTCTCACCCCACCACAATCATCATTGGAGATGTTGTCTCGAAAGAGGAAAAACCCATGAAGCAAATGTTTGTCTTCACTCTTGTTTCTTATTCCAGATAGAGCCAAAGAAAGTTGATGATGCTCTAAAAGATGGAAGTTGGGTTGAAGCTATGCAACAAGAGCTGCTTCAATTCAAAAGACAGAAAGTTTGGAACCTTTGTCCTTTTTCTTGTGGGAAGACTACCATTGGAACCAAATGGGGTTTAGGAACAAGAAAGATGATAGAGGCATCATCATCAAGAACAAAGCTAGTCTGGTTGTTCAAGGATACATAAGAAGAAGGGATTGACTACACTGATGTCTTTGCTCCAGTAGAAAGATTAGAAGCTGTTAGGATATTCCTGGCATTTACTGCATCCAAGAACTTCAAGGTCTTTCAGCTTGATGTGAAGTGTGCCTTTTTGTATGGAGTGATTGATGAAGAGGTATATGTCAAACAACCATCTGGTTTTATAGACCCTGATCATCCTGATTATGTCTGCAAGCTTGACAAAGCTCTCTATGGGCTGCATCAGGCACCCAGGAAATGGTATGAGACACTGTCTGAGTATCTTTGTATACATGGATACAGGAGAGGTACTATAGATGCAACTCTCTTTATCAAAGGATAGGGAAATGACATATTGCTAGTTCAAGTGTATGTGGATGACATCATCTTCGGTTCAACTAATCCAAAGCTCTGCAAAGACTTTGAGAAGCTGATGAAAGAAAGATTTGAAATGCGTGCCATAGGGGAACTCAATTTCTTTCTGGGAATTCAAGTGAAGCAAGTTGAAGATGACATCTTCATAAGTCAGTCAAAGTATGTTCAGTACATACTCAAGAGATTCAACATGACTGATTGTAAGATTGCTAAGACACCCATAGCTAGAAACCACTCCCTTGGACCTGATCTTGAGAGGGAGTGTGTAGATGAGCACTTATACGGGGCTATGATTGGGTCTCTTATGTATCTTATTGCTAGCAGGCCTGATACCATGTTTGCTACATGCATCTGTGCAAGATATCAAGCTAACCCTAAGATGTCTCACCTCATCACTGTCAAGAGGATTCTAAGATACCTCAAAGGTGCATCAACACTTGGTTTATGGTACCCTAAGAATCCTGACTTCAATCTGTATGCCTATACAGATAGTGATTATGATGGTTGCAACATGACTGCAAAGTTTACATCTGGGGGATGTCCGTTCCTTGGTGGAAGGATTGTCTCATGGCAATGCAAGAAACAGTCCCGTGTCTCTGCATCAACTGCTAAAGCTGAATACATTGTTGCTGCAAGCTGCTGTGCTCAAGTGCTTTGGATTCAAAATCAGATGCTAGATTATGGGTTAAACTTCAAGGGGACTCCCATTCACATAGACAACAATAGTGATATCTCAATCACAGATAACCCTGTGCAGCACTCAAGGACAAAGCACATCAATATTAGGTATCATTTAATAAGAGATAACTATGAAAAGGTGTTAGGGATCGTGTACTGGACGATGTACTAACTGATTAACGTGTATACCGAACCAAATAGTGCGAAATCCTATTTGATTGGCGATTCAATCAGTGAGAACGCACGTAGAAACAATTATGTATTGAATCTAACGTTAAGAATCGATTTGGAATCGATCTACTGCGATCTATGAACTTGGAGTATGATCTTAGAGGTCTCTGGACGGCTAGGGTACGTCTGGAGTCGAAGTGTGTACAATGCTTTTCTTTTTCCACGAATTAGGTGGTATTTATAGGTTAGGGTTGCTCATTCGGGCGACTGAACTATTAACATGGTTCATTCGTACGATTGAGCCATGCGGTTGATCCATTCGCACAACTGATTGTTCAGTCGTGCGACTGAGTCAGTCGCATGAAGTTGTTCAGGCGTATGGACTATTTAGGCGCATGGACACTCAGTCGCATGGCTATTCGGATGCATGACCACTATTGGGGCGCATGGTCCAGTCGGACGCATGAGAACTTCACTTAACCAAGTTTGAATGTATTCATTATTATAACATTATGCATATCAATTCAAACAATCACAAACCTATATAAACTAGTCAATATGCGTTACACAACTCATTAATGAAATATTAAACATTATAAATCACAACCAAACATTCTCATTTCATTAAGTACCCAAGCATTACATAAGTGTAAGACATTCAAGACATATTACATTAAGATCCAAATCTAGGTACATATGTATCAACAAAAGGGATTAATTAAACTAGTCAAGGTTCATACAGATGAACAATATGTTGATCTGTTTACAAAGGCTTTTGATGAACAGAGATTTAAATATCTTATATCAGCTATTAGGATGATTAACTTTGAATAGGTTTTTCTTAAAACTAATTCTTATTATTTCTTAAAATATGTGTGTCCTAAGTTGTCTAGTTCATCACTTTCATAAACTCATGTTTCCTTTGGATGAAAATTTCTTTTTGAAGACTTTCCTTATATTTTTTGAAAATTTCTAATACTTCGAAAGTTATGCTTTTAACTTCGGAAGCAAATCATGCCTTCAAAATAAAGAACTGTCTGAAAATTTTACCTTCGGAAGAGTTCTCAGATCTATCTTCTGAAGCTTAAATACTTGTCTCAGACAATTACTTATTTTCAAGGACCATTTACATCCGAAGCAAAATTAACTCTCCGAAGCTTTGTTATTCTATATACAAAGAAATCAAGTTTTAATTTCTGTTCCGAAGCAAAATTTTCAAAACTCTCAGGAAAATATTCCGAAGTCATTTCAGCTTCGGAAGCCTTTTTAATTAAAACTTCCGAAGATAATAAACTTTCGGAAGCTTTTTGACTTCCAAGAAAACTACTTTTTGAGCAAAAGTAAACTACTTTTTCAGAGGTGGGACCGACATCCGGATTTCAAAGTTTATCATCTTTCATTAAACTTTATCTGAAATCCCTCTCACATATAAACCCAACGGTTTCCCCCTCTTTCTATCATCTGTTCTTCCTCCAAAACCTAAAAACCTAAATTTCTCTCTGAAATTTCTTTCTTCCTTATTTCTTCATCTTTAAGCTACCTCAAAATGGCCAACCTTGCTCACAGAAATAATCCCAACTTTACCATGCAGCTACACAGTCAACATAATCAGGTTGTTCTGTTAAGCTCTGAGAAAGATCCTTATTTCTCAGAGGTTTGTCATTTCTTAGCTTTATCAAACTACTTCACCTCTCTAACCATTGATCATCCTCTCTATGAGGATCAACTGCTTGATTTCTGGAAGACCTGCCAAAAGGTCATTATGGACGGGGAGAAGGCACTGTCTGCCACAGTGCAGGGGAGAACAATCTTCATCACTTCGGCCATCATCAATAGGCATCTTCAGCTGGATGATAAAGAAGGTGAGGTGTTCTTCCCAAAGCAAGATGTCAATCATTCCTTTGAGCAGATGGGATATGAGGGAGATTTCTCTGTAAAGATCTTTAGGAAAGGGAAGGTCTCATCCCAGTGGAGATTCCTACTCCATGTGGTCATCCACAGCTTATCAAACAAGCATGGTGCATGGGACTAGATTCTTGAGGATCTCTCCTTCATAATCCATGGAATGGTTCAGGGGGTCAAATTCAGGTATTATCAGTTTGTTTATACAAATTTACTTGCTAATTTAGACTCCTTAGAATATTACATGTTTCCTAGATATGTCCAGTAGATTCTTAACTGTGAACCGGGCTCACAGTTGAGGGAAACTAGGTAACATTCTTAAATTGGGACAGATGAAGCCCGACATCTTTAAAATACTGAGAAAGCCTGTTGGCTTCTCTAGGGTAGAAACAGCCCTTGTCCCAAAAATGTTAGAGCTCATTGCTCAAGGTGACAACCTAGTACACAAGCTAGTGTTGAGCCCACATCTGCTATCTCCCAACCACCCACACAACCTCAAATCACCATCACTTAACAAAGAAAATCCAAACGAACCCCTGCTCAGACTATTCAGTTTGTGGAGGCCCCCATATACTCACCCATACAGGATGAAGTGGACACTAGAGCTCCCACTTCTCCTGAGGAGCAGACCACTCCCATCTCTCTAAGAATCAGTGCTGAGGTTCCTCATTCTTAGCCTAATGAGCTCATTAGCCCAACTTCCTTAAGCCATCACTCTGAGTCTTAACACTCTGAGTCTCAACACTCTAGTGATCAACCTTCAGGGGACAGTTACCATCCCCAGCCTATAGATCTTAACCAACCAATTCCCAACCTTGATTTCTATATTGATGAAGATATAGGTTTCAGTGAGTATAATGAGTCTCTCTTCTTTATCCCTACTCAAAGAGAGGAATGCTCCTGAGTCTCCTATATCTATCCCACATCAGTCACCTACAACTGAGGTGGACACTTCTGAACTTGTTCAGGATGTCCATATGGAAGAGGCTCTCACTTCTAAAAGTGATTACATCATTAAGACCTCAACCATGGCAACTCAGCCCACTGACATCTCAACTGAGATTGCCAGTGAGCAGAGAAAAACCAGCAGCCAAGAACCTAAAGCTGGTGGTGAGAGAGAGGACTTTGGTCCAATCATCTCATCCCCCAATGAGTCTTCTGATGAAGATGAGGGGAATCTGAGACCAAAGGTTCACAAACTGACTAAAACATGCACCTATTTAGTCTCAAAGGTCAGTCATCTTGAATCTCAGGTGACTACCTTACACAATAGGATCAATGATTCGTAATTTGAGATTTCATATCTTAAGGAAAAACTAGCTAGGAGACCCTTAAAAAGAGCTCAACCAGGAACACAAGAACCTGTGGATATGATTGACCTATCTTCCAGCTCACCTATGCAAGTGGGTGATGCTACCAAAAAAGGGGAGAAAGTCATCACAGTTACAGAACCTGGGAGTTCTTCAGAGAGAGTGGACATTGAGGGCTCACCATCCTCACTTGCAATTGTGCATTCTCAGCAATCTCCTCAAATTCACATTGATGTGGACTACACAGACTCCTTCATACAGAGTTTGTTTGAGGATGGGATACCAAGGGCTATGTCATCTTCACCATCTTCCAATCACATCAATGGGTGGAGGTATGACAACATCAAGAAAGCCCTAATCATCATAAGAGTTCAAGGACAACAAGAAGTCTTCAATTTTCAGACTTTGAACTACTATGAAGGTCTAGAATTAGTCAACATGCCACTTATCAACCCAAGAAAATCAAAATAAGCTGACAGACTGGCTCAAAAAATCCAAGATAGGATCACTGCAGAGTTCAGCTTAAGAAGGAGACTTAGGGAATCAGGCAATGCCATCGGTCAACTGGATGTTAAGGCAGACCCTAAGATTAGTTTCATAGGGGAAACCTTGACTGAAGGCCTAGTGGCAGAACCTTAGACCCTTGTCTCATCATCATCAACTGCTGCAAAGATCCACACTCCTATTGAGACACCTGCTGGTGAAGGTGCTTCTCAACCTCTCTCTTGCCAAAGCTCAGATGTTGCAACAAGCAATAAAGGCCAAAGCTCTCTCCACCTTGAGTCACAAAGGTTTGTGAGTGACAAAGGGAAAAGAAAGATGACATCTGAGGAGATTGAGGAAGAGGAGAGAGAGAGGAAAAGGAGGCTGATGGGAGAAGGTTCCTCTGCTGAGTCTTCAAGACTCATGGAGTCTGCTATCAGGGCTGCCCCCAGACCAAATACTCAGAATGATAAGTTAAGGGCAGTCAAGATAAACTATCTGCAGACAAGGAACTATGACATAGATAGTGTCATCTCTCTCCCCTTAGAAGAGTTGAATGAACTGGTTGATCTGGAAAGGTCAAAGGAGAAGAAGGAAGCAGAAGATGCGGAGCTTCTAGTACAAGTCAAAGAAGAGAGAAGAAGAAAAAGATTGTATAAGGATATGTCTACCCTCTCCCTAGTTCAGGAAAGTCCTGCACAAGAAGATGTGGTTCAACAAGAACCTCAAGTAGATAAAGAAGAAGAGAGGATCAAGATGATCAACTACCTGAGTGCCACAGGCTTCTATCAAGCAGATGCACTCCTTCCCTTGTCCTATGACTATGTTGAGTTTGAGTACTTAAAACAACTTGAACTTCAGATAATCAATGACAGAAAGACAACTAAGAAGAAGCTAAGGGAAGAAGTTGCAAAATCAAGAGCTATCATCCAAAAGAGCATGAAGAAGTCTGTTGATAGGCAGAGGATGATAAGCTTCTTGAAGCTATATGGATTCTCCAGAAGGAGACTTGGCCCCATGTCTCTATCCACTATGGATGAGCATATTAGGGTGTGATCAAGCAGAAGATCAAAAGTGGAGAGCTCATTGACTTACACTTCACTCCAAGTCAAGCCCCACCTGAAGTGGAGGTTAAGGTTGAACAACCAGAGACAACACAACCTGGACCTCCTGCTGAAACTCAGCAAGTTTCATCTTCTGATCCACAGCAGGGTCAACCTCCCTCTCCTTCTGAGCCTGAGAGAGAGAAAATCCCAACTGAGAAAGACAGTGAAGATCAATCTGGTACTATAGGCCAGTCGTCTCAGTTAAAACCTGTAAAGAGAAAGAAGAGGATGGCTTCTAAACCAAAGCCAAAGAAGAAGAAGACTGCACCCTCTTCTAAACCCCAGGATGAGTCAAAACATCTTGAGGTTGTGCAGCCAGAGGATGCTACATCAACTCCAATTCAAACAACTCCTCTAGCATCAAGAAGACCCATCTTGTCTTGGACATACACCACAAATCCAGAAAGATGGCATGTCATTAGAGATCAAGGCATTAAAGACATTTACACATGGCAAGATATTTTTCAGTTGCCTCTGCATGACCTCTTTGATATGAGAAGACATTTTGACAGTCTAAAGGAACCTGATCATCTTATGAAGAAAGGATTGGTGATCATCCTAATGAGGACTGTTGATATCTGAAGTCTACTAAGTGTTTTGGTAGCATCAGCCTAGGGGGAGTTTGTAGAGATCAATGAAGAGGCTGATGCAACCTAAACATCCAATGTCTATCCTGCATGCTGCACAAATGCATTGAAGAAGAATGCTTAGGAAGTTTCACACATACAACAGAAATACTCTAAGTGTGAAATCTTTCGAAACCAAGACCAATATCTTCTGAAGCCAAATATGAAGTCTTTCGAAGCCTTAGAGACAAAGTCTTCTGAAGCTTCAACTCATGAAGACAGATTTCTTCTGAATACTTTTAACACATGCTTTATCTGATGTACTTTTCCATAAAGCTGGATACCTTTCCGCTCCACCTCTGTAAGGTCACCAACTTACATGAGTTGGTGAAAAGGTCCATGCTTTTGGTAACTGTACATTGAGGTCTTGAGTCTGTAACTTTCTACTTCATATACTTTATCCTTTTTGTAATAGATAAGGACGTGAGCTATGTCATGTCATAGTCACTAGTCAAAAGACAATCTGTCTTTTGACTCTACAATTGATTTTGTTTTGTGTCTAGTCAATTGTATCCAGCTGGCTTTCAAAGTATAGCCAGCTGTAAAATGTAGTATAAGTATCTCATGTTCTTGTATCTTTGAATCATGCTTTGTAACACTTGTAATAGAGCATAGAGAAAGCAATATACTGCATTCTTGAAAGCCATATACTTGTGTTTTTTGTGTTGTCTATTACATTACTTGTGTTCTTAGTGTCTTACTTTGGTTAATCCAGTCATACTGTTTGATTAAGTTTAGTTAATCTCCTCTTTGTGTTGTTGTGTTGTAACTGCCCCCCTTCAACGGTCCTGCAAAAAGAAAATTGGATTTTTTTAAATTTAATTTGGTTAAATGGGTTTACTGGACCCTCTCTAGAACATTTTGGGTTTTAGATTGTTCTAAAAGGCTTATTGCCCATCGCGCGTTGCCACGACATTGTACGTGATGTGATAAAGTATAGATTACAATCGACCCGATTCATTTCAGAACTAATTTTACGTTAATACGTAAAGTAACTCGAATTTATATCGTTGAACAAAAACGTTTAATATATGACCTGACTCGTTTTCAAACAAAATTAATGCATGCCGAAACATAGACTTACAATTGCTCCCGACATTGTTTCGAACTAAATTTACGTCCATACGTATAGTAAATGAAAAAGTATTATATTGACCCGACGTGTTTCCAAACAAACCAATAACATTGGTCAACTCAAGTCGTACGTAAAAATAAGCACTAAAACGTTTATATTTGACCCAACTCATTTTTGAACAAATATTACATCAAAACATAGACATATGTCAAAACGTAAACAGTCTTAAAGTGTATATAGTTAAGGGTGGAAATGTTTAATAGTTGACCCGAGTGGTTCCTAGTTACGTCTAAACGTAAACAGAACTGAATTTATACTGTATAGGGCTAAACCCGGAATTTAGAAACTTAAGAGGATTAAAATAATATTTTATAAAGTTTTTAGAAAGTAACGGGGTTGAAAGTGTAAATATTAAAAGTAGGAGGGGAAGAAAGGCCGGTGGAAAACCCCACCGACCTTTCTTTTTAAGTATATATACAATGTATTCAACTCTTTTGTAACATATAATTAACTATAGTATTTTTAAAATGTGTATATCAACATCCAATACCTCGACGAAATTTTTTTTTTGTCCCTTAAAAGTTTTGTTCATGTTATATCGTCCAGCTAACACACCCTCAGAGTTAGCCATGTAAATCATGTTATATTAAACTTATTTTATTTTAAGTTGTGAATGTCATAGTTCATTATAGTTATTTCAAATTATGCTATTAATCTTATTTACAGAAATGAATTTCATTTTAATACGTAATTAGAAACAGTTACATAAATGAAGTCTATCCTTTATACGAAATATACGAAGATGTGCCGCGTTTGTAAGAAATAAAATACAGAAAAGCGACTTCTATAAAGCCCCTCATATTATTATTCAAGGATTTAACTTAATATAACAAATACATAAAGTAGATTGACTACATGCCTTTATTTCACAATAATAATAAGAATGATAATGAAATACGTTCCTATAAATAATTAGTCCCATCATTAGTTTGCAAACAAACATTTAGAACGTAGAATAGCTTACCCTTGATAAAAGGGAGTTGATTTGGATGAATCCGACCTAATTTGATCAAGTGAACCTTGTTCATTGAGGGGGTGGGGGTTATCGCGAGGTTGTTGGGTACATCGGTTAGGTCAACTTTATCTTTCTAGGACCTCAAACGATATGCAAGTCCAGACTTCTTTCTTTCAACTAACTAATTAAGGCGTCTATTTTAATTTATTTTCTTTTTAATTTATTTTCTTTTTAATTTATTTTCTTTTTATTTATTTTCTTTTTAATTTATTTTCTTTTTAATTTATTTTCTTTTTATTTATTTTCTTTTTAATTTATTTTCTTTCCAAACAATCAGATTGTTATTTTTTGTCTTAGTTTGACATGAAGTAAGCTAATCAACTAGTTAACAGTTGAACTAATTAGTTGTTTTTACAATAATTCTTTTCTTCTACATATCATCTAATCATGCATTTGTAACATATCATCTACTCATGCATTTGTAACATATCATCTACTCATGCATTTGTAACATATCATCTAATCATGCATTTGTAAGAATGTAAACCCACATCAGAATTGTAACAATGTTACTAGATTACGAAACCATAAACAACTATTGAACTAACTTGTAATATGCATAAATTAATTCTTCATTTCAATTAACTATTAAAGTAATGAGTTTTTGAGCAAATAACAATCTATAACAATTTAAACTAATAAACTCTCAAATAGGAGCCACTTAAACCTAAAACAAAGATTGTAGGAGAAAAAACATTTGATCACCCTTGGCCCAAAACAAAGAACCTGGACCAACATAACAGTTAAAGGGAAAAGTATGAAGAGATATGTGACTTCATCAAATAATAATCATGAACTTAATATCAGAAAAGAGAAACCAATGCAATAATGTGTAACTGGAGTTTAATCACAAAGGTCCCCTTTAGCGACAGAATAACACACCGTCACAAAAGGGCAATCTCTTCCTACCTAAAAGAAAACCCTAATTCCTGCATCAATTGTTAACAATTAGAAGCAAAAGTTACATTTTAATCTCTCTAACATGTTAACATTACATTCCATAACATCAAACTTTCACCTTCCTCCAACTTGCTTCTTTGCCGAATGCCCCGTTTTCCTTTTATGCCGACTAAAATCCGACACGAACCTAAACGTTTGACCACACCCGGCCTCGGTGCACACATACGGTCGAGCCCCCGTGTGCACCCTTATGTGTTCTGTTCGCGCCCAAGCCCACTTGAATGTCATTTTACACCCTTTCCACGGGCATTGCAACGGTCGGTCATCCATGTGCACGCGCCTGTGTTGCACGAGGTATTTGTGTGAAAAGAACTTCTTCCCGCACCCTTTTACGGGACAGATGTTCTTCTTGTGGATCATGAGGTCGTGTTTGGTTTCAAAACTCATGTTGCATCCCTCTATGTCACAACCGAACTCACCTTCCTCTTCTTGATCACTTGGTTTAACACGCGCTTTCTTTGCTTTCTTGGAGTCGTTTTGTTTTTTGATCTTCGGTTTTGATTCTGTCCAGTCACCGAAGTCTTTAGATGGCGGTTTTATGATTCTTTTTCTTAACCGTGAGCTGGGCCCGCCTCGGGTCTCTTCCTCTTCCTCAGAATCCATGTTGAATGATCTACTGTTTCTAGACAATGGGGCTACTTCCTTTGTAAATTGATTCTTCCGAATGTTGGTCCTAGGCTGCCGCCTGAAGCTGCCAGTCAATGGCATATCGGTCCCTGTCGGTGATGGTGGTGGTGACGGTGACAGTGACGGTGAAGGCGGCAGTGATGGTGATGGTGGTGGTGGTCGTCGTGATGGTGATGGTGATGATGATGGTGATGGTGATGGCTCTACTTTAGGGACCTTAGTCGTGACACTCGTTCGTCTACTTTCTACTGTAACATTCTTTCTTTTCCTTGAAGAATTCTTACTAAATACCACTTGGGTCCTTTCAAATGTTCTTTCATATGGTCTTTCATTTCTGGAATTCGATAAAACCGAACACCCAATTTCATCTTGTTCATCGGGGTCCCGATCTACTAACAAATGATGAGCCTGATTCGACATCCATACTTTACCGCACCATTTTCCCGCCACAATAATCTTTTTCTGCCTGCCAGATGGCTTGGGTTTTGCAGGGCTGTTAGATGGAGTATTATGTCCAAACGCGTTGTAAATAACTGAATTGTATGCCATCTGTTTGCTGTAAAGCGGAGATCGGCTAAGACTAGCACTGTAGAAAAGATTCATCCCTAATTTTACAGCCCAGTCCCTCTGGCCATGAGTGATTTCTTCATTATCTAGAGCAGCTTTTATCCATTTTTCGTCTTTTTGGTTAGTCTCTCTAAATTCAAGATCGGTCCAGCTATGATCCGTTCCAAATTCTTTTGCTACTGATTTTGCTTCAGAATCAAAAGAGGGATAATCTGCACATTGTATACCAATATGTGTCAGTTAATAATATCTTGATTGTTTCACATGTGAAAAGGTAGAGGAATTGCATAGACATGAAACTGAAGGTGGCAAAATGGCGAAATGCCCATGTTGTGGGTTGAGTAATGACTTGAGACAGATAATATTTATGTGCAAGCCAAAACAGGTCGGTTCAGCCCAATCTGGCCCGTAACACTTTCTTTGGAATTTTTAGATAAGTAATGTGTAATATATAACTATGAAACAAAAAAGTAGTATTAATATGGTAAGAATCTAGTTTTATTTTTTAATAAAGCAGTTTTTGGGGTTTTATGAATTTATATACAATTTGAACGACTTCCAAAACATTCAAACACATTTGACCCGTACCCTTCTCGATTAAATCTTCTAGCTTAATCCTTTTGATTAAATCAACACAATTATAAGTAAATAGTTCAATATTGTCATCTCTACATGAAATGATGGTTTTGTGCATGTCAATGATGGCATAGAAACACATATTTTTTATTACAAATATAAAAAGAACATGTGTAAACATACTCATATATACGAGATAAAAGCAGTTACGATGGCTAGTCAATGACTCACTACAATGTGACACAACATCAACCGTTAACTGTAGCCTAGGTGGAGAACTCTTTCACTAAATCTATCTGTATAACAGAAGAGTAAATTGATGACATCATTTTTGCTTAGTTGTCCATACTCCATCAACACAGGTAAAAGTATATTCATCCTAGTTTTGTCAATTAATTTCTCATAAATTTGATTTGATTGTATAACAAATTTTATTAAAGCTTACGATATGCAATTTTGATGGAGTTTTATAATGAGCTGGCTTAAGATTATTTAATTTTTTGCGAAATTTTGAATTAAAATTATATTAGTAGAGCCTAAAAATCTCCCTCAAGTCAATCATACTAATATAAGTCGGTTATGGTATCATGCAGATAGTTTAAGCATATACCCTTAACAATTTTATGTTGTTATTTGCTTCATTTCAATTTTGGATTAATGGTTTTATATATATGGATGCTACGACAAAAAAATTTATAACTCAGCATGGCTGTGCTATTACAAGTTTATTACCGTTATTTGTTTATATATAAGTTGTAATTGGAAGTGGTGATCAACACAATTTACTTGATAACAATTTAATTTGGTTGTGATTCATCTCAAACGGGTCTATTAAAATGTTAGAAACATTAGCTAAAGGCACAACTAATAGTGGGTTAAAAGCTCCCAAAGTCCAATTTTTGAAGCATACAACCTCTTAAATCATTCTTCAAAGATGTGATTATTAATCCAATATTGTCTTTGTAAATCCTAATCACTACATTATATATTTATATAAAATTGACAAAAAATTGTTTTTGGGTCAACCCAACATGTCCTAAAAAAATGATCCGCTTCAACTTAAACTGTTTTGTCATTATCCAGCCTGCCCTTATGTGTGTGTTTTGTGACTTCAGTCTAATTATAGGCATCTTTTTCCACAATGTAACTTCCCTAAACCCCTAGGTTATCTACTTAACGTTTATATTCTAAGTGATTAGCACTTAAGAGCCATTGTACTTGATAGTTTGTTTTAAAGCAAAACACTCAACTTAACAGGATGAGAAAAAGTACCTTGGTGACAAAGGAGCAACACATGAACACCACCAACGCTCCGAAGTCTTTGTTCTACTTCTAAAGCATGCTGAAGACAGAAAATATGCATTCTGGAAGAATCTTCATCACATGTTGTATTCATAGACCTGTTATCACTCTCATGTTCATCTAAAATTGGATTTTCTTCACAATTTGATTCCTTAAAACTTTTATTTCTTTCAAACTCAACAGGACATTCAAAAGTTTGATCATTTGCATACTTCCTGTCCTCATGATCCCCATAATTTGTATGGATATTTGTCTCCATATGATCATCATCAGAATCTGAAGAATCGGCATAAGCTAAGGCCAATAGGCCAAGAGAAGAATTAACTTTTGGTGATGCAGGAGGTGAGATTATACTCAAATTATTTACAATTTGAATTTGGTCACTAGATTTTACTGGAACATCAAACAAGCCGTCACAATTTCTTTTCGCCAGTTTCCCTGTGTTCATATGAATAAAGAAAAGTTAATAATGGCCTAAATGTGAAGCTCTGTATACTTTGTAGTGAATTTGATTTCTAATAGCTTTTTTATTTTAAAAATTGACATGAACGTAGCTTCAAAGAAAATACAATAAATGCATTGAACTACAGAAAAGAGCACTACAAGAAAGAGATCGACTGCAAAAAACTAAACATACTTATAAAAATTTTGTATCTTGAAGAATTATACACTTACAGGTATGAACTTATAGCATGAAAACATGCTCTACGAGCTGACGGCTGACCATCTTTCAGGATAAAAATGGCTAGACGTGGCAGTTCAACACATTTACTTACGAACAGGGTGTGAAAGTCACCAAAAATCTATTTAATACATCACAGCCTTCCTAAATCATGCCATTTAGAGATTTATATAAAAGTTTTTAATATTACTGTTATTGTAATCATAGTTAACACATTCTTTGATCTACACAGATTAAAAAATGAGCAGAAAAGTGTTTAGCGGTCATACACACCTCCACCCCACCCATTTCAACTGTACTAATAGTGACCTGCTTTAACTTGACCCATTTTGACACGTTAACCAACTCATCCAACCCAAGTTCCCGACACACATTTATCCACCTCTATTGCTTGACGCACTCATAGTTCAAATGCATTACAGTGATTCTTGAAAATAACATTAAGATGATTTATAAAATTAATAAGGTGTACCTGAAGAGGTTTTAGGGCCCACAACACTTGCATCTTCATTAGCAGAGAAGAGATCTGTGGCAGCAACTAGATCACTAATGCCATTACAATCAGCTGACATAAGGTAATTTCCAGCTGCTTCTGTAGGTCGGATAATTGCAACACATGCATAACACAAAATCCCACAAGTAACACACGAAAATATACCAGGGTCAGGCTTTTTATCACCTTCTAAACCCTTATGTGTATCGTCTTTTTCACCATTCAGTGAGATACTATTATTCCTGGTACAAAATGAAGAGTATTTTCTCTCCGGCCTTTTGTCTAGGATGGCATCATCATCAGCTTCCGAGACATGAGTGAATTTTAATTCATCAATTTGAAAATTTAAACCTAGGGGAATCCTTCTGTCTAAGAATTCTTCCGGGACAAGTACAATCGGAGACCCTTTTCCAAGAACATGAAGAAGATTATTGTTCTCTATTATGTCTTGTAAGAAAGCTCTTTTCACCAATGATTCTCCCTCAGCTTTTAACTTATCTTTTAAGCGGGAACTCCTAGGTTCAGGTTTAATGCTTGTTGGTACACTGTAGAAGTAGGAATGAAACAAACTTTATCAGATTTTATGACTTTTGGCCAGTTGGCCAGTTAGGCAAAGAGTTAAAAGGGGAACAACTTAAAACAGGTCATTTTCAGTATGGTTCAAAACAGTCTGGGTCAGGTCTGGTTAAACCACCAACATTTTTTGTCCAATTTTTTTAAAAACTTTATACAAGTAATGCTGAATATGATAGAATTATAGAAATAGACACAAACAATTTAAATCTTTGAACAAAACAATTTAAGAGGATGTTTGCTTTTAAAGCGGACTTTGATCAATTTTCAGCACTTTTGAGCACCTATCTGACCCATTCACCCGCACCCATTCTGGCTAAAGTTTTAACTTGCAGCATTTGACCCGTTCCATATAGAACAAACAAAACAACTCATGCATTGGTAAATTGGTTGCTTTCAGTAGGGCCAAAACAAGGTGGGTGTGGTTGGATTGACCGTAAATAATATAGAAAAAATAATGTTATTTTATCAGAAACCAAAATCTTAGAATAAAGCAATTTGGAAGGTTGTACTTTAAAAGACTTCAAGCAGCTTTCAGACCATTTGACAAGTTTCCCTTTTAGCTAAAGTTTTGATTGACCCCTTTGAATCAAAGCACAACTCAAAATAGATAGGTTGAAATAGCCACCTCTACCTTTTAACTAAAAGTCTTTAGGTTCAAGCTTAAAAATATATCATCAAGAAGCAATCCTAGTGGCAGAACATTCACGATTAAAAAATGCAGATTTGATTGGAGAACAGACCTTGAAGAAATTGATACTGCAAGATCATAAAGCAACTGAAAGTGAGACACCATGGGAGCACAATTAATTGAAGCCCTGCGAATTGCTGCATCTCGTGCAACTGCTAACCAGCCAGGTGTTGCAATATTAGCTGCTTCCCCACAGTTGAATCCTATATAATGAAAACAGGACATATATTTACTACTAGGCATTAGCATGAAGGGAAATTTCAATAGATAACTTATCATTTTATCCGCAACAAAAGATACCGACAAAGAAAAGACTAACCATGACTGAAACCAGAGTGATATGCTCTGGGGAAAGTGACAACAAACTCTCCAGCATTTTGTACCAATCTGGATATAAGTAAAACTTAATTAGCTTTCATGATATCTGAATGCAACAATTTACTTAACCCAACAGTTCTGATGTTGCAATTATTAATTGTAATAGTGCATGATCATGAGCATTTGGGGTATAAACAAAAACAGAATATTGAATACAAGATAAAGGTCTTACCTGCAGCAAGGAACCCCAGCCCTTAGTAATACTTCCGGGATATGATCGTGGTCTTCTCACCAAGAGTGGCAAAAGTCACTGAAAACACAACAGAAGTTGTATAAGTCCCCTCTAAGATGGGTTAAGTATATCCAGTTATCAGTCACCAAATAATATTGATTTTTGCATTATAAGATTGTGACATGCAGTATGAATCTTTGACTTCTAATGAAAAAAAATCCCTTCAAATCCCTCATTTCTTCAATTCACCCATAGAGGCATTGAACAGAGTTCATACAAGCAGAAGTTAACCAAATGATTTACAATCAATCATTCACTAGTGAAGTACAGAACATATTTCAAATTGAAACAGAGCATGCTGTCAGCATGAAAAAGAACAGGGGAAACTCAAAGATCAATGCTAAATTGCTAATTGCCAAAGGTAACAACACAACTCACCATAGGATTAATCTCCCCTCCATAACCATGTGTTCTAATCACATCCTCAAATGCAACAGCAGCATCCTTAGGCACACCATACCAAGTCTTCCCAGCACCCATATGCATATAATTCAAGCTATGAAAATCATGATCCTCAACATGCCAAGCAAACCAGCTAAACAACATAGAAATATACACCATAGGTGAAGTAACACCAGGTATCTCCTCCTTCATAAACTTCAACAAAGACCCTTTCGACCGCGAAACCCCTCGCATATTCCACTCAGTCTCCCCCACTGTCAACCCATCACCAACATCCTTTTTCCCCAATTTCTTCACACACCCACCAGCTGTTTGATCAAATGCAGAACCGGGCATATCATTCGCATACTCAACCGAAAAGGGTTTATCCACATGAGCCTTCCAATACAGAGTCTCCACCTCCAAACCACTCAAACCCCTCTTCGAATTCGACCCCTTTTTCAAGAAACTCCTCTCAAAATTCTTCGCTTTGAGCTCAAATTGGGGCACAGTGTACACCTCACCGCTCTGCCACACGGGTTTCTGCACAGGGCGGTGGTGCTTTCGTGGGCAAAACCCTATCTGCTGCTGTCTCGTGGTGAATGTAGGTGATGAATCAGGGGTTCGAGCACACAGAGACCTGTTCAAGTTCGCAATTACGGTTTTCCTCGGTGAAGCAGAGACCGGAGGGATGATTTTACAGATTCCATACTTGGAAGCTTCTTCTTCGATCTTGAAGATGTATGAAATTGGATCTTGAAACTCAGCTAGGGTTGGGTGGTACTCTGGTGCTACCGGTAGAGACTTCAACCATGGGAAAACCTCTTCACCCATGAAAGAAAGATCACCCACACATACAAATCGGGTGGATAGAGTTAAAGATTTGTGGGTGTTGTGTGTGATAGATCTAAGAAGCTCATATGGGTCGGGTCGAGCAGAGATGAAATGAAGAGATGAAGAGAGAGAAAGATTGAAGGCTACGAGATTCCTATTGTATCGAAATGTATCGGTGACTCTGTTTTTTTTTGTTTAATCTGTAATTTGTATATTGTATTGATTTGGTGTGTGATGTAATTCCTCTGTTTTTTGATTTTGGAGAAATGGTGAAAAGCAAGAGGCAGGGGAATTGGGGGTTTTGTTGTGGCTTTGGGAATAATTAATGCTTTGTAAAGGAGCAAATGATTTCTTCTTGAACTATGTAAAAGTTTATGGATGTAAGTTTTAGAGATAAAATTAATAATGAAAATAAAAAGATTAAAAAAACTTGAATTCTCTTTCCTCCTACGTTTATTTTTTGTCGTGGTCGTCTTGGCATCGTCAAATAACCTTGGTCTTTACGTTGTCTCACGTGAGACGGATGGACGTTGTACCATGTCGTCGTGGAGCCATAAGTGATTTTCTTTTCGTTGTCGTTTAATGTGACACGTGTGATTGATGATAAAACAATTGAAATAGCCATCGGTGGTGATGTCATATGATGGCGAAGGTAGTTGTTATGATTACACGTAGCATGACGATCATTTAATGGGGACAACCACCCTCTAATGCATCAATATAAATAGATTATATAATCTTTTTGCAAGGGGAGTCGACTACATATTACTCTCTTTAACCTTTCCTAAGGAATCAATATTTATTCTCACGTTGGAACTTGGTCGTGGGATGATTATCCTTGTGGTGATGCTAACATTTTGCTTACTTGTGCAGACTTTATAATAGGATGCCTTTTATAAACACACCAAATTTACCCTTGATTAAACCCTAGTTTTGTTGCTTCAACGGATCTTAGCTCTTTACTTTTACATTTACGCCATTCTAGGACCAAGTTGGTTATCATAGAAACTCTCTAATTATGTTGAATAAAACCCCCATCTAAGATCATGGTTATCAAGTGATGGGGGGTTCGATAATTGTACCCCTCAAGTATTTTGTAGTGATTGTCCATTCAAACTTCTTAAATTTAATAAAGATGATGAATGGGTACATCACGAAATATGTTCAGGTACTAATCTAATTAGTCGCCTTCACAATACCTACCATACCACTGCTTATAATAGTAACATAAGCGCTAAAAAGATGTATTAAATCTCACAACTTACTTATTTCTATATACATCAAAACCTTCTTATGCTAACGTTGGGTGTTTCTTGCCATCCACTATTGTTTCTTCTTATGCAGTTCTAACCACTCAAAGCATATCATCAATTGTTAATATCCATTATGTTGAATCGGGTCCATTTACAAACCCAAAATGTTGTTTTCCTTAGAAACACACGAATTGTTTGGCCCACTACATCAAATGAACAACACCCAGAGTCAGTTTCACGATCTATCTCATCCATATAAGCTAAATACGGAAACCAAATTCTCAACGGGAATAACCTAACTTTAACTTCCCCTTAAAACTAAAACATTATCTAATGTTCGAATGTATGTTAGAACATGTCTGAAATATCAAGTTTGCCTTTGATGTATCAAAAAGTATCAACAGTTTTAATGAATTACTTTAGATTTTTTAGGCATCGCGAACTAAAGATTAGAGAAATAAAAAACTTTGAAGAGTTAAACAACATCAAGCAAAAATTCAATGATTTAAGAACATTCATGCACTAATAATAAAAGGCATTGTTCCATATTACATGTACAAATGTTAGGATGTGCATATTCGGGTTAATACATGTATTAGTACCAAGAAACTAAGAAACGACCATAATACATGATGAATCTTTTAAACCATAGAGATGTCGTGTAAAAAATCAAAGCGTCCATAAGAGATAGGGGTGTCTTTATATAAAGACCATATATCCAAGATATTTAATACTACTGATAAACATTTCTAAGCATTATGTATCATAGACAGTAACAACAACCATATAGAACCAACAAGTCTACACTGACCAAAGGTAGACTCAGGTCACCAAAGCATCAACAGCCCTGGGGTGCTCCTTCCACCTTATTATGGGAACTAACCGTATGATGCCTATAAAGATTGGCAGATCACTTTTACTAAACTCATGAAGATCATGTAGGAAATTTTAACCATAATGAGAGCTGCACTTCTCTTTGATCACCAAACCCTATGACAAAGACTTTATTGCAACATAGTTTAGCAAATACTGGGAGTTTTATAATAATAAAGGTCAATATACCAATGAATATCACAAACTAAAAAGATAGATTGGAGTAGTAGTACATGCAAGAAAATTGGCGTGCTTAATAAGAGTCATTAAGAGCATAAAAAACAAACAAAAATGATACAGTCGCATGTGATGCATAAACAAAGGAAAAATGATGCCAGTGACCAAAAGAATAACATAATTGATTTTCCTACCATTAAAGCTACGGAATCCAACATGACTAGTACTCATCCAAGTCATTATCAAATGACATATGATACGGCGTGTATACTTTGATAAGTAACCAGTTAACTACCCGTTGGTCGAATTCTCAAAGGAAAGGGTAAGCCCCGTGGACACATGGTGATATTGGTTGAGATTAGAGAATGACGTATTGTGGGGCAGAAACCTTAGATTTTAGTAACTAAAGCATCATCCTAATGCAATATTATCATAAGACGCTATGATAAGGGCCTTTTTGGTAATCATTATCACAACTGAAGATTTGGCTTCCGATAACATTGCACATCCGTAACTAGTTTGGACATGGTGTTGACTACTAAAGAAGAAGAGTTCGATTTTAGAAATTCACAGGCAATCTTGATCAAATAATAGATTACAATGGATTATGAACACTCGAACATACCTATGTCGTGACTTTCACAAACTAATAACTCTCTACAGAGAGTAATAAACAAAAGCATCTAGGGAGAGTAAAACTTAAAGTTGTCAATCAAGTATTTTTAGCAAGAATGAAAGCAGGGCAATTTGTCAACAAGTTCAACTTTTATGAAAGAACTAAGCTCAATACAAAAAGGTAGGCACATAAATTATTGCAAACTAAAATGTTTATCGATGATCCTTATGTTTTGATACAAATTTTAAAATTGGTCCATAAGCTTAATTTTATCAATATAATGTTTGCTTTCATCAATAGTTCCTTAATCTAACAATGTTATTTTGCTTGGTTAGTTTGAAGGTATTTTAGTCACTTCAATTCAAATGAATTTAATATATATATATATATATATAATAACTTGGGCCCATTCCTCACCCCACCTATTGTTTTTAAATTTAAGGATTTATCAACTATTATTTTGAAATTAGGAATCTATATGATTTACTAAGTTTTCTACAACAAACATCCACCCAAGTAAATTAAAAACCTCCCAATGATACATCAATCAAACCTATCTTAAAAGTACCTGACAATGACATGGGAGAAAGATGAACCCAATCGCTCATATTCAAAGCACACAGCTTAAAATCCCTTACCAAAAAGTCATTATTGAGGTTTTTATGCATAAAACCAAGACTAGTCTACTAAATAACCCTTAATTTCCATATATTCTTGTTGCGCATGAATATTAATCTCAAAACAATAAATATTTAAAGACAACTAGGTCTCTTCTGTGATCACAAGATTACACAAACATAAAAATAGAATGTTTATAGAAAACCGAAGTATCCAAATAGTTATGATCCCTCTAGAATAACCTGGAGTAGAACTAAACGTGTAAAAAAATAGACATACAAGTTTCTTGGAGTACCAATAAATTTATACCACATTTACAACATAATCTCTTTACCTTCTTTTACCCACATCTTCATTCTCGCAAATGTGTTTGGCACATTCATTGATTCACTAACAAGTCACTTGACATGTTAATAATTTAGCAAGACTTCTTCGCTCCCACTCATCTCATATCCTATAGCATTTCCAATCTTGAAATGTCTAAGATTTTAATTAAAAATTAATCTTCTTTGTAATTCTCGTCTTACAACCTTCACCTTCTTTTAATGTTTCAAAACGAGTTAGTAGAACCTTTCTACCCTCCCAGATTGTTGTATAATTTATTCACATCTATTAAACTGTTAATATTTTTCTAATCAATATTCTTAAAATCTTTTGAATACTCATCATTGTTTGCAAATCCCACCCCTTCGAATCCTGGAGGTATCGACATTGAGTTATCTTCCTCATACGTTTGATCTATCACTATGATACCACTATTGATCTCCATATTTGCTTCTATTGTTTGGTCTATTTCATTAATATGCAATTCGTATATAATCTCATTTAATGAAAAACGGTTACAAGATTTCACCTCATTATCCGGTTGTTCTATTTCCAAATCGTCATATTTTTCATGATTCTGATCCTCTTCTTCACTTTTGTACTTTTAACTCTTTACTAGCTCCATCTTCATTATCTATGGATTTATTATATATATATATACTAATTATGCATTGTAAGTTGTACTTTATGCTCCATGGGTTGCACCCAATTTGTTTTTTTTTAATTTTTTTATTCTAACCTAATACATTTACATCTTTTACAATTTAGGCTTTCAACTTTGGCCTCCTGTACTTTTCATATTTTATAAAAATTTCGTTTTACGTCTCAATTTAAATTTTACAAGTTAACGCGTCATAACGTGAAAATAACTTGTGAGCTACAAAATACATGTTCGGTCATCTTACACATTAACACCCACAAATCTTCTCACAAACTTTTTCAAAGCAATTCATGCAATCCCACTAACCTACTTATACTTTAAGATCATCATTTACTTTTATTTATTAAAAGCACTATATTTATTTAATAACTAATTTATTTTTTAATATTGTATATTGAGATATTAAAAAAATATTATATACAATACAAAATTAAGGGCAAAATTATAACATTTATAAATTTTAAAACCTGACACGATATTAAATAATCTAAAATTAGAACACTACTTAATATTATAAAAGTTAAATAAGTTTGAATGAAATTTATTTAAGTTATAAGTTCAATATAAGACTTAAAAGAAAACTTTAATAAGTTATATTATAAAATAAATAAGTTTTTCATGAAGTTCGGAATCACTAAACCTTGCTTTGATTAATAACGGAGATGAAGATTCACTTCTAATCGATATTTCTTGTAGGTTAAAGTTGTCATGTCGATCCACGTGCGTGACATTGGGTTTTGAGTCTATTATAAAGTAAAAGAATCAAACTTGTGGATCGGATCTTTATCTTTGAAATCTTTCAAAAAAATCAGTTATTGATATCATTGTCATTGTGACTTGGTGTAGTTTATGGTCATTCAGAAACAATCTTATTTTCCATAGTAACAAGAAGACGAGGCTACGGTCTTTGAGTCTATTGTTTCCTATTAATATTTGTGATTTAGTAGTAAGAATAAAAATGTTCCTATATATCGAGTCGAGTGGATGTTACAAGTTTCTAGTTAGATAAAAAAAGAAAAAGAAGGTGGTCCCAAAGCACAAAAGCCAAGAACCAACCGTATCTGACATTTATGTGTATATTTATCGTATTTAATTTAGGGTCCTAATAAATAAACATTCACTTTGATAAATTGACATTGTCTATACCTCGTGTATGGTATCATACGCGACATATATGGTCAAAAACATTGAAAACGAGGAAAATCCCTATACGACACATATAGTTTATACGACGCGTATAACGAATTTCGACACTGACTATAAGGAAAAATTCAGGAGTTGTCAGATTGCTATACGACACATATAACCTTACATGACACTTCCCCTATACGACACGAATAGAAATTTTAAGGTGTTGATTTAAAATATTAGATTGTTCATTTAACGGACCTTTAAGTTTATATTTATCCTAACTCCGGGCATTATTTAATGGTGTATTTTCTATTATTATATAATTTGAACTTATTTCCAACGAGAATTTGAATTATAAATTGCATTTTATAAGTTAGACAGTTACATCTTCTATTATATTATTATATATAACAACAAAACACAACCGGATGTACAGTAACGTACTTCATGTGATGCTCATGGTATCAGATGTTGATGCTTGGTTCTCAAATGACAGCTAGGTGACTTAAGGTGGTGTTAACCATACAACCCCATTAAGAGATGATTCTATGTCCCCTTTTATAGTACAATCAAGACAAGATGCTCTACTCTCCCCACTCTCTTTTTCTCTCTGCTATGTCTCTTTCTACTGTATCTCTCACCACCACCACACCGAAGCATCAATGGATGAATCATTGGTTAAAGTGGTGGTGGGTTTTCAAATCCATGAAATGGGTTTTCAAGTTCTTAAAAATGGTGTTTCAGAGTTCTTAAAAATGGTGTTTCAGAGCTTTCGACTTGAGACCAATACCGACTCGTGGTCGCTCGTAGAACGGAAGCATCCAGCCCAGCCCAATTCTAATTCATGAAGATTTTTTTTCTTCGTTTTTTTGGTAATTTTTGAAGAATTTCTTATATGTGTTTGTTTAATGAAAGAATCTTCTTTCAGGGGTATTATAGCGGTTTGAATCCTAGCTGTGTAAAAAAATTAATATGATTGTATATTTGTTGTTAAAAATAATAAGAGTAATGATAAAAATTTTAGCAACTCATTTTTCATCTCCTATCTTTATAATTACATTTAAAATCACTAATTTTTCTCTTTAATTTTCAATAAAATAATATTTTTATACATTTAACGTTATATCTTTTATCTCCTTCACTCATAATCATTTTAACAAATATTAATAATTAATAGAGATAAATAGTATTTTACCAAATATATAGATAGAGAGTTAAATTTACCAATGAAGATGTTATTGTAGTTATAATTAATTTTGTTTAGGGGTTATAAAAAATCATGATCATTTGTTTTCAAAATCAACATTTGCCTTCCTAATAATGATGTATTATTCTTTAATCTCAATATACTCTTTTAACGTGTTTATTTTTATCTACATGACTAGAGTAAATTTTATTTCAAACCTATCCGCAGCGGAGTGCGGGAAATTTTGCTAGTTTACAACATAATCTAAGTTCCATATTGTTTGTATTAAAGTTTTTACATCAAAATTCCAAAAACTTTCTATTAAAACTTAGGTGTTGAATTTATATAACTGTTATAAAAGGAACTTTCTCCTCATTTGAGGTGGCCATGATATGGTAAATTCTAGTAATTTTCATCATCCTGTATGTATTAATAACATGTTCTAAGGGTCGCCGGCAAGGCCCCCGATACACCATGATGTCGAATTTAGTATAGTCGTAGATATGCATCAAGTATGACATTGATACATAAGTCATGTGTATATTCATAAGAAACACATATATAAAAAGTAGAGCAAATTAAACGGATCGTCCCTGTGGTTTGATGTCAAATTTCATCTTTCATACCTGAGATTGGAAAATTAAAGATTTAGTATTAAGGTTTCAAAAAATATAACGTATATAGTCCTTCTGTTATAAAAACATAAATAAATTTCGTTAAGTATTTTTAATCACAAGAACGAAATGTGAAATTTAGGCAAACTTCGGGGCTTAATAATAAATTAGATAGAGCCCGAGCTTCACATAACAAGCTCGAGCAGGCTCTCGAGCCACAACGAAGTCTTTTATCTTTTCTTTTTTTTCTTCTGGTTAATTTATCAAACATGTGTAAATAATATAATTGATGTACAAAAAATTATAATTATAAATTATGTTAAAATAGTTTTAAATATATAGATAAAATAATTGAATAAATAATCGGGGCTCGCTCACATGATAGAAACTTAGGTTCAATCTCAAGTAGTCATTAAAGGTGTAAGTAAAAGTAGTTTGAGCTTAAAAAAATCGAAAATATTATAATCAATGCGAGCTCAAGCTTGAGAAGCTACCAACGAGTTGAGAACTTGAACTTTAAAAGTAGGAATTAACGAGTCAAGCTCATGCTTAATCTTTCTTAATTTAAACAGGTTAAGCTTAAACTTAAACAAGCTCAAACTCGGTTGATTTATACCCGTGCTTGATTTGCCGGTGTAAGACAAAGACCACAATTATCTACAACAACACATTGCTTAGACAATTAAGATCTAAAGATCTTAAACTTTTTATTTTTATAGTTGTTTTATTTTTGTCGATTATGTTTTGTTCTTCATGAATTCTGGTCATGATATTGTAATTTGTTAAATAAATATTTAAAAAAGTTTAACTACGTTTTTACATTTTATATAAAAGTTAGTTGGGGTGCGGGTGGGGATGTAAATTTAAGTGACTCAAGCAAGCTGGTTCGTTTAAAATTCGTGTTTAAGCCAACTCTTGCTTGGCTAATGAATAGCCCGACCCTTCCCTAATGAAAACTTTGCCAAATAAGATACTTTTAAATATATATTCAATTTATTAAATATAAATTATATAAAATTATAAGTTTAACGCTAGCAAACCTAGTCAAGTTTGATATATGAAACTCGAGCTTGATGTTACACTTATCAAGATCTAATATAGTTGCAATAATCAATAACAAGTCCAAATACTCATTTGTATGAATGATTCAGGATCAACAGTCATCGATGAAATTTCCTATTAAGAAGGTTTCTAGATCTTGTTCAATCCAATCAATGTGGCACATGAAATGACTTCTACAGATTGAAATCGATTTGACCTAATACTGTTTCGAGTCTATTTTGGATTCGATTCAACTACATTTTGAAGTAAACTTGCGGTTTTCGTTGATTGAAATCGAGTCATTGAGTTCTATCTGAACTATTTTTTTTGGAACGACTAGTTAGTTGTTAGTATCATCAAGTTAGTAATATCCACTCATATCAAGATTTGAACATTGGACCTCTAAGAGAGGCAAAACCTCCCACCTATCTGTACTGTTATCGAACCATCTAAGACAAGATTAGACTTGAACCAAACAAATTAAATAAAAATTGATATGAATGTGGTTGTGGTTATGAAAGGCTGAAATTAGATCCAAATCATCTCTCGATCAACAATATTGGCGCAAAGGTGTCCAACAGATCGGAAATGTCATTAGTGTCATGGGCGGAGCTTTTAAGGGGTGTAAGGGTCGGGCCCCGTTTTTCCTATTAGAAATATAAATTTATATGTATTTCGTCCAAAAATTTCATAGGTATTATGTTCGGCCCCGTCAGCGATAGAAAAAAAAATACGAGTCTTTTGACTTTCACTCCATCCTATATATTTGTTCAAGTTCTGTACTATGTTGATACAACATCACGTATATGACATATCATTATAGAGTTATCTGTTTGACCGCCTCTCCGTCATGTTAAGATTCTATCGCCGGCAGGTCGCCGTGTTCTGTCTCCGGTTGTTGAGGATTTCTCGCGTGATGAAGAGAGTAGAGAAAGTGAGGGAAATTGGAAAGCATGAAAAGCACGGAGAGAGGAGAGTATAGAAATTTGGAGATAGACCATGGGCTTACTTGTTGGGCCAAATAGTTGTGTGTAGCCTATGTTCGTCTTTTGTTGTAAGGATGAGTGGCCCGAAAAGAGACTTGGCCCATCAAGTAATCTAGCCATTGATGAATGTTGAGGATATACGTAGATATAGACTTGCACAAAAAAACCGGGTACGGACCCGACCCGGTGTTACCGACCCGGACCCGGGTCGGGTACAACCCGGTACCGGGTGTACCCGGTTCGTACCCGGAATAAACCGGCGGTTTCAACCCGGTTTGAGATTTTTTTGAATTTCTAAAACCCGAGCCTACCCGGACCCGACCTGACCCGAACCCGACCCGGTCAAAACCCGAAGTGAACCCGGTATTGGACATAAAAAAAGAAAAAAAATTAGAAAAAATAAACTAAACCCAGTATTGGACCCGGTTCCGGACCCGACCCGACCCTACCCGGGTATGGCGGGTAGGGTTTTCCCGCAAGTGAACTCGACCCGGACCCGTACCCGGGTTCACCAATACCCGGGTACAAAAAAAACCCGACTGGACCGAACCCGGTTTGAACCCGGTTCCGGGTCCGTCCCAAATCCGATTTGTACATGCCTGCGTAGATAACTAGAGGTGGTGAAAAAACCAGTTTGAGTTTCCAAACCGGTTTGTAACCCGACCAGATATAGCCTTAAAAACCAATTTGGCCTAAACAAGTTCAAAACCGTCAGGTCCCCTATTGGTTCTTAACCTTGATCCAACAGATCGGTTTCAACCGGATTGGTTCCCAAATTGGTGCAAAAAACTAGTTGTCGTAAATGGTAATATTATCGTTCATTTGACCGTTGCACCCACTTTTTGACCGTTTTTGTGTGTGTGTATATATATTATCATTTTACCTTTTTAAGTTAGTGTAAATATATAATGAGTGTTTTGGTTGAATTACAACATTTTAAAACACTCTCTATTCTCTAAAATATAAAAAACGCTCAATACTCTCATTAAGTTTGAAAAAGAACTCGCAAATGACTTTATTAGGGCTCAACTTCTATTGGTCGTGATGTGATGCATCTTCAAAATAACGTGGTTGTTCGAGTCATTCCTACGACGAGAAACCAAGAAATTTGATGCAACTTCGAGTTATGTGAGATGGCAAAAGATTCGAACAAAGCTCATTGCAAGTTTTGTTTCCTGTTTGCAAGTTTTGTGGTAAATTGTTTGCAAAAGATGCAAACAAAACTTTCAAATTTCATATTAAATTAAAACATTGCAAGGCGTTGAAAGGTGACCGTCTCGAAGGTCAAGTTTTAACGTCAAACCAAGGAAACTTGTAGGCGTATAATGTTGATGCGGTTCGAAAGCAAATGCCGCATTTTGTAATCCAAGAAAGGCTATCATTCAAACACTTCGACAACGAACATTTGACTCGATTCATTCAATGAATTTTCAACTACGTTATATCAATGTAAATCATGCCACACTTAGAAAAGATTGTTTAAAAATATGAAAAAAGTTAAAAATAAATAAATTCTTATTTTATATACTTAGAAACTAGTGTTAACTTTACGTGTGAAGTTTAGTCGACTCCACACGGTTCATTGGATTCGTGCATTTCTGTCACTGCTCAATGGGTACAACCCGATTTATGGCAAGTGATAAAACATATTATCACGTTTGAATTGTTTGATTATTTGCACGCTAGTGAAAATTTATTATTTTAGATAAATTTATAAAAGCATATAAATTGGAAACCAAAATCTTTTCAATATTTTTAATTGTTTCGAATAATACATATGCAAAAGAAAAATAAAAAATAAAATATAAAATGATTTATAACGATTTTATTTTCTCTAATAGATGTGTTACACATTTTATAAATTTAATCGTTCAAGATGGTTTAAAAATAATTAAACTAGCAAAAGAAGTTTTGAACAAATTCTACGTGATGATTTAGCTTTAACAAAAGATAAAGGAGATATCAGAAATTTTGTAAAGATGCGAATTCCAAGGTCGGAATCAAGCATTGTTTTCGCAACCGGATCGGATTGGCCAGTCCGACCGGTTCGACCGGGGATCGATCCGGTGGCCGGTCCGGTTCGCTTCGATTCGTTTTTGACTGGTCGAACCTGCCGGTTCGTCCCGAACCGCTAGTCGGACCGGGAAACCAGACCGATTTTTGATTTTTATTTTATTTTAATGGGTATAAACGAAGTGTTAAACCATATATTAATACATCGGATATACAAATATAGTTAAGTTTTATATATAAATATAAAATATATATGTAAATCATATATAAATTACTTATATTTAATTACATATATAAATATAATTAAAATATAGTTAAATCCGGTCCAACCGGTCCAACCACCAAACCAGTAAGGTGTCCGGTTCGACGTTCAATCCGGTTCTGAAAACATTAAAGTTAAGGCATACAAAAAATTATGAAAGTTGACTTTTAACATGTATAAAAAACTATTAAACAAAAATATAGTTTAATTTTTTTTAAAGGTCAACGAATAATTTTTGAGCCCGGTCACCCGGGTAAACTCATTGGCGAAAGGCCACCCACGCCCGCGAACACAGACAGCACTGATGACCCCGCTCACCCACCATTCCAAGGGAAACCCATCATCCAAAGGTCCACTGTGGTAAAACCCTTGGCCCACTAGAAACATATGTACCTAGTAAGACTTCAACCCATGACCTCCATTTTGAAAAGTCATACGGTGACTCCTCTTAAACTAATTGATTTAGGACTCGTTGATCAAAAAATATAATTTAATTAATACCGTTTCATAATATCCTTGTGAATTGTTGTTCGGTTGTACGATTTCCTCCATTTAGTTGGCTATTATTGAGCAAATAAAAAATGTTTCATATTTTAAAGGCACAACAACTTATTTATTAAGAATTTATTATTTCACGAGTTCTTTAGTGTTTAACCAAATATTTTGGCGACTTCAAAACTAAACAAGATGTCATTTGGAGGAACATAATTTTCATATATGAGACCAACAATGAAAAAGAAACTTAAAAGATCTTTAAAGAAATATTCGCGGTTATTACGTGTGTTGTTGCGTTAAACCATCGCTTAAATGTAGCTGGGGTTGAAACTTTAATTGACGTCATAATTACGATTTAGATTTATTGGATAATGACTCATTTTATAAACAAACCTTATAATTAAGAATTATCAAATATGTTTGATGTTTATGGCACAAAATATAGTATATCATCACATTCATGAAACAATGAGAAGCATGGTATTTTTAGAAAGTTTAAGTGATTAAACGTATACTTTGTATAATAATTTACTAACGCAAAATACTATACGACAATGGGGTAACACACAAAGTAGCAAACTCGAAGGGTAGGTTGCAAGGAAGATTAATTGCCGATCCTATTTGCTATGACCCAAGATATACTGATGGTCCAAGCTTCTACGGTTGTTTTGGACTCCGCTTTTCTCTATTAGTGACAAGATTATATAGATACGAATAATAACACTTACACTTACTCCTCCTGTAGTAGGGATGCCTATTTGTTTGAAATAATACTTGGGGCTGAAAGAATACAACATATATCCCTACTCGTAAGCGAATTGAAATATGAAGCCGAGATATACGATGATGAGATAAAGGCGGATTGACGCACGAATTGACCGATAATGAAGCCGCTTCTAATGAATACCTACGTAATAGTTTGGGCTCGGGAGTGAAGAATAAAACATTACGACGTGCGACAATTCAATAAATAAACAATAAAATTATTTGAAAATTTTATTATGTTATGACTTGTAATTTTCTTTACGCGTTTCAAGTTTTTTAGTATGAAATAAAAGAAGTGAATTTTAATAATATTGCTTCTTTAACTTTGTATCTTTCTAACTTGCCATTAAATAAAAGAAGTGAATTTCAAGTTTTTATGGAAGTAAGGTTTTTGACCACATCAGTGATTGGATCCATTGATGTTTTGTTATATGTCTTTGTTTGAGGTTCCCCAATAGCTTTTGAATGTGTTGGAAACAAGTTATGGTTTCTAAACACAAAGGAGGGATCAATATTGGGTCGTTGGAGTCGTTTAATAGGGCACTTATTTTATAAATGCCATAAATGGTAGCGAATTTAGTGGATAGTTTGTGGGTTGACACCCTTGCATCTTTGTATGGTTTGAATGTAGATCAATTGTCGATGGAGAAGAATAGAAAGAGGTATTCCATATGGTCTATATGTGTAAATGATAATGAAAATGAATGATTTGAAAATTGTTTCTTTTTCAGCATACAAAAGAAAGTTGGGTGAATTAATGATGTTATATTTTGAAAGGAATGTTAGTCGAATGATGAGATGTTGGCGGTTCACTACACTCGTAGAGTTGATGTGCTTTTTGAGTTTTGATCAACAAACTTTTAATCCGGGCAAATATGATTGGAAATCTTTGGACATTCTGTATTTTCTGTGTCTCATTTGTAATCGCAAACTAGAGACAACTCATCACTTGTGTGCTTCTTGTTTCTTTTTATGAACCGTCTTTGGAGGTTCATAGGGATGTGGTTGAAATTGACATATGTGATAGGGAAAGAGTCGACTTAATTGGCAAATTGGGTCGAAGAATTAAACATGAATCAGAATAAAAGGCATTTGGTGGGCATGATTATTTTTGTCGAGGGGATTATTTGGAGATATAAAACGATGTGATTTTCTCAAAAAAAATTATTTTTTCTTATGTTGGTATAGCAGTATAATGTAAACTAATCTGATAGAGTAGATTAAAAACCCCTTGTTAATCATATAATATTATTTTTTATGTTTAGTATCTTGCTAGGTGTGATAATACCGGCGTTAAAAAAACATACGTTCATAAAAAAAGGTAAAAGTTAATAAGATGATATAGAGGGCTTTTGTACATGTCCCTCATTGAAGATGCCCTCATTCATTTAAACACATCAATTACATACTTTCAGTTAAATCGTGTCTCTTTTACTTCTAAAACTTCGAAGGTGACACGATGATTACAATATTTGTATTGTATAATAGTTAGTGGCATAAAGAAATAAAGGTGACATAACAGACGTATTAGTTATATTTATCAATAAGATACACGGTGAATGTATTTTTCTTCTATTAAAAGTGTATATATCACAAAACTTACCTTAGTTTCCTTGTATTCTAAAAATATGCATGCATTTGCTATATTTTAATATAATTGTTTTTCACCCTTTAACATGACTAGTTTTTTACCCAACTTATTTAGTCTCGACGACAAATTTTTTAATCCATGACTATGAATTGTTAGACATAGCTTTGATTATCAATTTAAACTTCCTAACATGTTATAAAATAATCTTTTAATAAGATATTTTATAGAGTTTATATAAAGATTATATATATCATAGAAGCATGATTGTTTAGACGTCTATCAATTTAAACTTAAACTTCCTAACGTGTTATAAAATAACATTTTAATAACAGTTTTTGTAAAGTTTACATAAAAGACTAAATTCATAGAAGCATGCTTGCTTGGTCGTCTAACTTTCAAAAAGCCTCTTCATACAACCCGACATGAAATGATGTCATTGTTTATTGGATCCCAATTCATTTGCATGATTTGATTCACAAAGACAAAAAAATCTTGTTGTTGAGTGAGTTATGTCATCATTTTCCTTGATTATAAATGTATACATCATTAGTTATATTTGTGTATCAATTATCACATGTCATGTTTTTTTTATCAGATCGGACCTGTAGGCCGGAGAATTTAATTGGTGCCAAACTAGTTATGTTATGTCTATTTAATGTGGTTTGTTAACGGTTGGACCAACCACTTATTTTTTATCACATGCAAATCTCACATGTTATTTCCCCCTTTTTGTTTAAATGTTCGTAACTTTTTTTCACGACATTATTTTTTCGAAAAAAATTCACCATAAAATTCAGTATTTTTTTATCTTTCCAACGCCTACCATATTGATATATTTTTTAAAAAAAAATCGTACATCCGTTATTTACATATGTGTAAATCTAGTTATACACATGTGTAGTACTGGATTTTCACATGTGTAAATCCGATATTACACATGTGTAAAACGATTTCGTTAAAAAAAAACGGGAAATTTTTATTTTTTATAAATTTTTTTATATTTTTTTATGAAAAAGGGAAAGTTGGGGAACATTTTTGTGTTTTTATTTTTATGTTATTTTTTGATTTATAAATTTTTTAAATATGTTTTTGTTAATTACAATTTTGCCATTAAGAACTAGTAGTTGAGATTGGTTCCTAGAAAACCAAGAAAACCAATATCAACCAATCACATAATTTCTAATAGTTTTTTTAGTTCTTCTAATTAAAAGGGTAATTAAGTAAACTTTCACTCCACTAATTTAGGCAATATTTTTTAACTTTCAATTTCTTATTGACTTTTAACCAATTTCTCTTTAAATCATCATCTTCCATATTTGTAGAACTAACTAAAATCAAATTAAAGATTCAATCAAGCTGATAACTCTTGATTAAAAGTTACAATCCGTCGATGATGTCAACTGAACCGTCGCATCACCGTCTTGCCGCCATCAATCACCAGCATCTACTCCCATCGGCACCTACGAACACTACCAGCACCATGGCCTAACAGGCGTAATTGGTATTTGATTACAAATATTGTGATGGGTTCGATAGTGGAAATGTGTTAGATAAGAAATCGATTTAGATGGGAATCGATTGATATGAGAAATATATTAATATGAACAAACCACCATCGAAGAACACGATTATCTTCTCCATTCATATCCGCAAATCAATATTTGGATACGACTAGGGCTCAACCTCATGATCGAAGATGAAGAAACGGATAGGATACGTGTGGATAGATGTGGAAAGGTGTTAAGTGAGTTATAATGAATCAAGTAAAGAAGAAATATTCTTGGTAATGTCAAGATGAAGATGATGATGATAATGAACTTAGTTACGTATATGCAAACAAGATGAAGATGAAGATAACGATG